>OY744512.1:517000-953668 GCA_963556185.1 Pseudopediastrum boryanum | reverse complement strand
CTGAAATTTTCTGCTGTTTTAGGGCACAGGGCTGCCCCCCCCTACCCCCCCTCCCCCCCAGCCCGGGTCCCACTGCCCCCCCCCCCTACCTGCATTCCCCCGTACACAGCTGCCTGAAGTTTTCTGCTGTTTTAGGGCACATGTCTGCCCATAGCTCCATCTTAACACGCCCGGCCGGCTGACCTCCTATACTAATATCTGCAAGCAACACAACATACAACACACATGAGAAATAACAACCACGGTAAACCCTAAACCCTAAAACCCTAAACCTCCTATACTTAAATCTGCAAGCAACACAACATTATTACATTTCATGATATGCCATAGCAATAAGTGCCATAGGCCCCACACCTCAAGCTGTCACAAAGAACAGCAAGGTGGAACAGAACACGGGTAAACACAACACACAATAAACGTGAGAAATGACGACCGCACGGTATGTGATTATCCTTACAAGGCATGCATCATATTTATATCATTGGTATGATCGGATCGGGTCCCCAACGGGCCGGCACAGTGGGCGCACAAAAGTCAGCAAATCGTCTGGGGCCGGGCTCCTCCTTTTGCTCACGAGTAGTGCACCGTCGACAGGAGGCCAGGCAGGGTGGGGAAATAATAATAATGGTATGTGATCATCCTTACAAGGCATGCATAATATTTATATCATTGGTATGCATCACATGTGATTAGGGCAGGAGGGGCAGTTATGCGTGACAGACCCTGTTTTTCTTGTCGCATCACTCTACCGTGCTTTGATTACCTGTACCCAATCTCCCAGGAGGGGCAAAAGGAACAGGGTTCAGAAAAAGGGGGGGAAACTACTCAGCAGCAGCCTATTCAATAGCATCTTTGCATTTTATTATTATTATTATTATCATCATTGTTATTATGATCATTCTTATTTTATGGTGGGCCTCAGCAGAAAGCGCCATAGGCCCCGCACCTCAAGCTGTAACAAAAACAGTGTGGTGGAACAAAAGGGCACTCTGCTATAGTACAGCCGGCCGGCTCTAGTAGATATAAGAGCTGTTAAATTGCAAATTTTCCCGCCGGTGGCCTCATTATATTTGTGACAGCTTGAGGTGCGGGGCCTATGGCACCTATTGCTATGGCATATCATGAAATGTAATAATAGATTGCAAATCATCCATCAGGCTATCATGAGAGACCACTGCACGGCCCAGATAAGAGACCACTGTACAGCCCTCTGGGCCGTGCAGCACCCGAGCATGACTCCAACCAGTTTTTTAGTGGGGTGAGGGTGGGAGGGTGAGAGTGGGAGGGAGGGAGAGAGCGCAAGGCATAAGAGCCTGGGGGGGTTTGGGAGGGTGGGGGGGTGGGGGTGGGAGGGTGGGGGATGGGAGGGTGAGAGCGGGAGGGAGGGAGAGAGAGCAAGGCATGGGGATCTGCAGGGCTTATCAATGACTCAACCAGCAAGTAGCGTTGCATAAAGCACTGGAGGCACTTAAGGCAATTGATTAACTTAAGAAAACAACAATACTATAATGCATTTCAATATAATTTGTTGAAAAAACGGTGTCCAAGAAGAAGCAGTGATCTTTGTGCTGCAGCAGGGACATGTACTGGCTGACCTGCTGCTTTGGATGCTTTGCTATCTGCTGCTGCTGCTGTTGTCTTTACCCTTGTTGGTGGCAATGCTGCTATTTCTACTGCTGTTTCGTGCTCTGGGGCCTATCTGCTGCTGCCCCCCTGTGTCTGCTGTTAATGTCTCAAAGTGTTGGTGCTTGTCCTGTTGCTGCTTCTATTGATTCCCATTTTTGCTGTTGCTTATTCTGCTGCTGTTGGTCCTGCTGTTGCTGCTAATTCTATTCCTGACAGTGCTGGTTTCCCCTGTTGCTGTCTCTGCTACTGCTGCTCCCTGCTGCTTGTGCTGTCTGCCATTGAAGTCTGTGCTGTGACAATGCTGCTGCGGCAGCTGGCAGTGGCAGTGGCATTGCTGCTGCTGGTGGTGCTGCTGCTGCTGAGGCTGGCAGTGGCAGTGGCATTGCTGGTGCTGCTGCTGGTGGTGGTGGCAGTGGCATTGCTGCTGCTGGTGCTGCTACTGCTGCTGGCAGTGGCATTGCTGCTGCTGGTGGTGCTGCTGCTGCTGAGGCTGGCAGTGGCAGTGGCATTGCTGGTGCTGCTGCTGGTGGTGGTGGCAGTGGCATTGCTGCTGCTGGTGGTGCTGCTGCTGCTGAGGCTGGCAGTGGCAGTGGCATTGCTGGTGCTGCTGCTGGTGGTGGTGGCAGTGGCATTGCTGCTGCTGGTGCTGCTACTGCTGCTGGCAGTGGCATTGCTGCTGCTGGTGGTGCTGCTGGTGGTGCTGGTGGTGGTGGTGGTGGTGGTGGTGGTGCTGCTGCTGGTGGTCGCAGTGGCATTGCTGCTGCTGCTGGTGGTGGTGCTGCTGCTGCTGCTGCTGGTCGCAGTGGCATTGCTGCTGCTGGTGGTGGTGGTGCTGGTGCTGCTGCTGCTGGTGGTGGTGGTGCTGCTACTGCTACCGATTCTCTGCCCTCTCCTTGCTTTGGTGGTATTGAATGTCTATTGGAAGCATTGATTAAAGCATGGTGGTTGGCAAGCAGCACACATGGCCGTGTGATTGGCTAATATGTGCCCACCACAACGTCAATTAGGGCGGTTTGGGCATAAAGCAAGAAACCATTCGTCATGCATTCTATTGCATGGCGAGGCTAGAGGGCGAACGATCAAAGCATGCCAAGCTGGAGCAACTATCTTGCAACTATCTTGCTGACGTATTTCTGTTGGCAACATCTGGGGTTTTGAGTGCAGCAGGTGATCAATTTCGAGGTGCACGAGGTTCTTAAGGTTCCAGGTTCAGGATTGTGTTTAGATCCTTACCGAAGAAGACGACTGGGTTATTGGGATCGATGGGCCGCAAGTGCCACTGTTCATTGTCCCCCATGCGGCCTGAGCAGTGTTGAGCTGGTAACCTCCTTCAGCAACAAGAACGCGGTTGGATGTTCAACGTCAAAGGCCCCCTTGTGCCTGCAAGGCTGAGCGGAGCCTGGGACTGCCGGGGGCGTCTTGATGCAGTGGTATTGGTGGTACTGGTCTAGCTGTTTCAGTAGATACAGCTCAGCTCTACAAGAGGATATCCGCAGCAGGATCCGGATGTGCCGTTTGCTTTAGCTAATGCGGACGACACGAAGTTCCAAACCGACATGCAACAATAGAAGAGAAACAGCAATCTGGAACTAGAGGTCTGGACACGAGCTTGGGCCACACAGACCCCCAGTTATGCAGGACTTCAAGTGTCTAATGTCGAAAGCGGAGTCTGCATCTGGCCCACCGCACTGCAGAAGACCACGCACAGTGACTCAGCAAGCGGTGACAAATTGGCCCTTGCACGCCTTGTATACTGTTATTTGGATAAAGCACGGCAACAACTCCATACACAAGCTGTGATAATAGTTGTACTGGAATTGAATGCGTCGCGTGCCTGCCAAGTGTCGACCAATCGACCTTCGTCTGCACCATTGCGTGACCACGTTGTAACGAAAGCACGTGCACACCGTAACCTCTAATGTCATCTGGACGTGCCTATGAAAGAAATAGTCTGACCCGCATCCTTACCGCATCCCGGTCAGTTGCCTCTTGCTCGATGTCGGTCCGGTTTCGGTTTGAAGAATAAGCTCCGCGGAAGCCAAGGGAAACTTTCGAAGGGAATTCAGCTGTCCATTAGACTTGGTCCGCGAACGTCCGCCACAAAGAGAGCCGGCATACCGAAGGTACGAAGGGTTACATTCTGCACACCGGCAGAGAAGAAATTGAGTTCAGACAGGCGCAGGCGTGCTGGTGCTTGTCCCTTCAATGATAGCTGGCCAGTCACAATGCATGTTGTTTGTTGAGCGCTTGCAGTCGTTAGCATGTACTTGCCTCGGTCTCTTGATTGGTGCCGCAGCCTTGGCTCTCTAGCGGTCTCGTCCCTTTCTCTCGATTTCTGCTCCCTGCATACTAACAAACTGGATGGAACTATATGCCGCGAGGGCTGCACGGCCCGAAAGCTGTAACCTACCTCATGTATGAAAGTAGCTTCGTTGAACATCAGTCAGGGAGCCTGCAGTGTGATAGCGAGCTTGCCAGCTCAGTTGACAAGTTATATATGCCTGCTTTAGTTACTGTTGTATTCACTTGCCCGTCCTTGGCTGCATGGTGGGCGGTGGTCCAACATGGCATCACAAGCTAAGCTCCTTGTGCCTCTGCCCGCAGGCATGCAAATCCCTCAGTCATCCAGGCTCTTCGACCGGAACGGGGGCCCACTTTACCCGCAACATGTTTTTGCTTCTATCCAAGGGCCTGCCGAAAACCTGATCACAGGCATGCCCCCAGATGCACAAGCTGTAAGACACCTGATCCTGGCAGGCAGCAGTGTCCAAGAGCTGAAGCCTGCGCCTGTGCGATCTAAGTATAGGGGCCTTACCTGGGACAAGAAGGAGCGTCGCTGGCGTGTGCGCATCAATGTCTTGGGCAAACAGCATCATGTTGGCAGGTGGGCATGGTTTACCCTCACCCTTGATCTTAGCAGCAGCAGCAGCAGCATGATCATGCCTTAGACAGATGAACTCAACATCTCTGGCTGCATGCAGAAGACACCCTGTACATTGTTGCATATAGTTGTTGTCATAAAGGCTTGAGGTGCAGGGCCTATGGGACTTCTGCTACGGCATATCGCGCCCTGTATAATGGTCTTGAGTGACGTGTCTGTGTGTTTTCGTTTTCATTGATTGATTGTTTGGGAATAGCCTACCATGCTTGCTGCTGCCCCTCTGCACAGCCAATTACAGCAGCTGCTCACAACAGACACTACAAAACGGATTGGAGTCATGCTCTGGTGTTGTAAGGCCCAGAGGGCTGTGCGATGGTCTCTCCTAACAAACATACACTTCTGTTGCTGTTGTTGCTGCAGGTATAGTTCTGAGATTGAAGCAGCCCAGGCCTTCGATCGTGCAGCCATCTGCATCTATGGGGAGCGCGCCATCACCAACTTTGGAGTCGCAGCTGCCTGCCAACAACCCACGCCTGTGAGTGCTAGCATCCTCATGCTCAAGCAGGAGTATGCTCGAGTCTGCAAGCAGCAGGAGGAGGAGCAAGCACCAGGGGTTAACACAGCAACCGCCAGTGCAGCAGCCGCAGACACTTTACAGGCTTTACAACAGCACCTAGTGCAGCTGCAGCCACCCGAGCAGCAACACCAAGCACAGCAACAGCAGCTGGAGCTGCAACAACAGCTGCAGCTTTTGGCTCAGCAGCAGCCACAGCCACAGCAGCTCCTGCAGACTCAGCATGCTGCCAAGCTGCAGACTCAGCATGCTGCCAAGCTGCAGACTCAGCATGTTGCCCTTGGCAGCCCCCATGGCTGTGCAGGCTCATGCCAAGCACGCCAAGCCGCCTCAGCAGTCCAGGACCAGCCCAGAAGCTACAGCGGTTCCAGCCAGCCCCTTCCAGACCTGTCACCCCTTCCAGAGGGTTCAGGCGCAGCCCCATCCCTGGCTGCAGACCTCCCCCTGCATCCCCGCATGGGCATGGCAACCAAGGTCAACGCTTCCCTGCCTCTGAGTAGCAGCACAGGAGGGAGCCCCTTTACCTGGCTTCAAAGGCAGCTAGGAAGCCTGGGGATTAGCAGGGGCCCTGAAAGGGGCACCCCTCCTGCAGACGCCGCGGTTGCTCCAGCATCGCGCCTGCTGGCTGAAATGTTCGGCGGCACCATCCCCAAGCAGCAGGTCTTGAGCGAAGACTTTGCAGCCTGTGCGCAGCAGTTGCCGCTTGGCGCTAGCTTGGCGGAAGATGTGCCCAGCAGCAACTTCTTCGCTCCTGCATCACAGCAATCACAGCTGCAGGCACAGCCACAGCAAGTGCAGCTTGGCGCTAGCTTGGCAGATGATGTGCCCAGCAGCAACCTTTTCGCTCCTGGATGGGCTGCTGCTAGTGCACAGCAGCTGCAGTTGCAGGCACAGCCACAGCAGCTGCGGGCACAGCAAGTGCAGCTTGGCGCTAGCTTGGCGGAAGATGTGCCCAGCAGCAACTTCTTCGCTTCTGCATCACAGCAATCACAGCTGCAGGCACAGCCACAGCAAGTGCAGCTTGGCGCTAGCTTGACAGATGATGTGACCAGCAGCAACTTCTTTGCTCCTGCAAGCGCTGCTGTTGTCAAACAGCTGCACACACAGCAACAGCAGCTGCTGCAGGCACGGGCCCAGCAGCAGCAGCTGATGCCGACATCTGCAGAGAGTTGTGATAGCCTTCTGCTGTGGGCCCGGCAGGGTGGCTTAGTCAGCCCCCATACCCCATTTGCCCAACTCATGCTGCAGGAACAGCCACAGCAGCTGCAGGCACAGCAGCAGCAGCAGCTGCTGCAGGCACAGCCCAAGCCACAGCAGCTACAGGCCCAGCAACAACAGCAGCTGCATGCCCATGCACAGCAAGGGCTCCTGCAGGTGCAGGCACAGCCACAGCAACTGCTGCAGGTGCAGCAGTTGCAGCTGCGGGGAAAGCAACAGCAGGCCCATGAACAGCAGCAGCAGCTGCTGCAGGCACAGCCACAGCAGCTGCAGGTGCCGCAACAACAGCAGCTGCATGCCCATGCACAGCAACGGCTGCTGTTGGTGCAGGCACAGCATATGCGAGCACAGCAGTATCAGGCACCGGCACAGCAGCAGCAGCTGCAGACACAGCAACCGCGACTGCAGGCGCATGCACAGCAACCGCAGCAGCTGCAGGCACAGCAACCGCAGCAGCTGCAGGCACAGCAACCGCAGCAGCTGCAGGCGCATGCACAGCAACCGCAGCAGCAGCAGCTGCAGACACAGCAACCGCAGCAGCTGCAGGCACAGCAACCGCAGCAGCTGCAGACACAGCAACCGCAGCAGCTGCAGGCACAGCAACCGCAGCAGCTGCAGGCACAGCAACCGCAGCAGCTGCAGGCACAGCAACGGCAGCAGCTGCAGGCCCATGCACATCAACAGCAGCAGCTGCAGGCATCTGCAGGGAGTGCTGCTAGCCTTTCGCTGTGGGCGCAGCAGGGTGGCTTAGTCAGCCCCCACACCCCCTTGGGGAACCTGATGCTGCAGGCACAGCCACAGCTGCTGCATGCACAAGCTCCAACAGCTGCCGCTGCTGCTAACAGTAAGATGCCAAGTAATCAGCAGGCAGCACTGGTGGCTGCAGTTGGGTCCGTTGGTGGGGGTTATGTGGCCTCTGTGAGCCAGGGGCTGGATATCAACAGCATGCTGCAGTCTATGCAGGAGGGGGGCCACTTGGATGCAATTCTGAAGGAGATTGAGGGTGGGTGTGGGAACCTCAAGCTGCAGACACAAGCTCCAGCAGCTGTTGCTGCTGCTAACAGTAACGGTGTGAATGATCAGCTGGTAGCACTGGTGGGTGCACCTGGGGCTATTGGTGGGGGATATGTGGCCTGTACCGCAGCTAGTCATGTCAGCCAGGGGCTGGGTCTTAGCAGCATGCTGCAGTCTATGCAGGAGGAGGATGACATTCTTAGGGAGAGGGAGGAGCAGCTGACACTGCAACTACAGCAGCTCCGCCAACAGCAGCGTGCATTGGGGATGCTGCAGTACCATCAGTGAGGAGGCTGTCTTGGGGAGGGGTCAGTTCGCTTGTTTATGTATCATGGCAGTTCGACAGTTGCGCATATTGTGGCTGACAGTAAGGTTTTCAGCAGGAGTTGCTGTTGTGCATGGTCCCTCTAGTCTCGTTACATGTCACAGGGGCGGTCAGATAGTTGGGATATTGGCACAGTCATGTCGATTTCCACCGCTTCCAAGGAAAGAGAAGGGCATTCCTCATCTGCGTTCCACATTGCCGATATGCTTCTGAATGATAGTCTTAGAGTGTCTGGGCAGGGTGCGACGCATTGCATTCGCTGGTGTAAGAGATTTCCTGAAGAACGGCTTTTAACATGCATTGTGCTTGCTCCTTAAAGCTTTGCTGATCAGAGAAATAAACTGCTTGGATTGCTGTTGGCCGGGCCAGATGGTCAGCGCACGGCAAGTTGAAATGGGCTGGCCTGACATACATTGGCTAGCAAGGGATCAAGGGAGGGGTTGGTGGACAGCCAGTGTGAGATTCTTGGAAATGTAATTCTTGCATTGTGGTGATGGTTGGAAATGTAAGCGAGCTCGTCTCGCTAGCAAAGCGCGCAGAAATGGGTGAGGGCGTGCGCATTGACTAGCAGATAAGGCTATTTCTAGGGATCATTGCCTGTTGAAAACAGACCATGAACATCTTTGAAGGAGGAGACATTGCAGTAGCACCTAATCAGGGCCCATGTTAGGGCTTGGGGCTTGCATGCTGCGATGGATGTGTTTAAGAGCTGACAATTAGCACTAATTGGAAATGATCGCTGGGATGCTCAGTGCTCACTGTATATGACCCGCACACTGCAGTAATCAAGGAATACCAGCAAGGCATCACGCGAGCTTCCTGTTCATTCAAGTTGTTGGCAACGATGTGGGCCTATGGGAACCATTTGCAGAACCACCTGATAAGGGATAATTTGGAGGGTTGGATAAGCATACTGGCGACCGATGTGTTTTAGAGCTGCATAAGCTGAAACGCTTGCCAGGAAGCTCTATGCTCACGCTGTACGGTCCACATACTGCAGTAATAAAGGAATACCTGCAAGGCATCACGCGAGCTTCCTGCTCATTCAAGTTGTTGGGCATGGTGCGGGCCTACGGGAACCATTACCACAAGCTGTGTGCTTGTCGGTTGATTTGCTGCCAGGTACTGATATGGTGGTTGCTGTGTCTACGACCTGCGATGTCAAGGTGGGCAATGCTTCGTGTACTTGTTGCAGCTGAGTGGTTTGCAAGACGGTTGAAGATCAGTTGTTGGTCCAATCCATAGCTGCTAATGCTGTGCTTCTGCAGGGGATGATGGGGATTCTCAAGGAGGCCTTAGTTTTTGCCTTAGCTAGTGTGCATGGGGTGTTATCAGTACTAGGAGAGCATCCCTATTGGGCTTCAATCTCTTCAGAATGGGAGCCTGTCCCAGGGTGCTCCTGCTACCGTATGCTCAATCAAATACTAAAGGGAATTCTGATGGTCCTGTTTTCCTGGGGCAAGTTGAAAGGAAGGTGGAGTATGCTTCTGGTTTAAATACTTCTGGTTTGGAAACTGGGTGCTGTGGGCAATCTGTGTATAATGGTAGGGGGCAATGGCAAGGAAGCTGTATACTTACCCACTGTCCCTGTTATGCTCAGACGAGCACGAAAGGATCTTGTGATGGTTCTGTTTCCCCGAGGCAAGTTGGAAGGAATTGGAACTATGGTTCTTGTTTGCATACATCTGGTTTGGAAAGTGGGTGCTGTGGGCAATCTGTGTAAGATGGTAGGGAGCAATGGCAAGGAAGATTTATACCTACGAAATGTCCCTGTTATGCTCAAACAAGTACCAAGGGGTCTTCTGATGGTATTGTTTCCCCGAGGAAGTGGAAGTAAGGTCCTTGTTCGCATACTTCTGGTTTGGAAAGTGGGGGCTCTGGGCAATCTGTGTAGAATGGTAGGTTCCATGAGTCTGTGGAGATGAAGGGCCTTTGAGACTTTGTTGTGTTTGGTCAATTTGACCTCGCAACCGTGGTGTAGCTGCCAAAACCCTAAAGTTTGTTTGCTTGCTCAGTTGTGGGAGTTGCAGTCACATGGCATGGCTTGCAGCGTAGGCTTTTGTATGTATCAGCATTAGCGGTTGCATCGTCAGTGCACTTGGCTAGTGATGGTGTCTTCTGGTCTTGTGGACTTAGCAGCCCTGGTGAGGTTGCCACACCTTAATGTCTTTTTCTTTGTGTGTTTGTTTCCTAGTTGCACTTGCGCACAATGTATGTTCCTTTGTTTGTTTGTTTCCTCGCTGCATTTATTGGATGGCTTGCAGCGCAGTTACTTGACTGCCAGTATGTGTTACATTGTCAAAGGCCTTGTTCATGACGATCAGCATTCATCGTAGGCCTAAAAGTACCCCGTAAGTGCTTACTCCCACTGTTCAAATGCTTATGGCATTCGCTGACTTGCAGGGCTGCTTGTTGTGGCTTTTGTGCTCAAGGCATGGCAGCGCGGTATCAGTCACCAGTATGCATGGCGTTATGAATGGGGTTTGGTTGCTAAACGGGTGTCAGGGGGAGGGCTGTGAAGAGGGGATATACCTCCCTTCTTTGAACCCTTGTGGCATCCGCCTAAGGTCTGCTCGATGTAGCGTCGATAGCAATGGATGCCAGAGCTTTACAACAAATGCATGGGAGATATGTCCTTGTTTGAAACCTTGTTGCACCTTGTGAAGGGTGAAGACATGAGGAGGCTCATTGCTGCCTTCGAAAATGAGCTGGCAGGGCCCAGCACAGGCGACAGGCGTTTTTATACTAACGTTGACTAAGAGCACGCATGTCGAATTCATAAACTGAATAGAAGCCGGGAGGTGAAACGAGGCTGTAATGGCTTCAAGGCTAAGAGATACTGAGGCGTATGCGGGTGGAGGTTGATGTGCAATGTGTCTTGATCTGCTTATTCGAACTTGGTGAAGGATCCAAAGCGGTCCTCGCCTTGTTATTAGGTCAGAATGAAGAGATGAGAAGGATGTTGCATCGCTGCATTGGTTCCTGGAGGTTGGGTGCAGGTACTCAAAGCAGGGGAAATTGCTGACATTGAAAGCACAGTATTGGTTCTTATAATGTAAAGTGGGACTGCTGTATCTATCCTGAAGTACTTCTCTCGAGGAGTTTTATGGTGTGGCGTTGGGTAGGTTCATGAGCCCAATGTCAGACATGTTTTACATGAGCAGCAGATGCGATATGTTTGTACGCACATGCTGTCCTTTATCTATGGCAGGGCTTACGAAGACGTCCCGTCTCTTGTTCCACTTTGCTGTTATTGTAAGAGATTGAGGTGCGGGGCCTATGGCATATCAGTGGACTGTATCAGCAGAAGAAGCCTGCCTGCTTGGAATAGGGTTGCATTGTGCGACATCCTTTGAGGCCGCCATTATGAGAGGGGTTGTAATCTACGCACTGCATCATGGTAAGAGTCCAATATGTGGGTCACATCCCCTCAATGATGGTCTGTCACTCGCTTTCCCACTTTGACTAGTGCTGGTGGTGCCTTATCGCATGCACCCCTTTTTCCTCCCTTGCTCCATGTGTTTCTGGGGGCCTTCACATGTTTAAGCATGATGATGATATTTGTGTTCTATGGGAGCGCAGCTGTTGTGTGGGCAGGTGTACCATCGGTGGCGTGGCTTCATGATTGCAAATCATGGGCCTTGTGTTGGTGGCCTGGGTTTGTTTGGCCATTTGCATAGCTGGTCTTGCGTTTTGATTGAATGAATGGGAGCTGTGTGATCACAGTGAGCCAGTGGTGGGGGCCTCGTAGGGGGCCCCACATTGCTTGCGATGTCAGAAGATAGTGGTCTCAGTGCATAATTATGCCGAGAGATCAAATGGACCATCAGCGTAATGTGTCTACAATATGGTCCACTAAAAATGCTTGTGGCAAAAGAATGGGGTATTAGTTGTGTCCCCGAATTCACTCTCAGGGGATGTCGGACCATGTACTAGGCTTGAGGCAATGTGTGCCCTGCTGTAAGCTGTTGAGCTTGGGAGCGGCGCCAGCTAGCTGTTAGTGTTTGTGTGAAGCCGGGTTGACCAATAAAGCTTAGGTGGGCCGAGTTGACCAATAAAGCTCATGTGGGCAAGGGCAATTGTTGTTCTATGACGACTTTCAAGTTGTCCTAGCGTTGCCCAGCATCCCCCCCCCCCCAAAAAAATGTTTTTAAATTATTAACCCCCCAGTCCCGCCCGCCTCATAATGAGTTTCAATTCATGCTGGCAGCAGAGGCGCTTCTCACTGTCAACATCCCATTCTGCAGGGCTTTCCTATCAAGGCCATGCCCAAAGTCAAGAGGGAGGGCTGGCTCCAGGTTCTAAGTTTGCTTTAAAGTTAAAAGGCATTGGCTCTGCAGTTTCCTTGCGCTCTTTGTGGGACCTAGGAGGATCATGTGTGAGAGGACTGCTGTAGCCTTTTGGAGAGCAATGCTTAAAGCCAGTTATGTTTTGTTTATCGCTGCAAGAGTGAGTAACTATGACTCTCTTAAGGTAGTTCGTACACATCAGTTCACCAGGGTGGACAGTATGCATTCTTCGTGGATGTTGGTTCACTGGTTGTGGTAACATGGTCTGGTCATAGTGGCTGTGGTTTCCTTGCACGCTGATGCTTAGCACTTAGTGTTGCACGCAGTTGCTGTTTTGTAAACGTCTGAGGTGCCGGGCATATGCCACTCTTGTCATGGCATATCATGGGGTTGGAATTAAGTGCATTAAAGTGCTTGGCTTGCTTTTGACTGGGCCAGCTGGTTTGCGCATGGCAAGCGAAGATGGCGTGGCGCATACAATGGCTAGCAAGGAATATAGGGAGGGAGGGTGGCAGCCAGTGTGATACTCTTGGACAGGAACGTTTGTGTATGCTCGTGTGGTAGAAAGTTGGCTCCTTGTGGGTAGCGCCCCGCTTTGATGGGGCCATTTGGTACTCTTGTAAAATGTAACACTCATGGATGGTCCCAATAGCGGGAGAGGTGTAGTGTAATTCTCCTACTTGCATGGTATGGGGTGTGGTCTTGATAGTTACATGGGAGAGTGGACTGGTTAGAGTCATACTCTGGGGTAGTTGGTCCTCACTAAGTAGGCCTACTTCCTTAATTGTACGCCAGAAATGGTGTGTGCGGAGATGTCACCATGTAACCCTGGGAGAGGCTCCAGCAAATGAGGCTGTACCATTCTGAATTCTCCAAATCAAGTTTTAGTTTATAATTGTTTGCTGGAGTGTGCATGGATTTTGGCAGCCTTCAAATGGCAGCTGAAAATACTCCTTTTTTTTTAGCTGGGAGTGCATGGCTGGAGTGTTTGTTTGGCTGGTTAGCTTAGCTGCCTTGTGTGCAGCCCCCCAGCTTCACATCTCGTTTCTTGTTTTGATTGAGACGGGCTCGGGCATGGATATGCAGGGTACTGCAGGGACATTCGACTAGTAGTAATGTTGGAGCTAATTATGCAGGCGTTCTGATGTCCTCCATATGGCACAGCCAAATGGCCATGTATAAACCATTGGTTTCTTGTGTGAGTGTGATTGTGTGTTGCGCACTACCGGGAGGTGGACTACTTGGACTCTCTCCAGGCTTAGGGTTTGGGATTGCATAAGCTTGGTTTCTTGTGCTGCTGTCATGTGCTTACGGACAAGTGCTGGCTGCTGCAGACTTGTGGGCAGGGATAGATTGGACTGGTCTCAAAATATGGTTCATTGTAGGATCTTTCTGGTGAATTGTCTGATGATGAACTGGTTGAAGTTCCCTATATGAATGCCTGGTTGGGCCGTATCCCTCTATGTTGGTGGTCTGGAATACATTGTGTTTGGATCCATTTGATGGTGTGTTTGGTCGTCTCGACCTAGCAGCCCTTTGCGGTTGCCACACCTTAAATGTTTGTTATCTTAGGTTATGTTATGTAGAGTGTTTCTGAAAACCCGCTTACATGTGTGTTGAGTTGAGTGTGCCACTAAGCACGTCACTTTCACCCATGGCTTCCACCCCTGTGGTTTTGCATGTATCACCTGCCAGTCTTTTTTTTGTAAGGCTCCACCTAGCACTTTGCCCTTTGGATGTGCATTGGCACCTCAGGCACTGTTTATGGTTCTAGGGTTTAGGGGCTCTCTGGGTGGGGTCTGCGCTTTCTTGTGTTGAGTAGGCACTGTGGACTCAGGTATGACGGATCAGTAAGTCACTGCATAGCTTTCGGGCCGTGCAGCGCCCGCGGCATGACCTCAACCAGTTCGTTGGTTTGTTTGGTCGTTTCGACCTAGCAGCCCTTTTGCGGTTGCCGCAGCTTAAACTTTTGTAAGTTCGTTTAGTGTGTGGAAAGCAGAGATTGAGACAAAGAGAAGTGGGATAGACAGCCACTGTATGTGGAGGTAGTAAACTATGGTAGCAATGGCAACCTTTGCCAGCTTCCAGAGAAATTGCATAGTCACTTAGTGGCCAACTGTTTTTCGGTTGTGGTGAGCTGCAAATCGCTCCCATCCAGAGGCTGGAGGTTGGTACAGGTCATCAAAGCAAAGGAGGGTTGGGCAATAAATGCAGGGGTCTGTCATGCAGGGCCACCTTGCGTTGGATCTTGGTTTGTTGCCATGAGGCAAACATGCAGCCAGTCGCGTATGGCATGCCCTTGGTCTTCATCATGGCTCTCTGGGTGGGGGAGCTAGCTAAGCAATGGCAAGCTTTGCCGGCAACCATACATCTTGACCTTGCTGCATATTTACATAGTGGCCAGCCGTTTTTCTGGTTTGTTGGAGCATCCAATGCTTCCCATCCAGAGGCTGGAATTTGGTACATGTGATCGAAGCAAGGGAGGGTTTGGGCAATAAATGCAGGGGTCTGTCATGCAGGGCCCCTTGCGCTGGGTTCTGGTTTCATGTCATGAGGCACTAAATATGCAGCCAGTCGCGTGTGGCAGGCACCTTGGTCTTCATAGTAGCCCTCTGCTTGGGGTTTAGAATTTAGGGTGTCAGGAGCTCTCTGGGTAGGGTTTGTGCACCATGCCATGAGGCAATCATGCAGCCAGTCTCGTATGGCATGCATCTTGGTCTTCATTGTGGCTCTCTGGATGGGGTTTAGGGAGTTAAGGTTTAGGGATATGGGCAAACTGCAAAGCGGTTTGCAAACAAAGACAAGTGGGTGCATGGCATTTGCAGTTGTTTGTGGTAGTGTGCTCCACAGCACTTGCACAAGTCGGCAACTGCCAGCACAGTTATGTCCCTCTGGTGGGGCCTGCGCTTTCTTGTGTTGAGTAGTGCGTAATGCCCCAAGGATCCTCCCCACCGTAGCAGATAGCCCTCTTTTCGAGTTCCTAGGCCCACTACTACTATATATGCTTGCTTGCGTACATATGCACACTACTTGTATCCATACATCAGCTTGCGAGGGATTCTGGGTGGTTGCTGCCAGCCTATGCTGTAAGGCTGTTGGACAGGAACTAAGTTGGCTCCTGTGGGTGGTACTGCGCTCCATTTTGATGGGGCATTTTCGTAATTCTGTGATGCTAGATTGGGCTGGCCTGACAAACATGTGCTTGTATAGGGGGGGGGGGGGGGGCAAGGAAGATAATTTTGGACCCCATCCTCTCTTTTTTTGGTCAACAGCTGGCCCCAGTATCATGCAAGGGTTCCTCTATACCCCCGCACCCCCAAAACAGATTCTAAAGAAGCTAACTTATGGGGGGCGGGGGGGAGGGAGTGACAGGGAGGGTCTCGGAGGTCAATTTCAGGATTAAGGGAGGGCTGGTAGCAGCCAGTGTTAGACTGTTGGACAGGAACTTTGAGTACGCCGTTGGAGCCTGCTAGTTGTGTGTGCCGTAAGTGTTAGCGACAAGGCAGGCCTGATTGCTGCGAAGCTACGGCTGTGGCTGTTTGTGAAGGCGGGTGCAAAGGTGGACAGGATATGGTACAACGACAAATTTTGTGTTAGCATGGTATACTGTTTCTTTCCTTGGGCAACTGAACGTAGGAATTGCAGTATGCTGCTGGGTTTGGTATGTGGCTGCTGCACACATTGGCAATGTGTGAAGTGGTAGTCATAGTGACCCAAAGGGCCTTTGAGAAGTTTGCTTTGTTTGGTCATCTCGGCGACCTAGCAGCCGCAGGGTGCGGGTTACTTGGTGGTCTGGACTCCTTTTTGATTGGATGTGTTCTGGGCTCCGAATGGTAGTGGGCCTATCTATATGTATTAGGTGAGGGTCCACTCCCTTAACATATGCAAGAAGGGATTTCCTGCGTAGTTCTCCCTCTCTCTCTGATTGGATCCATCCGATGGTGTCTAGTTGGTCTTTTCGACCTAGCAGGCCTTTGCGGTTGTCACACCTTTAATGTTTGTCTGTCTCTTTGATCGTGGCAAGTCGAGGCTTCTAATGGCTGGCAAGCTGAGGTTTCGGAGGGTGGCAAGTCTGGGGGGTCAGTTTAGGGACAGCAAGTCCGGGGTTCCAGAGCCGCATGGCATGTCAAGGAGTTCGTGCGGGTGGGGAGTGTGGGGTTCTGGTGGGTGCCAAGTCTGCTGGGGTTTTGGTGGCTGGTTAATCTGGTCCTTCAGTTTTGTTTGCTCAAATGTATGTTCTGGGGAATGATTGAGTGGCGAGTGCGGAGTTTTAGAGGAGAGCGATTGCGACTAAGTTTCAAGGGCAAGCACTGGATTTTGGAGGGCGGTCGGTGGCAAGTCTAGTGGGCTTTTTGGGGGAGGGGGCATGTCTGGGGTTTCAGAGAGTAACTAAGTTTCTGGGGTTTTGGACGGTGGCAAGTCTGGGTCTCTGGAGGGTGGCAAGTCTCGGGTTCCAGAGGGTGGCAATGTGGTTGGCAGGTTGGGTGGGACTGCCTGCTGCAACAGATGTATGCGGCCGGGGGCGAGGCGGAGTGGGTATGCTCTGGGCCAATAATGACCCGATTGTGATGCGTGTGACTTGTGATTGGTGGGTTTGCAACTTATATTGTTTGCATTTTTTCCTGTAGCAGATGCTGCGCATTGGCACTGCGACGTTCAGCTTGTGTATGCTCTCCTGATGTACCATCGAAGAAGTTACCATCGAAAAAACTATGGCTCTGGCTGGGCGGCCTGCCATACTATGTCCAGTACCATCTTGTTATCTACATGTAATAACGTCATGAGGACATTAGGCTTCCCAATGCAGTTGCTGCCTTCTAAACGGAAACACGGTAAGATAGTAGGGTACCAGCTGGATCTAAGTACCAGATACGCAGCCAACAGGCGACCATGTTGTCATTAATATGTCTCACTAACAGCCTCCAAGCGTACGATGGGTCCTTGAGAGCCATACGCGCCCAGATATTGTGAAGGTGGAGTGCCAAGGTGGGTCTGTACTCCAGGCACTCGTACTGCTCCCAGAATGGCTCTTTGTCTTCTTTGCGGATGGTTCCATTGGCTAAGTCTGCCAGAAACTAAGGTCCAATTCCAGAAAAGGCGAAAGCCATATATGCATTGACGGCCATGAGATTGCAGGGAAGGTTCTAAGGCCTGAGTCCCTTTAGGCGATCGTCACGCAGGACAGAGCCTTAACTCCAGTCCCCTTCATTCCTCCTCTTCATCTCAGCCAGTGCCCCTGTGTGCTGCTCCCTTGCTTGCTTTACCTGGGATCTACGCTTCTACTTGCCGACACGTCCTTGTCAAGGTTTCACCATGGCCCCCGTCGACAAGAAGTCCAAGAGCGTGTTCTCCATGTTCAAGAGCAAGAGCACTAAGGGTAAGTCGCCATTGTAAACGCACGTGTACGTGTCCCGCAGCCGCACATCAGCGATGAGCTTCGCAGCAGCCTTGTGGGCCTTGTCGATCAAGGCCTGTGAGCCGGCGAAGCCGCGTAAGCCAGCAATAGTCTCGCGCACCCGTCTTACACGTCTGACATGGCTCTGATTCCTTTCTCGCAGGCACCGACGCCAAGAAGGTCGCCATTCCCACGATCACCACCCCAACCCTGCCCACCAAAGCTCCTGCGCCTGCATCTCCCAAGCTCCCTCGCCCCCTTATCGAACCCATCGTCGCGCCCCTCCACCCCATCATCTCCGTGACTCCTGATGTCGATACATCTGGCTCCGACGTCGAGAAGACCCCCAAGCCTTCCATATCCCCCCCTGCCAACGCAGGAACTTTCAAGTCCTTCTTCCCTTCCACCCTTCGTTCCTCCCCAACAAAGACCTCTGCTCCCGAGATTGAGGCCTTGGCTGCTCTAACCAAGCTCCCGATCCTCCCTCCTCTCAGCACTGACGATGCTCGCGTTGCATGGCAGCCCCGCCCAGTGATGTCTTCCCGCCTTATGGACACCCACGTGAACTTCATGGTCATGGGTGAGAGTGGCCTGGGCAAGACCACCTTCATCAAGAACCTCACCAGGAACTATGATGTTGCTGGTGACTATGGCAGTGATGGTGGTGCCACCAGCCTGAAGGAGTTCCAGTCCAACCCCCTGGCTCTCCGTACAGAGTTGGAGCCCATGGAAATCACAGAGAGCAGCAGGAGGCTGATGATGACCATTCAGGTGAGCTAAATAAAAAATCTGTCAGCCGACCCCCAGTCCTGCTATTCTGGTTGGATAAGCTTGTGCAATATGCTGCAGTCGATTTGCCATCTCGTCACATGTACAGCCCTCCGCCTGGAATGTTCTGACTTGAATTGTTAGTACTGTGCAGTAAGGATACTTAGTACCGTGCACTTAGTACTTGCAGGTACAACATGTTAAAATCTCATCACAGATATCATGGTATCAATGCATTTCGCAGCCTGTTGCACAAGAGCTGCTTCTGTCACAGCCCTTAGCTTTATGCATCCTGCCCAGCAATGTACCCAGTAGAATTCTCCACCCCCTTCCATCAAAGCTTAATCCCTAACATTGTAAGACATCCTGCATAGCCCTGCTACCACTTCCCCTGGTTTCCCATCTTCTTTTCAAACCCATTCACCCAGAGCTTAAGCAACAACATCCTTTAAAAAAAATTCCCCTTATATTGCCTTACGATTTGCTGACACAAGATATCGATGCATTCCGCAGCCTTCGGGTTGATGTGTTGCCCTTCGCCCTGCATAACTCGCACTGGGTTTCTCACCCCCCTTCATTCCAGTAGGGCGCGAGCCCTCACACTGTAGACCTTGCATAGCCCTGCTACCCACTTACTAGTTTTGGTCTATCGTCTGCTTTTTACTGACCCTGGTTTACCATCTTCCTTCCTCCCCCACAGGACATGCCCGGCTGGGGTGACGACCTCAACACCGTCACTTACCTCCGCATGGTCACCGAGCTCCTCCTGGAGTTACGCCAGCGTGACTACAACCGCCTCGCTGGCAGTCGCTCCCTTCCCGCCGCATCCATGTGCGGCCAGCTGAAGCACAGCATCACCGCATGCCTGTACTTCATCCCACCACACCGTATGAAGAAGATTGATCTGATCTTGATCTCTGCGATCAGTCAGCTTACAACCGTCATCCCTGTGATTGCCAAGTCTGATTGCATGACTGAGGCTGAGCTGGCGGCTTACAGGGTGGAGGTGGCAAGCATGCTGCAGAGCCCTTCCAAGTTTGTGGGTGGGCTCAAGTCGCTGCCACAGCTGCAGGCTAACACCTTCAGGTAGGGTTTGGGGATAGGAGGTTAGGGTTTTAAGGCTTAGGGTTTAGGCTTTGTGGGTGGGCTAGATTTGCAGGCTATCATCTTCAGGTAGAGCTTTGGGCTGGGCTTGGCAGTTTAGGCCCTGGGTTACGGTTTGCAAGCAAGCGGGAGGCTTTCATCTCTTTACCTTGCCATTATGTGAGCTTTGTTTTGTTCCATTTCAGCTTTGCAGCATTGGCCCATCCCTGCTTCAGTGATGTCATTCGAAGTCCCTGCTTTTGTATAGTTATCTGGGTCTCCAAGTAACATGCTTGGCGTTTCGTTACACCCCCGGGGGGTCCTGCTCGTCCGGGGGGGTGGTGGGGGGGGTCAGGACCCCCCTCCCCTCTCCCCCCCTACCCCCTACCCCCAAGCTCGTTCAAGGGAGGGGTGGGGGGGGGGGGTCTGGACCCCCCCTCCCCCTCTTGGATTTGCAAGTTGAAAGGCATCTTTCAGGACTTCTCAGGACTGCAATACTCAGGATGTTACCTAACAACACTCCTTTGGCCACACTCATGGCTAGCAAGGTTGGTCAAGCACTGATCACACCTAGAATAGCCCACCACCACTCCCAACCACCCCCTCCTCCCCCCCTACCCCCTACCCCCCACCTGGTCCAGGGGGTGGGTGGGGGGGGTCCGGACCCCCCCCTCCCTTCCCCCCCTACCCCCTACTCCCCAGCTCGTGTAACGAGACGCCAATAATGTTACTTGAAGACCCAGTTATCTGCTTGCATAAGAAATCAGTGTGACACAGACAGTTTGGCATGCGAGATCCTTAATGCTTCAAAAAAGAACCTTTAAAATTAATAAGGACCTGATGCCTAGTAACTGTCCCTGCTTGGTTCAATCCTTTGCTGACATATGCCTTATGCTTCTTGCTTGCAGCTTTGGTGAACAAGTCCTGCAAGATCTGGGTGTGAGTGGCGCCCTCCTGCCCATCGCCATCACCTCCTCTCGTGATGCCGAGATCGTCACCGACGCGTCACTCCTCACCGCCATCAGCCTCACCGGCCCGGTGACCCAGCCGGTACGCAGGTACAAGTGGGGTGACTGCTACCCCCTGAACCGCGAGCACTCCGACCTCATCCTCCTAGAGCGTCTGCTGCTGGGTGACGCCGTCGGGTCACTGTACGCACTTCTTGATGACAGCTACAAGCGCTACGTGAAGTTCTGCGGGAAGTTTGAGGAAGCTGGCAAGCAGCTGGAGCTTGTGCTGTCTGAGTACTGCAACTTGAGCTGCCCCCATATGGAGTATGATCACTATCTTAAAGCCAAGCAGGGTTCTGACGCAGCCAAAAGGGCTTTGGCTGTTGTGACAGAGGAGAATAGGGCCATGGCTCAGCGCTTGGCTGAAAGTGAGAAAGAGAGGAAGTACCTGGCAGACAGGCTGAGGGTCCTTTCTTGAGCTAGGGTTTAGGAAGGGTGGGCTTCAGGGCAGGGTTTAGGAGGGGGTGACTTCAGGCTTAGGGCCTTGGGTTGAGCTAGGGTTGGGAGGTTGAGGGATTATGTGGCTTTAGGCAACCTTAGTTTGTCGGTCTGAAGCATTGGTGTGGGGCCATCCGTAAGGTCACTTCGTGATCAATGTTCTTGCACAGGTACTCAGCAGTCACATTAAACTTAAATTGTATTGTAAGTTATGCGTCCTCAGTCATTATTACACTTCCGCAGAGTTTCAGAGCTATGCCTTGCATTGTTTGGCCCTGTTTAGTGGCATTATGGTGTGTTTGGTCGTTTCGACCTAGCAGCCCTTTGCGGTTGCCACACCTTAAATGTTTGTTGTTGTTGTTGTATCAGTGTTGTACATCAATGACTGGGAGTCACTCTGGACTCCCAGTCATTGTTTGGTTTGACTACTTACCTGGTGTTTGCTGTGCCCTCTAGCATGGCGCTGTTGCTGTTGATTGGGCACAATTTCTGCCCCCCTATCGGGGGTGGGGTTGGTAGAACGTGCCGTTGGTTGTTCTGGTGAAGTTGTTATAAGGCACAAGATGTGTCATTGTTTGTATGATGGCCCAGTATGTGTAAGTTGCTCTGTTTACTGTCTCAGAAGACTCCACTCAGTTGGCAGAGATGATTTGACTCCTTGAGTCTATTGGCAATGATGATTTGACTGGGTGGTGGTTGCAACCTGCTTTGCTCGCTGTCACACCCTCCTTTTCCTCCAGCACTGCGTGACAGACCCTGCTTTTCTTGTCCGCACTCTGCCCTTGGACAGGAACTAAGTTGGCTCCTTGTGGGTGGTGCTGCCCCCACCGGCGTCCCGCTTTGACAGGGCCATTTGGTAATTGGTCAATTGGTAATTGGTAGGCCCGGGTATGGTATATGCAGTGAGCGGTGAAGCTTGTTGCTGTGTGCCGTACCAGGGTGGCATTGTTGTCTGATTAGAGGTGAAGGGGTGTGGTTTGATCCGCAAATGGCTGAAACTGACTAGCAGTGCCCCTTCTTGGCCTCTGTTGCACGAACTGGGGTGTGAGCCCCTAGTTCATACTCAACTGCGCCGCGCAGTTCGGTTTTATAATGCTCTAGTTACTTTGGAGGATAGTTGTGCATACAAAGGTGCTTTGCGCAGAATTTGGTGCATGCTTTGTTCCAAGTATTACCCGGCATTCTTCTGCCAACAGAGCGGGGCTTAGTGGCCTGTTTATAGAACGCGCAGTGCATCAACGGAGTGTGAAGTGGAATTGGCCAGTGCAAAGCAGCACCTGGAGCATGTTATGCAATGGTCACTAGTGCTAGACGGGCTTGGCTCCGGTGTGGGCCTTCTTTCTAGGGTTGTGGGTAAACATGCATTGGGTACAGTCATATAGTGTCTCTGCTAAGTATCAGACTGCGTGCCCGTATCTCATGGGATGTTGCTGCTGCTGCTGCTGCATCTCATGGGATGTTGCTGCTGCTGCTGCTGCTGCATCTCATGGGATGTTGCTGCTGCTGCTGCTGCATCTCATGGGATGTTGCTGCTGCTGCTGCATCGCATGGGATGTTGCTGCTGCTGCTGCTGCATCTCATGGGATGTTGCTGCGATTTCATGTTTTAGATACGAGTGTGACATCATGTGAGTGTGTCTACTCCCCACGCACCTGTCTGCTGCAACCACCGTACCTGATAACACGGGGGGGGGGGGGGTGCCTCCTTCACCCCGCTGTCAGCAGATTTGGTTACGGTGTCACTCAACATGACTTCGGATGATGAGGCACAGTGCGCACTTCTGGGTAGTGGAGGTTTTGGGTGCTTTTGACCTAGCTGCTGGACCTCATGTCTAGGCCTGAACAGGCAGCCAACTACTGGCGAGCTGTTGACTGACGACAATTGCCTCCCACTGCCCAAAATCCTCTTCATGGAATTTTCCACTTGCTCTTATTAGTTGTGGCAAGAAGGAGGCCCCAGATGAGCTCATGCCTCGGTGCTTCCAGTGCAAGGCTGTATTGTGTGTGTTTGCCTGCGAAGGACCTGAGGTGCATTCGACACATTGATTAAGTGTCATTCCTCAGGCCGGCAACATGGGCGAACCCACACTTTGACCCGATCATACCGCGTACGGCATGACCCTTCTGTATTGTGACAGAGCATGTCAGAAGCTACACTGGAAGGTAGCCCACAAGTGGCAGGCATGTGAAGAGGCGCGCCGTGCCCGACGGGCTGCTGCTGGCAGAAGGTGATTATTCGGGGTGTTGGGCTAGCTGTTCCATCTGGCCGAAAGGCTGGTGCATAGGTAATTGAGGGTAATATACTTATTCATCTTATCATTCATGTGTCTCTATCTTATCATTCATGTAGCCGAAAGCTTTACAGTCAGCATAGGCAGTCTGATAGAGAGAGAGAGAGAGAGAGAGAGAGAGAGAGAGAGAGAGAGAGAGAGAGAGAGAGAGAGAGAACTACGCAGAGAAGGGGGGAAATCCCTTCTTGCATATGTTAAGGGAGTGGACCCTCACCTAATACATATAGATAGGCCCACTACCATTCGGAGCCCAGAACACATAAGTCTGATACAGTTATATATTGCAAGGGCAAGTGCCAACTAGGATGGGCAGTGCTGTTGTGTACTTGCTTGATATATCTAACATGAATGGTGAATGAAGACAAGAGAGATGCTAAAGGTGAATTGTACTTGCAAAGGTCACATGCAGGGTATTGTCAGCTCAATACTTTCTCCATTGTGCTTGAGTTGTGCAAGTCTGCAAAGGTAGCATGACACTGTTACACTGGCTTCGTATTGGTGCTTGTTTTGCATGTATTGCTGCCGGGTGCTGCAATTTTAGCGCTGCAAAGTAGGCAAGCTACATGTAGTGGGCTTTGCTATAGAGCAGATGGACATATGGAGGTTAAACTAGCCGATATTTGTGTTGTAATGCAATATGGCTGTATTGGCTGACATTACAAATGAGCTCCTGAGTTTGTTTTGTCTACAGTCATGTTTAAATTATGCATTTGAGGGCGCAAGTTGCTTCAGACGGTTCCATGGTTAGCCTTTAATTGCGAGGGCTGTCTCTACACTACAGTTGTGGGTGTCTATCAATCTTCGGGGTGGTAGGGTGCCTGTTCGATGAGTCGTTTTGACTTCCGGTCTTGGATCCGGACGTTGAAATTGTTTTGTTTTGTTTGTTCCTTACACAGTTTAGCCAACAGCGGTTCTATGTGGGTAGGGGCATCAAGTCCAGTTTTTCCATCTTGTTAGCGCTTTTGGCTGGCAAGGTGTGGGGAAGTATTTCCTGGCTTGATGCAGCTAGCTCTGTTAGCAGTACTGACTGGATATTGAGTGGCTTCAGCAGTGATATGAGAAATACTGCAGCTATATAAGCACCTTGTGTTTGATGCTAGCAGTGTTAGCTTGGGATTCAGAAGGATTTGGTATGATTGAGTTTTTGGGGGGGGGGAGGTAGGGAGGCAGCACCACCACCAGAACAGCGGCACCGCCCACGACTGTGGTATGATTGAGTTAGTGAAGTGTCAGTTTCAAAGGTAGCTGAAGGTAATAGGAGGCAATCTGGTTAGGACGCTAAATGGTACGACATGTTGTCATGCTTGCATGCGGAAGACAACCCGTGTAGTATGTTCCACCTCGCTCTTCTTTGTGACCTCTTGAGTTCAGGGGCCATGGCACATTTTGCTATGGCACTAACATAACATATTATTATTACATTTCATGATATGCCATAGCAATAAGTGCCATAGGCCCCGCACCTCAAGCTGTCACAAAGAGCAGCGAGGTGGAACAGAATACGGGTAAACTTCGACATGTATGACAATATATGCATGCCTAAACATGAGGTCCAGCAGCTAGGTCAAAATCACCCAAAACCTCCACTGCCCCAATGGGGGTAAGAGCCTCCCTCCTACTTGAGAAAGCAAGGAGGGCTTGTAAGCCCGGGTGCAAGCAATAGTTGGTAACAAACCCCATTGGTTGGACCTCACGCCACATCAGAAGGGTGAGCATAAGCATTCCTAATCTTCCAAGCAGCTGCAACATGTTTAGCTATACACTTAAATGCATGCTTGAAAGGGCCATATACTAAGCCAGACTCCTCATCGACGTCTACACCCCAGAACTCTTCATTAAGCATGCTATGCAGCTTCTCCTCATCAGATTTGCCATCCAATATCTGACATTTTGCAGCAACATCAGGGTCAGAAGTCAGCTTCTCCCACAGCTTTTGCCTTTGTGCCTGGTAAACAGGACAGTCAAACAAGAAGTGTTCAGGAGATTCAACTTCACCTCCCAATTCAGGGCCAAGATCACAGGACTTGCAGCACTCCCTACGTGCACTTTGCCTGCTAGCGCTCTGCCTACCGAATTTTGCTGTCATAGCGTTGAGAGGAAGAATACCTGCACGGAGCTGCATAATGAGTTCCATGCCTTTGCTCAGAGGGCCTGTGCACAGATATGGCTGCGGCTTGAAATAATTGATATCGTCATTGTAATGCTGCATATATGTCGCTAAAGTAGATTTATTCCTAGCACCCTCCTCCCGAACAGCCCTGTCTCTTTCATATATACTCCACCTGACATATGCCCTGAAGCTAGGTAGGTGTCCCTCTCTCACTCTTGCTTGTAAGGTTTCCTCCTGCATGCCTAGTTCAGCCCTGAGTTTATTGAACCTCTTCTGCCAAGAAGTATAATTCCTGTGGCTTGGCCAAGATGCTTCAAGTGCCTGCCTGCTAAAGCTAGTAGTATCCTTTTGCATAATAACATAACAAACATTGCTGCATAACATACCATGATGTGCAGTAATGATGAGGCACACTACCGTATGGTAGTGCTCTCATCGGCCACGGACCATTGCGGAGTCATGGGAGAAGATCACATGCAGCTATTCCAATGGCTTTCAGGCACAAACGGCAACATATCGGCCCAGTTTCTGAGTATGTTGGGAAGTGAATCAAGGTTGTTAAGCCCGGATATGGTATATGCAGTGAGCAGTGAAGATTGTTGCTGTGTGTACCAGGGTGGCATGGTTGTCTGATTAGTCTCACGGGGGTAGGTTGGGGGGCTCTGGGCACACGGTTCTATTGATCAGACTAGCTTCTTGTCAGTACAGATACGCATTTTGAGATCTGTTTGATTCAGATTGGTGACGAGTGCCCCAGCCGATTCCAGAGAGCTAGTATGAAGTGCAGGCAAATGTGTTAGTCCCCAGTGGACTAAGTTGATCTGCTGCATGAGACAGGTTACGATTACGATTACGATTACAAGGTGTAAAGGTGTAGGTATCCATGTGTTGGCTTTTGATCCGTTTATGTGGTGGTTCCTGTTCGGTTGAGTAGGGAAATGGGGTTTGACCCCGGTTGACACGGCGGTGCGCGGTTTGGTCGTTTCGACCTACAAGCTGCCTCAATTAAGAATGCAGCCATCCACACTCCCACGCATTCAAAGAAGTTGTTAAGGGAGTTTTTTTATGTCTGTGTTATAACCTTGCCGACAACCTCCTTGCAGGCAAAGCCAAGCAGCATATGAGCACATCTTCCCCTACTCCGGGCCTCGCGTGGCCTTCTGCTGAGCAAGACACTTCATAAATCGGTCTCCGATTAAGAGGGTGCCTAGATTATTTCAGTGTACGTACCCTGGAAGTTGCTACAGGTAATACGAGCATGGGAGATTGATGCGACAAAGAAAGGCAACGCATAGGCGGGCGAAACTCCTGGAAGCCCTTAGAAGGAGGTTGGGTAGAGGGACGATGGTTGGATGCTGGAGGTTGGGGACAGAGTTTACTAGAAGCAGCGTGAGAGTGATGCAACAGACGTAAGCGAGGTTCTGGAGACGACATGACAGGGTTTCGTGCGGAGTGAAAGTCAAGTACGGGTGCTGTAATGCCTCTGGAGGTTGGTCAGGTAATGTCATGCGAACAGTTTTGATCATTAGCAATTGGGTGACTCCTTGTGCATGACTCGTTACACCGCTACTAAACCAGGCCAGTGACTCAACTCATGCCAACGCGGAGCTTGCAATCTCAAACGCTTTGCGTACTAACCCTGTGACCTCATGCCAGGGCAAGCAAAACGATATGAAAGACCCATACACGCAACTGACAGTGATAAGAAACGGTTTCATAGTACAGCGTTCTTTCAGACCTGGTCCCAGGTCCCTGGTAAGCCTTATCCGGACGGTATTATAAACTAATTTCCCTTGGGCACCCACGGTAAGTGTAGAAGACAAGTAATAGCGCATTACACCAGTTGAAAGAGCGCCACTGCTCACCTACAGAACATTTGGGCTGATTGCCTTTTCGAAATCATATGTGGCCTCCGTCAGAGCATCTCCACATATAACTGGCACGGACAAGCTGATGGTGCATGCAAATCCGCGCAAGGCTTGGGCGATTGAGATGTTGGAGGCTTTCCCTACTGGCCCCATGTAATGCTTAGTCGGATGCGCTGACTCGGAGAAGCCTCATCATTCCCCAGTTCCAGCTGAACCAATTAAGCAGTCCAGAACTGACCATATATTTTGCTGCAGTGCAGGCACGCGCAATATGGCCAAGGTGGCTCAGCTTCCCCGGTTGCATGTCACTGACACTGACAGGGATGGAGGAAGTCTGAGCGAGTCATCAAGCACGACCTCATCCCCTAAGGGTACTGGCTTCTTCCTACCGTTGATAGCAAGATCCGAATCAACGAGATGCAAGGGGGGCAAGGGTCCACGCCGGGCATCTCGCCGATCAGAGGATCATGCCAAGGCTCAGTCATCTCAGCTGTCGGACAAAAGCACCAGGCATGTCACGGGCATTGATGCCGGTCTCCGTAACATCCTTTCACGCGGTCGCCGGAACTCGGTCACAATGCCCTACCATCCTGAAGCCTCCGCCAAGTTTGCTGATGGTGGGCATCGCGCAATTCATGCAGGCCCTGCGCCCAGCATTCCAAACCGCCAAGGCGTGAGGAGGGGCTCCCTAGACTCCTGCTACTGCGCTGCTCGCACGGGCTCCCCCACCGCTGCTGACCAGGGGCACCCAGCTGCCCCCGCATCACACCTGACAGGCTCCGCACCATTCGCTGCAACGGCTACCAGCAAATCCCCCACCATCGGCCTCGGCCAGTCGCCGTCCTTCAATCGAACGCCTCTGGGAGGTCTTCAGAGGTCCAGGTCTGCAGCAGCTCCCCTTAGCAGGAACGCACAGCAGTGCCTCTCGCCTCCTCCTGCGGCATCTGCCCACCACGGCCCGGCCGGATTCCGGACCATGAGCCAACATCGCGGCAACATGGACGCAGCAGCAACAGCTGCCGGTGGTGCTGCTTCACGGAGCATGCAGGTCCCCTGCTGCAGCAGCGCCAGTGCAGCATTTACGTTCCAGCTGCTCCAACAGCAGCAGCTCCAGCAGCAGCAGCAGGAGGAGCAGCAGCAGGTGCTGCAGCTTCAGCAGCAACTTGAGTTCCTGAAGGTTCTGCAGCTGCAGCAACAGCAGCAGGAGGAAGAGAATGCCAAGCTGCAGGCAGAGCTGGACCTAAAGCTGCAGCTTGCCCTGCAGATGCAGCAGCAACAGGAGGAGCAGGCACAGCAGCAGCAGCAGCAGCAGTTTGTCCTGCAGATGCAGCAGCAATTGGAAGAGCAGGCACAGCAACAGCACAGGCTGGAGCTGCAAGCTGCCTTGGCACAGCAACAGCAGCAGCAGCTTGTCCAGCAGACGCAGCAGCAATTGGAAGAGCAGGCACAGCAACAGCACATGCAGGAGCTGCAGACCGCCTTGGCACAGCTTGCTGCAGCCAGTTCAGCATCTTTCCAGGAGGCCTTCATCACAGGCTTGCCTGCCATGCTGTCCCCTCAGCCCAGCTTCGATAGCCCCTTTGTTACTGCAGTAAGCCCTCCTGCAGCGAGTGCTACACCTAACAGCTCACCATTCCCCCCTCAGCTAGTCTCCTGTGATAGCAGCGGGTATGTGGAGACCTCAGACTCCAGCTTCAGCTCTTCAGGTTCTTTTCCCAGCATGGACCTCAATGGCGGAGGCTTTGTCTGCAGCAGCACAGGCAGCTTGTTCTCTAACCAGAGCCTGAACTGGGGCCAAGGAAGTGCTGGATTGCAAGGACTAGCTGGACTCTCTACTACAACTGCTGTGAGCCAGGGCTTCACTGCAGACAACCAGCTGGTGCTTATGATGCTGTCTTAATACTGCTCGAGGTAGCAGTTGCACGCCGTTGCATCTAGCCTCAGCTTGTGTGTGGGCAAGTCCCACCATCGGTTGTGTGGCTTCATGATTGTGATCAGGAGCCTTGTGTTTATGGCCTAGGTTTGTTTGGCCATTGGCATAGCTGGTCTTGCGTTCCAATTGATTGATTGATAGCAGCTATAGTTGGACGCCAGAGTCATTCTTCTTATTTCAATCGTGCATTCTTAAATCAAGTGCATGGGAGGACGCGTTTTGGCCTCTTGTCCATCATCAGATCCCTTATGACGCGAGCACAGGGAGCAGATCTTACTGTTATTTTTGGAGGTGACTGTGTGTACTCAGGTTTTGATGGGAGCAATGGGCCCAATGGTGTAGGGTTTATCCCTAAACCCTAACCCTGTTGCATGAAGTTACTGTTAGCTTTGGATGTGACTGTGTGTACTCAGGTATTAGTGGGAGCAATGGGCAGAATGGTGTAGGGTTTAACCCTACACCCTAACTCTCTTGCGTGACTGTGGCTTGTACTGCATGCGAGCAGTCTTCATGCAGTTTGCTGCAGCTTTTGATCTAAGCTGATCATCTATGAGACATCCCATAGGTTTGGGGTGGGGGTTGCAGCCTCAGCTATGTGCTTCTTCCTGTGTGAAGTGAAATGGTCACCAGATAGTCAGCATGCTGTTTATTATTTATCTACCCTGCCTGGCCTCTTGTCGACAGTGCACTACTTGTGAGCAAAGGAGGAGCCCTGCCCCAGATGGTTTGCTGACTTTCATTTGTGCGCCCAATGTGCCGGCCTGGTGAGGACCCGAAACCCGGGTTTTGTTGTAGGTGATGTCAGCATGCTGTTTAGTCCAACCCGGATACCAGGTGGACTCCTACGCTGCCGTGCCTTTGTATGTGCCATGCCAGCCTGTCATGAACCCCATTTTTGGTCCCTAGCTGGAACCCCTGCGTTTTTGCTTTTGCCCGTACCACCTCCAAGCAGTTTCTACACAAGCAGCATTTCTGGCATTATCAAAGCAGGTCCATGTGGCCGGTGATGCACAGTCCGAGGGCTACGCAGTGATCTATTCATATTCTTTCTCACCCACATCCATACTCGACATTAATAAATTGGTTGGACTTATGCTCGGGTGCTGCTTGGTCCGAGGGTTGTGCAGTGATCTATATCATCTATATCATATGAAAGCATGTTCCGCATTTTTGTGGCGCTTGAAAATGTCAGGTGTTTCAGTCTTGGCTGGGCTGGACTTGTTAGAACTTACAGGCCTGACGTATCCATGATGGCCATGCAGAGACTGGTTCTTATAGGCATCACGTATGTTTCGTAGGGGCCATGCTGAGGTGCCTTCCTGCAAGGGGTGGTCATATTGTTGCTTAATGACCTTAGTCAGACAAGCAAGGCATCTTCTGTTGATGATTGTGCATGACTGCTCTGACTTCTTGTTTGCAGCATGGTAGACATCTGCCAGGGTTTTTTGGTTGAGGCTGGCAACATTGGTGTTTGCAAGGGTTAAGGGTATAGGGTTAAGGGTGGGTGAGGGTTTAGAGGTGCTCTTTGTCATTCTGGTGCGTCTCTAACTTTGCACAAACCCTGTTGTATTGTCTCCATGACCTTTGCCAATCTTGGTCGCATCATTCTTCCCTGCTACTTCAACCTGTGCCCCAACCTCCGGGGCGCTTTTCACATAGCATTACTGTGGTCCGGCTGAGGAGGGTTCTGCGTGGGCCCAAAGGGTTTCCGGTCTACAGGGTTTAGGGTTCAACTAATCATCAGTGCAATCCAATCAAGTTGACCTTTTCCTCCTGTGAAAGCGGTGCATGGCTTTGATTGATTGGCAGCATGTCTTTGTTGCTGTGGCTTAGCATTGCCCATGTGTGGTTTAGCATTGCCCATGCGTGGTTTAGCATTGCCCATGCGTGGTTTAGCATTGCCCATGTGTGGTTTAGCATTGCCCATGCGTGGTTTAGCATTGCCCATGTGTGGTTCAGCATTGCCCATGCGTGGTTTAGCATTGCCCATGCGTGGTTTAGCATTGCCCATGTGTGGTTCAGCATTGCCCATGCGTGGTTTAGCATTGCCCATGCGTGGTTCAGCATTGCCCATGCGTGGTTTAGCATTGCCCATGCGTGGTTTAGCATTGCCCATGTGTGGTTTAGCATTGCCCATGCGTGGTTTAGCATTGCCCATGTGTGGTTCAGCATTGCCCATGCGTGGTTTAGCATTGCCCATGCGTGGTTTAGCATTGCCCAGGTGTGCCGCTGCAGGAAGGTAGGGATTCTGGCTGAGCGTGAAACTGCTGTTCCATCTTAGGACTGGCCTGACATACATTGGCTATGCAGGGATTACATGTGGGTTGATGGGCAGCCATTGTGAGACTCTTGGACAGGAATTTGAGTATGCTGTTGGCGCTGCCCCCACGGGCGCCCTGCTTTGACGGGCCGGCATTTGGCAATCTGGTGTAATCTGGTGATTAATGATGTGTCCTGGCGAATGGGGGCACTTGAGTCATTGAAGGTGATTTTGGCTCAGGAGGTCCTTATACCCTACCCGCTGGACGAAAGTAGGGATTTAATACCTCTCACCTTTAACTTTTTTTAAAGTTATACCCTGGAGCATGTGGACATTTGAGCCACAGCATGAATACTTTCAGTGCAAGCTTTGTTGACTCCCATTGGAATGCAATCCTTTTGAATGGAATCAATTGTCTTGGAGTAGTGGTTGCATGGAAAATCACTCTTCAAGCGGGGTTTATTTGCAGTCAGCCGGGCCCATGCCATAACAAATTGCATATAATGCCCCAGAGGTGGAATATAGGGTGCAGTGTGTGTTTTATGTCTATGCATGTTGCTATCAATCTCTGCTGCAGACGGTACACTAAAAAAATGGGTGAAATCAATGTTGTTGGCTGGCCAGTAAGCCTAATGTGCCTGAAGAGGTATGAGGCTAGCCCTAGCATCATATGTGTTTGAAATGCGGCGACTTCAGCACCGTATGTCAAGCTGCATTCAAGGTGACGAGGCCCTGTAGGATTTGACTTTGGGGTTTAGGGTTTAGGGAATCCCAGAGAGGCCCAGCATAAAACGTGTGGGGCTATATGGGCAACCTTTTATTGCTGCTATGAACGTCTGCTACGAATGTTGGTAAGGGCTGCCTAAGCCGAGGTTATTTGCTTCTGCCTAGCTCTTGGTATTTCAGTGTGAATCGACATGTGTTTGGCAAGCTATTTGCAAGCTGGCCTGGTTCTCAATGGGACAACATAATGGTCTGGTATGTTAAGGCCCGTGCCCGAGTTACAATGCTGGCACAGACGGACTCTGCATAACAGTCTGGTTTGTCAAGGTTTGTGGCCAAGTCACAGTGCTGGTATAGAAGACAAGCCAAGTGTTCAACAAAGCCCATGCCGGGCCGCAACTCCTCCATCTTCTTGGTACCTTTCCAAGATATTACTATCCAGGTTTTTACTTGGTGTCTGCAACACACATCATGATTATGGCAGTCTGATTGGTTTATAGCTGCACTGCCAGTTTTGGTTCTATGGGCGTGTCTGCCTGCTGTTGGGGGCTTTGTTGGTTTAGTCAGGGTTTAGGGTTTTAGCTAAAGTCTACTTCTTTGCTTTGTTTGTCTTGAGGGGCCCCCTGTCTTCAGTAGGCTACTGTTAGCCTTGGAGCTATAAGCCAGCCTGGACAAATTCACAATCTCCTTTTATGACGCAAGAAGTATGAAAAGGGCAAAGCTTGAGGTCAGGTATTCAGTGGCTATTGATGCCCTGGTGGGACTCTCCCACAAAATCCATAGTACAGTTTTTCTACCCTGCCTGGCCTCTGTCGACGGTGCAATACTTATGAGCAAAGGAGGAGCATATAAAAGAGTGAATCTTGAGGCCAAGTAATCAGTGGCTACTGATTGATGTCTTGGGTGGTACATATGCGGTGGACTTACTGGACATCCTGCTTGGTTGGTGCTCTGGATTGTGTTTGATTTGGATACACCCATCAGTCTCCTGCTGGTGATTTGTTTGCCGTGTCCGTAGTTGGATGTCTGCTTGGGTATTCCTCTTGCTTGGTGGTATGGATTCCATTGTTTTTGGACCCATCCGATGGTGTGTTTGGTCGTTTCGACCTAGCAGCCCTTTGCGGTTGCCGCACCTTAAATTTTTGTTTGTTTTGTTTGATGCCCTGGTCAGGAGCTTTAGTCACAAATTTCAAATATCCCTTTTGACAGTCTGACTCGAAGTCAAACCTGGTGACACTGTGTCTGCTTAAAAACTCGTTAGTGTTGTCTGCTATCTGGATCCACCCTTGGTATTACTATTGTTCGGTGCTACGGCAACCATTGGAAACTTTGGATCCGTGCAATTGTGAGTTTGGTTGGTCCAACCTAGTAGCGGCCCTTTTGCGGTTGCCACACCTTGTTTGTATGTTTGCTTGTTTTACGCATTAGTCCATCACATCCATATGCATCCTTCTGTGGAATGAAACATTGTATTTGCTGTGGCTCCCACCAAGGAATGTGGGAGTCGGTCAATATGGTCCCGCACTACCTCCGAAATTGGTTAGATCATGGCGTCTTGCTGGTATATTTTGTGTGTGTGTGTGTGCGTGTGTAAGGGGAGGTATGGTGCCAAAAAGAAAACAATATTGATGGTGTGTAGTGCTTTTGGTTCCATCCAATGGTGTGTTTGGTCCTTTTGACCTAGCAGCCCTTTTGCGGTTGCCACAGATTAACTGATGTTTGTTTGGTGTGCACGCCGTTGCATATAGCCTCAGCTTATGTGTGGGCAAGTATAACATTGGTTGTGTTGCTTCATAACTATGATCAGGAGCCTTGTGTTGACAGCCCATGGGTTCGGTTTGGCCTTTAACATAGCTGGTCTTGCCTTCTGATTAATTGTTTGCTGTATTAGGCCGACGTGTTGATCAGGCTTTGCCTCTGCAGAGTTAACTTCATGGGCAACGGCTTGTGCCAAAGACTAGAAAACTCAAGTTCTGATTGGTTCTGCACTTGAGTTATTGCGTGGTGGTTCTGCACTTGAGTTATTACGTGGTTACATGGGTTGAGTAACGCATAATGCCCAAGTTACATGGTTACGCGGTTACATCTAAGCACACACCATTTGTGGCGTACATAGAGAAGTACGCCTGCTTAGTTACTGTTTTGAGTTGTGGTACATGAAAATTGGCGGGGGTTGAAGGCCTTGTGCACTCATGGGAGTGGTTCTGCCTAACAAATGATAAGCCAGCAAGGAAATAGGGTTTAGGTTGTTATATTTTAGGGCTAACCCTAAACCCTAATCTCCAAATGATTAGCCCCGCAAGCAACTGTTCAGAAACATCCCGTACAACTGGCAATACCTTGTGATTGATTGGAGATTATGCAAGCCGCAGTGAAAAGTCGGCAATGGTATGCATGTTGCTAGTAATACGGGGGCAAAGATGTGTGTGTGTTTTACCAGTTTGACAGCATGGTATTCAGTCCGACCTGGATGCCAGCTGGAACCCTGCGCTTCCATTTAAAAAGTGTGGGAAGCGTGGGAGTCAAACTAACTCTGCCAGCTTTGTTTAGAGAGACCTTTACACAGCCCTCCCGGGCCGTGCAGGACCCAAGCATGACTCCAACCAGTTTCATGCTTGCCTGCCAACCGTTGGCAGGCTGCCAATCCCTTTGTGTGCGTTTGGGTGTATGGTGTTTTGTGTGCTAAACGGCTAGCTTAAAGTTCCTTTGGATAGATTGAGAAAGGGATACTGGGACACGAGAGCGCACCCAAGAATTACTTTTTGCTTTCTAAAACGACTGACACAGTATGAGTAAAGGGGCAGGGCTCGCAGGCCAGTGGGACAGTGGAGGTTTTAGGAGCTTTACACCTAGCTGCTGCGGGGCCTCATGTCTAGGCATATGTTGTCATGCTTGCTGAAGTAAGACAGCACGTATTCTGTTCCACCTCGTTGTGGTTTCTGACGGCTTGAGGTGCAGGGCCTATCGCACTTTTTGCGGCTATGGTATATCACATGCCAAATGTCATGATTATGTTGTTACGGTGGCAGGGGTCATAGCCCAGTAGGAGTCTGGTGCATGAGCGGGCAAGACGGGTGCGAATTGAGTGAGAAAGAAAGAGGGGTGTGTTTACTCATTCCACCATGGTGTTTGCGGAACATGCTATAAAAGCTGGTAATCTAGCCGTGTTCCACAAGCATGTCCAGCGGATCTTCAATGAGCAGCAGGGCAGTAGCTCTGCTGCTCCTACAGCTGTGCTAGGGGGTGCTGATGGCAAGCAGCTGTTCCAAAGCAGGGAGGAGGTGGTGAAGTGCTTTGCTGAGCACTTTGCTGATGTCCTCAACTGCCCTGCCAAGCTCGACCAGCAAATGCAGCAGACCATTGAGGAGTTAGTGCAGAAGATGGAGGCAGGGCAAGGTGCAAACCAGCAGAGTGAAGCAGCAGATCAGCCACCTACTGTGCAGGAGGTTGAAGAAGCTGTCTTTGCCTGTCGTAATGGGGCAGCTCCTGGGGTTGATGGTATCGCAGCGCCTATGCTAAAGCTCAGTGGGACCATGCTGAAATGGTTGCACAGGGTCATTGTGGCGGTGTGGGAGTCAGGGAAAGCGCCAGTGGAGTGGAAACGTGCACTGTTGGTGGCACTGTATAAAGGCAAAGGAGAGCGCAAAGTGAGAGATAGCTATAGGGGGATAAGCTTGCTAAGTATACCGGGGAAGGTGTATGTCTTGGTCATTTTGGCTAAGATCAGTTCTCATATCGATGCACAACTGCTTGATAACCAGTCTGCTTTTAGGAAGGGGAGGGGCCTCACTGATGCTCTGTTCACCATACGCCAGGTCATCTCTAAGTCTGTAGCATTCGATCAGCCTCTATTCATGGCTTTTGTGGATTTGCGTAAGGCATATGATTCTGTACCGCGAGACACGCTATGGCGCATCTTGCATGTGTACGGGGTACACACAAAGCTGATAGAGTTGCTGATGGACTTGCATACTGGCACACAGGCTGCTGTTAGGATGGGTGGTGTGGTGTCTGAGTGGTTTGATGTGCATGGCGGGGTGCGGCAGGGATGTGTCATTGCTCCCTTGCTGTTCAACATCTACATGGACTTTGTGGTTCGGCAGGCAATGGCTCAGATGCCGGAGGGATGTGGGGTGAAGCTAGCCTATCATGCAGATGGGAAACTTGAGCGTGATGGGTGTGGTAGTGGTGGGTGTGTGGAGCTGTTGTCTGTTCTGCTGTATGCAGATGATATGGTGTTGCTAAGTCCCAGCAGGGAGGAGTTGGTGGTCATGCTGCAGGTGATGGACAAGGTTGCTGCTAGTCTTGGGTTGCGCATCAATGCAAGCAAGACTGAGATCCTGTCCATTGACAAGGATTGGAAGGAGGGGGATGTGCCAGTGCAGCAAGGACCAGAGGTGGTTATCAGTGAGGGTGTGGTAAAAGAGGTGTCACAGTTCAAGTACTTGGGAAGTGTGCTTGTGACTGATGGCAGGTTGGATGTGGAGTTGAATATCAGGAGGGGTAAGGCTGTGGGGAGGTTTAAGCAGTTTGAAAAGATGTGGGGTACCAAGCATCTGTCATTGGCTACGAAGGTGAAGTGTTACAAGGCATATGTGTTGCCAATTCTGCTGTTCGGGAGTGAGTGTTGGTCCCTGACCAAAGTGCAATCGCAAAAGCTTGAGCGGGTGCACTCTAGCTGCCTTAGGAGCATCCTGGGGGTCAGGCTGTCAGATCGGCACACCAATGAGCATATCAGGAAATCATGTGGGGTAGCCACCTTGTCAGCATACATCACAGCAAATAGGCTGAGGTGGCTGGGGCATGTGGGCCGCATGGAGGAGGGCAGGTTGCCGCATATTGCGTTGTTCTCTTCATTACATGGTGACATGACGAGGCCAGTGGGTAGGCCTCGCCATACCTGGGAGAAATGCGTGTGTGCTGATCTGAAGGTGCTTGGTCAAGATGAGGGGAGCTGGGAGGCTTCATGTCAGATTAAGAGTGCTTGGAGGAAGAGGTTGTGGGATCTTACGCACCCTTGGGAAAGCCAACGGTTAGTGAGGTGTAGAAGGCGCACTAAGCAAGCTATTGATAAGCATGTGGAGCGCTATGTGGTGCCTTTCAGTGGCTGGGAGGATGGTGGTTCACCAGTACCTAGGTGGTGGGAGCCACCTCCAGCCCCTACTAGGGTGGTGCTTGATCCTGCTGCCTCCCCGCCACCCATGTGTGATGGAAGTGGAGCAGGTTTTGGGTTTTAGTGGTGGTGTTTGTTTCCCCTTGGTGTGCACGCCGTTGCATCTAGCCTCAGCTTGTGTGTGGCAAATCCACCATCGGTTGTGTGGCTTCGTGATTGTGATCAGGAGCCTTGTGTTTGTGGCCTAGGTTTGTTTGGCCATTGGCATTGCTGGTCTTGCGTTTTGATTGATTGATTGACCATGGTGTGTTTTGAGGTTTTGTTCTGTAATGTCATTCAACCAGGGTGTTAGACATATGCCAGGGGGCCGCGCTGAGCGCAGCCCTTTGTAGGAAGCTTATGTGTGAGATGGCAGGCTTATCTGCTGGATGAAGGTTTAGGGTTTTAGGGTTTAGGGCTATTCCCTAACCCCTAAACCCTAACCTTTGCAGGAGGCTTATGCGTGAGATGGCAGGGCTTATCTGCTGCAGCGATGAAGGGCTCACTAAGTTGATGGAGACTTGGGTTCTCCCTGCTTAGGGTTTAGGGGCTACTGGATGGAGATATCCCGCCTGTTTAGGATTTAAGAGCTAGTTGAGGGAGAGGTCCGCCTGTTTTGGGTTTAAGGGCTAGTTGAGGGAAAGGTCCCGCCTGTTTTGGGTTTAAGAGCTAGTTGAGGGAGAGGTCCTGCATGTTTAGGGTTTAGGAGCTACTTGATGGAGATATCCCGCCTGTTTTGGGTTTAAGAGCTAGTTGAGGGAGAGGTCCTGCCTGTTTAGGGTTTAGGAGCTACTTGATGGAGAGGTCCCGCCTGTTTAGGGTTTAAGGGCTGGTTGAGGGAGAGGTTGTCCCTGCTTTTTGTGCAGCTACCATCTGCCAACAGGTGCATGGCAATGATGGATGGTTTTATTCTTTAGTTCATATCAGACGCTCTCAACTTTGCTATCAGTTCAAGAGAGCGACTGAGCAAGCCTCCAGCCTTCCAGGTTTTCTCTTGTGAGTGTTTGGGCATGGAAAGGGACAATACACATTGACCTGCCAAGCTTTGGGGCAGTGTTGGAAGTAAAAGGAGACAGCAGTGACCTTTAAATGCATCACCTTTTTATAGGAGGAACTTAAAGCTGGCTGATTTGTAGGCATGCAAATTGCATGCCTTTGGCCGTGAGTCTACTTGCTTACAGTTGTTGCGTTGCTGTTTGTTTGCTGGATGTACCCAAAAAAACAAAAACCCAAAAAAAACCAAAAGATAAAATTGTGTGTGCACTTTTCCAGGGCCAGTATTCTGCATCATTGTATCTGCTTGGACATGCATGATCATGGAGTTCAAACTGGTGGATGGTGTTCAGTTTTTCCTGGTTCTATTTGTGTTAGTGGCTTTGCCACCCCTGTGGTGAACTGTGGCAATGGGTTTGCCAATGTAAGATTCACACACACACACACACACACACACACACACACACACACACACACACACACACACACACACACACACACACACACACACACACACACACACACAGATTCGCAGCCCTCTAGCTCTCTATTACTCGCTATTACTCAACACACCACACTAACAAACCCGGTTGGAGTCATGCTTGGGAGCTGCACGGCCCAGAGGGCAGTGCAGTGGTCTCTCTTAACACACACACACACACAGTCACCAAGAAAGAGTCTGACGGAAAGAGGATATCAATGCTCCGACACTGCATCCTGTGTTATTGCTCCTGAAGAGCCAAGTTTCCAAGTTGCAAAGTTTGTTTATGAATGCATGGAATTTCGGAGGTCGGAGGAATGTGAGGACTATAATCCTTACTTTGATTTGTCATTATTCGGGGATGAATGGCAAGGTCGTATTTTCGATACCTTTTCTTCTGGACCAAGAGGTGATATTGCTGAGACATTCACTTCTGATGGACCAGGTTCCAGTATTTCTGCCCATGGAGCCTAGGTTGGCTCCGTACGGGCGCCCCCTTTGAGGGGCCATGATGTAATCGTAATCGTATTATTACATTTCATGATATGCCATAGCAATAAGTGCCATAGGCCCCGCACCTCAAGCTGTCACAAAGAGCAGCGAGGTGGAACAGAATACGGGTAAACTTCGACATGTATGACAATATATGCATGCCTAAACATTGTAATCATAATCGTAATCGTAATTGACATTCGTCCAGTGGTATACCATTTTGACGTGTTCCAACCTCTCCCTCATAATGCATGTTCCACTTCTCTAGCGGCCCCGTCTGTTTGTCTTGGTTTCTGCTCTCCACATACTAACGAACTGGGTGGCAGGAGTCATGCAGCGGGTGCCGCACGGCCTGAAAGCTGTGTAGTGCTCTCTCTTAACATAACATAATGCTGTTTTCCAGAGCCTGTAGCGCTTGTTGAGACAATACAGCGATCATCTTGTTTTGCATTCTACCTGAGGCGCTTTCTCACTGTATATGGGAGCAGCCAAGAAAAGCATCGAGCAATGATCTTGGATAAAGGGCTTCGCCCCAAGATGGCTGGCCCCGGTTATGGTGTTGGTTAGTATGTGCAGCAAGCCTCACTTGTCTATAGCCTTTGAAGTGCAAGGGTGCTGGTCTGAAGGCGGTAACATCGGAGGAAGGCAAGCAATGGACATGTACATGGCTCCACCTGCATGCAACTGCTGCTGCACTTGCCGCTGGGCTACAGCTGTGTAACGGCTACATAGCGTGCTGCGTCCACTTAAAACATTTATATAGCATTAGCAAGCCAGATTGCGAAGGAGAAGCAGTGCTGATGTGCGTGGAATGAACACGGCAAAGCAGTACAAGTAACCATACAGGAAATGTTGCAGTAAAACGGCGTTTGGTAAAGGTTCACAGGTCAGCTCTTACTGTGTTAGCCTATTTTAACAGCATAATGCTAAATGGATGCTCTGCAAAAAGCCAGAACCGGGTGGGCTGGGCAAGGTCCAAGAGTTCTCGTGAACTGAAGTGCGTGAAGCGTGGTGCATGCAGGAAAGAGATGCATTTCACCATGCAAGCCCCTGACATGCAGCAATATCAAGGCTTACTGATGGAGTATCCTTCCTCTGCTGCCGGGACACCACACGACGCTGCTTGCCCTGCTCGCTACCGCAGCATCGAAGCTCCCCAGACCCGGCACAGTGCAGTGAGCATGGACTTCTGCCAAGCACAATGCTGGTACGTCCGAACATTGCTACAACACCTGTCATGCTCCCCAGCCAAATGTGTGCAGCGTTTCCAGCAAGCCGGAACCTTCACAAGTTACGGAGATCGCAGCTTGCTTGTAGGATCTTCCAGCGGGGCAAGCAGGTACACCTCTACAGTTTAACGTATATTGCATGCTAGTATTGTGGCAATGCATGGTAAGGTTGTGGCTGTTGAGCTTGTTGGGAGGGATCAAGCGTCCGACAGCCATTGCTGCTCATGGAAAAGCTAGTACGAACTTCGCTGAGACAAGAAAGGAGAGCCCAGCTATGCCTGCAGAGAGGTGCTTGGTCATACAAGGGGAAGGCAGAGGCGCTGGAGCTCGCTAAATTTTGTGCGGGCCATGTTAATCTGACTAATCCAGGTCATTCGCCGTCTAAGCTTCCGCTCTAAGCGCGTATCAATGCGACCGACGCTATAGCTTGCCCCTACCGGGGCCAGCCAATAATTAAGGCCATGGTGCTTAGTGGTTTAATTAGATTCAAGTGTGTTCTGAAGGTGGTTGCAGTCTCCTTTACCCCGCTGTCAGCGGGCTTGTTTCATATGTTGTCACTCAACATGTCTTGAAATGATAATGAGGCACACTGCCTTCTGGCTACCGTACTGGTGTGCTCTCATATCGTTACTGCGGAGCCATGGTCCAAGAATATGCATGCAGCTACTCCAATGGCTTTTAGGCACAAGATGGCAGCAGATGTCCTGTTTTGGGAGTTTTGGGAGTACAGTGTGGATAGGGTGTATGCAGCAGTGAAGCATGTGGCTGTGTGTAGCAAGGTTGATATAGTTGTAACTGCTTTGCTGTCTGCCTAGGAACCGAACGATGCAAGAGTTAGGCACGCACGGAAGCTTCAACGCATGGGGAAATACACGCGACCAGCCACACTACCGGTTCAGGCCTTTTGGCCTTCATCAGGTGCAAAGACTGATATGCAAATCCAGGCTGCAACTTCCAATATATATGCAGAACACTCATACATAACAAGCCACCAAACTGCGAACTAAGCTGTAGCTGTGCAAGTGTTAACCGGTACAACGACAAATTACAAATCACAGACTGTGTGATTGTTGTCCAGCATGGGATTGTGGGAAGGGTTCTTGGGTGTAAACATTACACGGATTCCTTACCTTAGGCTTGAGGGGTTGGATGTTGCTATCAGAATGTTGTGCAAAGCATACCTGATGCCCCATGCGACCACACGTTCAACAAGGTATTGTACCCCTTACAACTATCTACCACACAGCTAGTTCAGCATAGCACAGCAGTTTGGCACCGTCTGCCAACGTGTGCAGTATAGCCAGCACATTAACAAACTGGTTGGAGTCATGTGGCGGGTGCTGCACGGCCCAAAAGCTGTGCAGTGATCTATCTCATATAAGTATAGCCCTGAGCAAGGCACTAAACTGCTTGGCTTGCTGTTGACTAAGTCAACTGGTCAGCACATGGCAGGTCGAAATGGGCTGGCCTGACATACATTGGCTAGCAAGGGATCCAGGGTGGGCTGGTGGCAGCCATTGGGCTATATGCTTTGACAACCTGATGATTGGCCTCTTCCGCAGACATCTGTGCGATACATTGTGTCCCGTGGTGCGCAGCAGCAGCTTGCCTATGTAGGGGGGGCCAGCTGTTGCTGGGCTGGCCTATAGCACTCCATGCTTGTGGCCAGCCATTATGGTTGATGCAACTTTCTCTTTGATGCTATTTGTGGACTGGCATTGGAGGACTGCTGTGTCCCATCATCCGCACCTCGCTAGGAGCGTTGCCTTGACCTTTCAGGGATTGATTCGGCCACATGCATTCCATGTTGGTTGGGTCTGGTTGCATACATCCCTCTGTGGTTGAGTCCTTTGCATGGTTTTTGTACATCTCCAGCCCGTGGTAATCGTCATTGTTTGCCATGCCATTGCAACCGATGGAGGAGTGGGTGGTGTTCTTGATCATGGGCTCTGTCTCGATAGGAGCATTGCCTTGACTTTGGAGGGATTGATTCGGCCACATTCCATGGTGGCCACATTCCATGTTGGTTGGGTCTGGTTGCATATATCCCTCTGTGGTTGAGTCCTTTGCATGGTTCTTGTACATCTCCAGCCCGTGGTAATCGTCATTGTTTGCCATGCCATTGCAACCGATGGAGGAGTGGGTGGTGTTCTTGATCATGGGCTCTGTCTTGCCTGGACACATGTCTCGGTATCAGTACTGCTTGAGTTGATGGTATGGAAGCCATTGTGTTGGATCCATCCGATGGTGTGTTTGGTCGCTTCGACCTAGCGGCCCTTTGCGGTTGCCACACCTTCAATGTTTGTTGTTGTTGTTGTTGTATAGGCAGCAGCAGGTCCCTCAGCTGCTGCAGGAAAGGGAGCAGCTGTGCTCCTTTGTGACGCGCTATCCTGGTTCTGCTTGGTTTTGCTTTAATCTGTGTACTTTGTTTTCATGCTATTCAATTGTTACAAGTAAGGGAGGTAGGTGTTAGGTCATGTTGTGGCCCTTGCCACATTGTGCGGTGCTTGCGGCAGATTACTGGGTCTGCTGTTGCACATGCTGTTGGCACGTGCTTGGCAATGTCAGGAGGGGGACCTGCAGATGAATGGGGCCCCTTGGGGTTTTTGGGGGGTTTAGGGTTGGGGGTTAGGGAGGTTTAGGGTTTAGGGGGGTTTAGGGGGACCTGCAGATGAATGGGGCCCCTTGGGGACTGCAGGGCCCAGCAGATGCAGAACAGTGTGGGCAGGAAAGGCATGGGTCGTAAGCAGGAAAGACGCATGCTGTGCATGTAGAATATGGTGCTATCCATGATTTTTGTTTCCATTTATTGCTGTGCACACTTAGAGAGAGGAACTGTAGTTCCTGTGATTATGGACTTACTACTACAGTCCTTAGATTTCTTCTGCAACTTATTGTGTCGATACCTTGACACTGAAGGCATTCTGGAGCATGAATCTGTAGGGTCATGGTCTGCTGCTGCATACACCTCTACACCTGGCTGCTGGTGCTTACTTATGCTCCCATGCCTGGCAATTGATGGTTGACTACATGTGTGTTGTTGTGCTACAGTCTGCGCATCATCTTGGGATGGTCTTCCGTCTGCATTGCATTGATTCTGTGGGACTGCAGTAACTGTTGCTAAGAAAGATCACTGCACAGCCCTCCGGGCCGTGCAGCACCCAAGTCTGACTTCAACCGGTTTGTTAGCGTTGTAGGGTGAGTAAGTGCGAGTGAAAGAGAGCCAGAGGGCTGCGAATTCTAGTGAAGCTGAGACAAGTAGACCTGAGAACATTTTTACAATGCTCATCCTGGAAACACTCACTTTCAGAGTTACTGTTGCAGATGGGTCCGTTGCCGGACTTGCTATAAGGTTTGCATGAATCTGGCGGATGCTTTGGCATGGGGCAGTATCCGCAAGGGAATGCAAGGGACTGCCCTTATAATAATGCTTCTGCTCAAGTTGTGGCAGCAGGTCTTTAACAGCTGTAGCTGAACTCTGCCGCTCACAAAAAAGAGCAGAGTAGGGTTCATCTGCGGATGTGTTTGTGGTAGCATATGGCTAGTGGCTATTATGAGTGACTGTGCTCATAAGAAGGACTGCATATGACTGAGAAGTAGTCAAGTGCATATCCCGGTTTTGAAGTTGCAGTCTTTCTGGGCGGAATTACCTGTTAGGATAGCCTACCTTTGTGAAAGTCAGTTGGGGGCATGACTAGCGACAGATCTTGTAAAAGTCCCCATATGGTGCCCGTGTCCGTTCCCAATTTTGACGACGTATCAGCCCGTCATAATATCTGTGCGCGTTGGAATCGTCTCTACAGCCCAATTTGAGCAGCTACGTCTCCTTTCATTCCCAAGAGGCCCTGGTGTAAGTGCCCACCGTCCTGCATGCTCAGCAAGGGCTCAACCGGTTCATGTCATAAAAAGGAAGCTTCACTAGGGGATCCACTGAGTGGGCCATCCCTACCACTGTACTCCCCCTTGTAACTGAGCCAAAATTTTAACTGAAGGGCTTAACTGAGCCATAACTGAGCTTAACTGACTCAGTTAAACTCAGTTAGGCTCAGTTATGGCTCAGTTACACAGGGCCAGCTCAGTTAAAGGTCTTAACTGAGCATAACTGGGCTTAACTGAGCTTAACTGGTCAGTTGTGCATTTAACTGAGCCAATTTCAGTTATAAAGCTCAGTTAAGCTCAGTTACGTAACTGAGGAAGGCTCAGTTATACTCAGTTATGTAACTGACGGCCACTCAACCACTTACGGCTCAGTTTGAGCTCAGTTATGTAACTGAACGTCCTCAGTTATGTAACCGAATAGGAGCTAGCCTTTAGCCTCATTGGTACGAGAATTACATTAAAAGAACGAAGCGGAACCCAGAGCCAACAAGGCTCAAAGAGTTCCAAAAAACAAACTGACTCAGTAGTATCTACTTCAAACAAGTCGTTTTTATCACCACCACATCTAATACAAACAGTCTGTACGGAGCCTGGGGCTGCGCCGGTTCGTCTGCCTCGAGGAGAGGCCTTCGTAGTTTGATTGCGCGTCGCACCATGACTAATGAGTGTCAGTAATGATAATCCAATCATATTTGGGGATCTGGCCAAGTCTGGGGTCAGCATGTGCTCTCAGCTGGGTGAACAGTCACTGTCGATCTTCGGTAGTTGACAAGGACAGAGCTAGAACAGCCGCAACAAAGCCATTCTTTTCGCGCCAGTCATCCAACAGACTCTCCATAATGTTATCCTTCTCCGTGCAGCTTGGCTGGGCCTGCTTTGCTAGCATTGTGTTCCCGGTGGAAATAAACGATGCTCAGTTCACATCGTCTGAAGCAGGACCTCAAACTTTACACCTTGAACGAGGCTGTACACGTAGAAGTTAAGCACAGGAGACCGTCGTTAGACAGTAGACGGTCTATTGGGAGACAAATAGGGCTGCGGGACTTCTTTGAAGAGTCACAAGCAGCGGGCAAGGCGCATCGCAGAGCTGTACAGCTGTGCGTCCAATCCGGAGGCCTACCTTAGCAGCGGCCATGCTCGTGACAACAGCCCATGTGTGCAAGAAAGCCTCCGAAGGCGAAATGGACCCTCTGTAAGCAGCTGTCAGTGTCATATGCAGCCAGAACCTGCCCACAGCACATTCCAGTTCACAAATTATCCTCATAGAGCTCGCTAGCCTCGCTTCCTCATCTTCCCCTAACCAATCAGACCCGCAGGAGTCATTTCCCTCCCCAGGAATGCTGGCAATATCGCTATGATCACTGTAACATAAAGCTCCTTAGCTGCTGCTGTCTGCCGCTCTCCTGCTGCTGCTGTTGCTGCTGCATCTGCAGGGACCTCCTGAAGCTCCTCCTCCCATGGGCTCTAGATCATCCCCATTGCTAGCTGGTGCAGCAGCATGTGCATGCTGGCAAGTGTTCTGGCATGAGATGCACTTGCATGCTAGGCCACAAGCTCCTGCATCGCAGCTAACATACTGCCTTGCAAGCGCAGCCACCTCTTGCTGAAACTGTTGCTCTACCAGCCGATGCTGCTGCAGCTCCTAGGACACCAGAGCCTGACGCTGCCCTTCCTTTCCCTGCTGGTCCTGCTGCTGTTTCTGTTGGCACAGGCATTTGTTGGATGATTGAGTCAGCTGCTCCCCAGTCAATTGCTACAGCAGCCTCAGGCCCCTCACGCAAGCCAAAGTAAAGCTGCAGGTCTGGATTGATGAAGGCGCTTCACACAGAGCTTCCAGCACATACGTGTCTCGCGCTTCTCTTGGGGATCCACGGCACTTGTCCTCAGGTAAGATTGCAGTATCATCCAAGAAGTTGGCATGGCTAAAGAGCGGAATCAAGTCCAGCTATGTAGGCATGGACCAACCATCAGCCTCAGCAAGGGTTTGTTACAGTAGAGTTGCTCAGCAAGGGCTTGGTGGACATTGGCTTGTCAGTTTGCTGTTCTGAGCTCATGGAAGATGTCAGCAATTGCAAGCAGGCTCTCGGCCATCAGCTTCCTTTACTTGTCAGCTATTGTGTTTTAAACGGAAGTTCTATTGAGGCGAGGTGGCTAGAAGTCGGTTATTACTCAGTCCTATGGTTCCGTACTGCCAAAAACTTGCCGGGCACTCCATGTTGCAGAGCCTAGACACTAGACCTTACAATATACAATCTACACAGAGGCACTAAGCTAGTTGCATGTCTAAGTAACAAAAGGAACCATGAGTATAACAGAATGGACAGGACATACGAGCACATGATGCAGCAAGCTAGGTACGAGAAATGGAAAAGCTGAGAACTAACACTCAAGGAGGGCCGCCTTGAGAGTGTTTCACATAGCTGAGATGAATCACACAGCCGCAGCAATTGATAAACTTGCAGCAACTTCACCACCCTCCCCTTCAGTGTAGGATAGCAAAGGCTCATTAGGGTTCCTTTTGCACAATCATGGCGTTAGAAACTGCTACAAATGAGGGGCAGTATTTGAGGTATAGCTTGAAACATTGCAAGAAGCTGATGTGATAAAATCCTAAAACACAGTTAGTGCTGGACAAGATGTAGATGAACAGCAACTGGGCAGCAGGATTCACACATAGCAGCTGTCTTCCCTGGTTGCTGCACAAACCTGTGTAGTGCTGTTAGTACAGCATTTGCATTGGTGTAGATAGATGCTTCCCTGACGTGCTTTGATGCCCTTGTCCAGCCAGACATGTTTGTTGGCTATGCTGGGCACTTCCAGCACTGCCAGGCACACATATGCCACTCGGTGTTGGGAGCTTCCATCGCCACATTGTTTCCGCACACCCGTTTGCAGCAACCCCCATGCTTAGGCTCTGATGATGCTTTGCATGCGTTGACTGTGCAAGTGCATTGGTAGCATCATAAATAGGGTTCTAATCTGTCTGATTAGATTCTGGTGTTAGGGTCCAGCAGTCTGTATGCTTCCAACTCATGCGTTATATGCATGTTTAAGGATCCATTTTTTGGGGGGCATGATGCAAAATGTGAAGTCTGCCATCTTAGATGCGCCTGCAGGTCAACACTACTTCATCAGTATTGTGCCGCATTTAGGATGGATGCATGCATTGATCACAAGGCTCACAGTTGCAACCATAGCTTGCAGTAGGGGTACATACGATTGTGACCATGCCATGCTGTAAACAAACAATTAGTTAAGTTGCTGTAACGAGCTGGCATTGCCAGGCCCAGCAATGTACTCATGGCCAGGACGCTGACGATCATTGTGTCTTGCCTGCAGGACTGCTGCCAGGCTAGGGATCAATGCCTTGTTCCCCATGCAAGAAGGCATGCACAAGCAAATAATCTGACATGCCAACTGCACAGGCGGACGATTGCTGTGCATGATGAAGCACCACTGCAAGGCAGGAGCTGGGTGAAGACCATGTTTCTAGGCAGACAACTGATGGTGACACGTATGCAAACAAGAGGCAACTATTCCAGAGGGTGTAGGGCAGGGATTGGGACGGTTGGGCACATGTCCCAAGGTGGACTGTGTACCCGTAGTTTTTTGGGTTTCTGCCCCCAGCGTTTCTTGCCTGTGTGTGGGGTCAGTACCAGTGTACATTTTTACCTTGAAGGTAGCAGCTTAAGCAATAGGACGACTATCCTGAAGGCCCTTCGTACGATGTGCTGCGGCAGATGCGTGCTCCACAGCACTGTGCAGAACCGCTGCTAACTATATTTGTTGTAACAATTGCGTTGTGGGCCGTATATTCCCCATCAATACGAACACCAGGGCAGTACAAGATAGAAAGCCAAGCGGAGCGAAGACCACCTGCTGATTGCTGCTGATTGCGTATATCAGCTAGGCATCATGACGATGCAGGCAAGCTGAGACCAGTAGCAGCGCAATCATTAGAGTACCAACACCTTGAGCTTATAGAAAGCCTGATCATACAAACCGAGCCAAGAAGCGGCCTGCAGCGAAGCAACCCTGCTCAAATAGGACACCATCGTTCAGGCCGCTTGTACTCGCACTCAAATGCATCCCAGCCAGCCACAGCTTGCAGGCAAACCCGCCACAGTATGGATATTGTTTGGGGAAAGAACCGGGAACTGGAACGAAAGCATTGTGTTCCCGGTGGAATTAAGCTGTTGCGTGCAGCTGGAGAATGGGGCATCGTTTGACACGGACTCCCTTGCCATGCAGTCATGCTATAGGCCAGCCCGCAGGCCCGCGGATTCCTTGCAAGGCCTAGACTTCATTTCTACCGCCTGTTTGCTGTAGCGCAGCTTCCTGCTACAGCAATCGAGCTCCTTCTTCGCCAGGTCGAGCGGAAGTTGCGGAGGCGGTCCGCGGCAGACCAACGGACTCAGCCCCAGGCTCCGTACAGACTGAAAGATCACTGTCACAACTTCCAACATCACTTGACTCACACCCATAAAGCCGCCAAGTTGCTCTGTAAATCAAACAGCCACTCGCTATCTTCATCTCTGTAACCACGGGTTTTCTGCACAAACTTTGCCAGAGTATATGCCGATTTTGAACTCCCATACAATAGCTGCAGCAGCGAGCCAAGCAAAAGCTTCCAGCAGCAGGTAGGCTGATGTTGCCCACCTTCAACCTTGGTATGCCCACAAACAGCCAGCCGCACAGAACAGCACCCACGCTCAAACAAGGCCGCTGCAGCACCATCGGGCTTCTTACATCATACCAATGGCAATGAGCCTTACTGTGCAATATTTACCACAAGGCATATGAACATGCCAACCATGACTCGGTACAAACACTAAGTCCTATCAGCTTCTGTAGGCATTGGCACTTGTAGAGGGACTGCCCCATTTTCAGTCATGAAGTTTTCTTGCCATGTGATACCTGCACAGCAGCAATAACAACGAGTAACTGTTAGCAAATGTGTAGCAACTTGCCTCTCTGTGAGTGCTCAGTTTGCAGATGCTCTGAAGGTTGACTACAAATACCGTAACCACAGGGATGCTGCACACAACTGCAACCAAGGTTGTGGATGGAACATATGCATTCTCATAAAAACTATCCCAATACACTTTCAACAAAAATGACAGCTATGCTTACAAGTATTTCTGGTCCCAGTTTGGCCTGGTATAATAGGCACTCATAGCACATAAGCTATCGGCAGCATCAGATGCTAACCAGCAGCAAGCGCACTAAACCCCCGTGCATTGCTTGCCAATTAGTACATAGCAGGCAGAGAGTGCCGTGCCTACTCGCTGGCACATCGACTGGCCATATGCAGTCCGCAGGACACGTGTCTTGAACCCAGAAAATTCTGCAACTACCGCCGTTAGCTGGTCTTGCGTTCTGATTGATTGACCGGATTCACTGGGGTGGGACCAAAATCCACTGCAAGATGGACATGTGCACAAAGAAAAAGAAGGCATCTATCACTTGCCCTTGAATAACAAGCTCTTAACAAACAGTCGTGAACATACATCAGAAGATGTAGTTGGGATGCAGCCATTTTGCAAACATCAACTGCAATCATTCCTGCATGCCATGATTGCTGGATACACAGCTCATAACACTGAAGATAACCAGTTGAACCAGCTTGCTCTGATGTCTGCATACATCTTAATCGGCAATATTTCCAATCTGCGACGTGGATATCATGGTATGCCCAGGCAAACAGTCAGTTGCTTACCTTCAGTTCTTGATCTGCTGCATATGCAAGCTCCACCAGCTTGCCTACAGTAGCTTCTATCTATGCCTTCTGTCTCTGCCTCTTGGTAGCGGCCTTTGGCTTGCTGGTGGTGTCTTGCAGGCTGAGGTGTCTTCCTTGCAGCTGTTGGGTTCTTGGACCTGTAGCTTCACGACTTAGGTGGTTTTGGTACGAGTAGTAACCGTGTCTGCTTGGGTTGCTCTGTTGCTTTGCCTGCATTGAATCCACAAAGGGTTACTTTGCCTGCATTGACATCCACAAAAGGCATAATCAGGCATGATACGTGAGGACACAATTGAATTAATGCTGCGTAGTCGAACGTAAAACCACTTTGAGATACATCTCCACCAAGTAAAGAGGTGCACGGCAAGCAATGCTGACTGCACCTACTTGTCTCAAGCCGTGTTTTATACATCGTGCCTCCAGCACGTCATCGCCTGTCATTTCTGGTGTACTTCACTCCATCCTCTCATGCAGGCTCAATGCATGTACCCTACATGTATCTTCTGTTCAAAAAGGACGCTTCAAACAAGATGCACCGAGCCCTGCTGACTGCCTATGGTAATGTTGCTGAAGCCTGCCGTTGCTGTCTACCTTAACCATCCCAAAGGCTGTTCTGCAACATCCAGCCCACTTACCTCGATGTCTAGGTTTGTCCCCTTCTCTCGGCGATGGCTCCTCTGTCTCTTCGTCACACTTGGCAGATTCAATGCTGTGTTTCTCTGTTGCAAAAAATGTTCAAACATAAGTCAAATGGACAGGATTGTACAAAAAGAAGACATCAACGCGTGCGCATCTGCAATACAGCCCAAAACCACAGTCGGGGAACGTGCATAGAAAAAGCCAGACAATGTCTGTAACACTTGCAGAGAGTTACATTTACCACCACGTGCATCATCCATCGAAGGGCCGCACAGCATGCCCTTATGTGGCAAATTGGCGCTGTTGCTGCTATGCATGGGGATCCTTAAGGCAGAGGACTACCTGACTGCTTTCAGGTAGCTCCATTCTGTCGCCTGAAAAGTCCTGGCAGGAAAGCTTTGTAGGTAGTTGCCCAAAGCCTGCAGGTCTCACTGCAGATGTTCAGCAAAAGCCGAGGAGGTGGAGATGTCCAGCTTATCGATACAGTGATCTGCATGGAGATGGCACAAGGCAGGAGCATTGGCCGAAACTGACGGTCAAGCAAAAGCTGATGCATCAAAGTACGGCTGCATACGGCCAACATTGGTATCTGCTGTCCAGTTCACATCAAGCCCAAGGGCATGTCAAGTTTCCTACGAATTCTTCCAGACATCATTCGTGTTTGGGTCTAGGTAACCATTATCATGGTGGGAAACAATACCTGCTGCATCGAGCTTCTGCACGAGTTCACCACGGCCATAACTTACTGCTCCTCTGTGACCAACCATGCTAAAACACCTGCCAAGACAGGTAGCTATGCCATGCTGCTGCTGATGCTCCATCTATGCAATGCCCTGCTTACTTCCGTCAACATGTCAGCCTTGCCCAAACAGACAAGGCATGCAGCGTTGTTTTGTATATGCAAAAGGCATATGAGCAGGGCGCGATATTGCTGATATGCTTTGGGTGAGCAGTAATTCGGGCTGGATATCAGCATATGCCTGCTATGGGGGCAGAGCGGTTTACCTTCTGATGGAAGCTGGTGGAGCGTACTATCAGGTTTGGCCAGCCAAAGGGGAGGCCCAAAGGACCTAACTGCTGCCTTGGCAGGCCCTCAGATAGCGGAAGATACACAGAGTTGAGACCTCCAGCTGCGAAGATCATCCACCTCTAATACTACCATACAAGTGCCCTGCCATGAGCCTCTCCAGTTTAGGCATATGGCTGACTCACGCCTCACGGCCCTCGAATTGCTGTCATGTCCAGGACACCCGGAAAGGATTATTCATGGCCTGGACACTTCAGGACAGCTGAATGTAGGCAGATGATCATTTTAGGTAAGCTTCTGTGCGCGTTTGAATGCGTTTCATTGAACATAACTGCCTCCGGGCTGACGGCATGCTGGGCGGTTGGGAGTCAACGATGCTTACAGCAGAAAATAGTATGCCAGTTACTTAGAAAGAACTCGTACAAAAGCATTCCGATTACGCAGCGTCATTCTCTTCGGCCTGAGGCCGTTGGATTTTGGCGTTGTGGCTCTGGAACATTCAGGGGAGTAACTACAACGTGTTCCACACGGCAGGATATGAGGCCCCATAGCATGGGGTGTGCATAAAAGCCATACCATAGCATAGGCCTGTGGATAGCGGTGGAGCCCCGTGTGGCCTTTGGAGTCGACAGACACTCACTCCGCCGTGTAACTCGGCACTCTCTTCTATTCTCTCCGCCAGCAGACGCCAGGCGAGCGGTTCTTTCTCCGCCAGGAGAGCCTAACGTTCTGCTGTAATAATGAGGGAAGATTTCCCTGGCAGTTGTGCACTTGACTTTCCACATGTGTAGACTGACCGCCGACCTACTTGTAGCCAAGGAGCTATCCTTTGTCCTACGTATGCAGTTGAATTGAGGATTACGTGGACTGCCATGTTATCTGGGGGTTGGCAACTTACGCTGTCTTTCGTGCCATTGGCCACTTAGTGGCTCTCAAGTCTCCTTAAGTACTCAGAGCCAGCCGTTAACCTGGGCGTAAGGAGCTGGATGGAGGCCATGGATTGGCACAGAGCACGCGTGGAACATATACGAGCATACCCCCAACTCGAGCTGCATGGGTGCTAGCAGCAGGTAGGCCTGGAGCTGGGTCTTGCAGTCTGCAGCCTTGTAGAGCACTGTTCCTCCAGTTTCTGGCAATCCATCTCCACATTTTGAAGTAAAGGTTGGAACAGCAAGCCTCTGACTAGCGCAGCTGAGGCTTAGGAGGGCTTCCAGTGTGGCAAGCTGCTCTGCTTAGGTCACAACAATGACCTGCAATTCTGATCTGCTTTACTATGCAGTTCTGGCTCCTTCAATTTCTGCCCTGCTTGTATGGAATCCCTCCTTGTGATCCCATGGATATGTAGTGTCTTGACTGCCAATTGCTTGTGCAGTAACAACCATGTCGTTGGTGCATAGCATAGTATGCATTGCAAGATCTTACATGTCCTTGCCACACATGATGTTAATGCATATGTAAGGTACATCCACTAGCAGCTGCGGCACAGCGGCAACTATGATTTGATGATAGCAGCAGCAACACAGCAGCAGTGGCGCTCTGCTGCTGCTCTGTTCCTGATGATAACCCGCCGTTACTGCCTCCCTGCTGCTGCTCCTCCTGTTGCTGTGGGACCTCAGTTCTTCCACTGCTGGTGCTGCTCCCTGCCCTCTCCTCTGCCGCTGTCGCCCCTCCCGTTTAGTTGTCTGCAGGTTATATTTCCTCCCCTGCTGCTATGGCCGCCGCTGCTGCTGCTACTCAACATGGGTTGTTTCTGCTGTTGTGCTGCTTCTGTCCATCCCGTCCAAGGCTGCAGCTGAGGAGCTCATAAAGTCTGTTGCTATTCGGATGATACTTGCTTCTCCTGCAGTTGGAACCCTTTTTTCTTTCATGTTGTGCTGCGCCTGTATTATTCTCTGCAGCTTTCTGTGGGTACTTCAGCAAAGTTGACAGAGACACTGCCACTGCCAACTTTCAACTTTTGCCAGCTATGACTTGATTCGGTGCCCGTTACTTTTTTTTGGCCACATGTATGGTACTGCTTGCTGGTTTGCGTATGAGGACACCCGCATCCTCAGGGTCCTGGATTCACTTGCAGTAGCTTTATTGTAGCTGTGTATGCATCAGATGGGTTAAATGGCAGATAATGAGTTATGTATGATGGCTGCTGTGTTCTACTATATTATGATTGCACATGGTTTTCAGATGTTGCCTTGCCATTGTTGCTCGTCCTATGGACACAACTCATTTGACCGTGAATTTATTTAGTACATGCTGGGCTGCTCTGGCTTGGCCTTTAATAAGAGAGGCCACTGCACAGCCCTCCGGGCCGTGCAGCACCCAAGCATGACTCCAATCAGTTTGTTTGGGGTGTGGGGTGAGTAAGTGCGAGCCATAGATTAATAGAGAGCCAGAGGGCTGCGAATTCTAGTGAGGCTGAGACAAGTAGACCTGGGAACTGGCTGGCTTGGCCTCTATAGAGAGAAAGAGAGAATTACAAAGAGAAGGGGGGGAATCCCTGGACCTTTATACTCAGGTAGTTGACTCAGCTCGGTCATATAACTGAGATTCTGCTTCAGTTATGCTCAGTTGTACTCACTTAAACTCAGTTAGCTCAGTTAGACTCAGTTAGTTAAGTGAGCTCAGTCATATAACTGAGTTTCGGCTTCAGTTAGACTCAGTTAGCTTACTTTAATTCAGTTAGCTCACTTAGACTCAGTTAGGCTCAGTTAAGCCCAGTTAAGCTCAGTTAAGCTCAGTTAGACTCAGTTACAAGGGGGGGTACAGTGGTAGGGCATGGTAATGCTCTGGTGCCAGCTGAAATGCAGCCCTACTCGAACATCGGTGCTGTTCACAGGAGAGATGTACTGGCAGTGAGTGACAGTGACACTCATCAGTCATAGCTCGGCTCCGAGTCCATACTGAGCAGAGAGAGAGAGATATGAGAGAGAGAAAGAACTACGCGGAGAAGGGGGGAAATCCCTTCTTGCATACGTTAAGGGAGTGGGCCTTTACCTATTAAAGATAGGCCCAACACCGGAGCACAACAAATCCACTGTCATGACACCATTAACCCAACCAGAAAACCCGTCAGCTGTACATCACTGCCCATGTTGCATAACAGATTACAGATTACAAAGTGGCCCCACGAAGGGGCCGCCAATGACGGAGCCAAACTAGGCTCCATGGGCATCATACACCATGCCATCACTGCCCATGTTGCATAACAGAGCGCAGCACATAAACAATCACAGCAGACTACAAGCAACCCAGCCCTCCAACATGCAAGACTAACAGCATCCCTGCATAAAGTCAGATGCATGTTATTACCCACAAATCATGTCACTGATCCAGTTGCAATCTGCTTGCCAGGAGCCTCCGTCCGGGCTAACTGGACATGCGTATACTCGGCCTCTACACACAAACCGAGTTCGGACATTGCCCACAACATAACATTGATTTAAAACAACGGCAAGCCTTTCTAATACAATAGTCCATGCAAATGGCAATACCCCTACAAGCCATGCAGCACAGGTCGGCCCTGAGTCCAGGCTGCCCACAATAAACCCAGTGTTTGCCTGTCATGTTGCCCGAGAGGGCTTTTCTCCAGCGTCACACAACCACGCAGTAGTTGCCTACAGAGATCACTTGTTTGCACCGCCACATTATTGTTGCTGAAACGAACGCCTGGCACAACAATAGCGTGACACATTTGCACTTTCAATAACAGTCAACAGCGTGCCACAAAATGCAAGTGGGCAGAAGAGAAATTACAGCACTCCGGTGCTTCTATGTACCTGATTGCTGTGTGCTTTCAGCTTCCCTGCAACTTCCCATACCAGGCAACAAATTCATATGATCCTGCTAGAGACAGAAGCTCAACTTTCAAATCATCCGACACCACCAGCCAGTTGCATGGTGTTCAGTTCACAATATCTGACTACATACGTGGGAACTCCGCAAGGGACAACAAGTGAAATCAGAACAAGGCAAACATGGTAAGCAACCTCTGCGCTGAACAAGCAGAGATGACAACAGGAATCATCAGCAGATGCAGTTGTGCATTGTTTCCAAATGACAATACCCCAACACGAGTCACCGCAAGGATTGCACACGGCTGGCCCCAACGTGTCAGTAAGGTATGTAGGGAGGACACAGGCTAGCTTCATGCACCTGTATAGCAGAAGGCACTGATGCCTTGAATCATTGGCATGATCCATTTAGGAAACAAAGAAACAACCACGGAGTAGTCAATGGTAACATCTACAGCACCTGCCGAAACCAAGCCCTAAAGCTGCCAGCCTCCACTTTAAAAGCTGCGGTTATGACCAAGCCTAACACGACGCTCAAAAAGAAGCCCTCTTTCCCAACTCTCATGCGTTGGTGTTAGGAGGGTCCCTTGTGAAAAGGCCCCCTTGTGCTGGGTCTAATTGTGGACCGCAGTGCATACTCAAATCAATCTCCGAAACCGACATATGCTCATGCATGGGAGGGCCTGGAACTCACTGATGCACAGTCGTCCCCCTACCCACCACACCAAAACTGAATGAGGTGCTTCTTATTAACCCAAAAGCCAGCTGATGCTCACACACCATTGGTAAACACCAAAGCACATACATACATACATACATACATACAAACATACATACATACATACCAAGGAGGCCGGCTGAACCCACGCACACAACAACAGAAGATGCTGTCCAAACCAACCATAGAGCCCTTCAGTGCCCCATTACTACCGGCCCCTTGCATGAGAACATGCAGCACACGAACAACCACAGCAGACTACAGTCAATCCAGCTCTCGAACATCCAAGACTAACAGGAACAAAGGTATTGCTCTGTGTATCACCATACTTACATCGTTGTGGCTCTGCCACCATCAGCGACCTTAACACGCGATAGCTCAAAGTGCCCAATGCAATGGAGCGAGCTGAGGGCTAACAAAAAAGTAAGACATACATTGCACAATTGTTCCCTAGCACGTGGTGACCGTTCACACTGTTGGATGCCATAAACTGCGTACCAGGAAGTGGGAGCACTTGCCCAAAGACAGTTAGGGGCACAAAGGCAGGAAGCCCGACATCCCATCTCAAGTGAAAACAGTGCAAGCAGCCAAATGCCCAACCAACCTTTATTCCTGATGCTTAATACAAAGACCCTGACCTCATATGTTCTGTAAGCAGCACCCTCGATTTCATAAGCCTGTACACGCCGATATGTAAGGAGGTGTGTCTGGAAAGGCAGACCATCTATGCCCAACCCCGTTTCTAATAATGCTTACAATTAGGGTGGCACTACAACATGCAAGCAGACCACAAACTATTGCTTTGATCACCATTCCTAATGGAGGGCTACATACCCGACAACAGATGCAGTTGAAGCCCCCTCTCATTACTGCACAGCCAGAAGGGCTTGACTGCGCTTCCACGTGAGATCTCCTCTTGAGCACTCCCTATTGAGATTGCAGTCAGAGCAGAAAAAGGCCCTGCATCACATAAGCCCTTGCCCTATGATGCATGTAGAACCTGAACCTGCATGCCTACCAAGTTCTGAATGACATATTTCCCTGCAAGTGCTCTGAACCGTGTAGACCATGTCCCGTATGCTGCGATGTTCTTGCACAGCATTTCACCAGACCAGACAACAACCAATGTAAGGCAAGGAAACGGCGGAGCGCACAAACAAGCTCCACCTTGCTTTGCATGCCCGTATTGAGTTCTCTCAACCAAGGATGCACTACCATCAGTGAAGCCACTGGTTGAGCAACAGAGCTGCAGAAACACCAACAACATATACCAGGGACGATGTGGCAGCAGGATACCATACCTCTACTGACATTGCAGGAGCATTTTTTTAGTCCTGACCCATACTACAATGTTAGGAGCCAGACTTCAACGTTCATGCTGGCCAAGCAAGTCAAACAGGGATCAACACTCCGCATGATCGGGTCCTGGTGCACAAATCTTGTGGTATGAGACACAGAGTGTGGCGTCTGCCGTATGTTGAGTCCAGCCATGATGGCAGTCTTTTGCAATTTGGGTCTGTACATGGCCTCTTCCTCAATAGCCAAGTGCAGCCAACACCATTGAACTGAGACAAGCAACTCAGTCATAACCACATCCGTTCAGCAGACAAACCTAATGGCCACTCTCATTGCTCCCTCAGATAATTATTGATGGAAAAGCTCTTGCAGTAACCGACACATTGACTGGAACCAATGAATGCAGTGTGGTAGCAGAACACACTCAGACACAGCCTACAAGCTGCCCATTCTGTGCAACCCACTCCTCGCCTTTCCGGGACGCCCCCTTCACCAGTGCTGTCTCGGGCACCACCGAAACCCTTGCAAGATGTATCCGTATTGCAGTCATTGGTTTTGCCACTAGAGAAATTTTTCCGTCCATGATAACAATCACAAACCAGCCATGCAAACCCTAAGGAGCTGTTTCAGCCTGATAAAGCAGGCGCCAGCTGGTGCAATCCCTTCTCCCTGAAACACAGCACTTGGGCTTTGCCTAAAACACAGCTGTGCACAAAACGGTGGTGCCGCAGCCAGGTTATCACCTGGCTTAAGATAGACCACACCCTGTTACCGTCATAGAGCTGAACAGTGCTGCCTGGGTTGAAATCAAGGAGAGAGCACCCAGATTGGGTCACCCACAGCCATTGAGATCCCACATGCAGAGCTCAGAACCCAGCCTGCACAGCCAGTTGCACAGGCTTTGAATAGAGAGATAGTCCAGCTACACAGACGGCCACTGCTTCATGCAAACAACGTGTATGTCCTTGGCGGGCCAGGAGACGTGAGACAAGCTTGAACACACTGTCCTACTGTGCAACCAGAAAAGCAATTACGGAATGATACGGTTACATGCCTTAACAGTAGCACTAGGCAGCATCAAGGCCCATGCCCAGACAGATCTACAATCTGACTATCACACCCACCTCGAGGTTCCATAGCAATGTTTCCAACTACATTGTGATAACAGCAGCTTTCTTAGCTTGCACCTTGACGCAAGCATAAGCAGAGGAATGGGGCCAGGGGCTTCAACCAAGGCACCCAAAACCTTCAGTTATCTTCTTCATAACAAGAGGAATGAAGGCCAACATATTGTGCTGATTGTTAGGAACCAGCCAACTGCTGTGCCTTCAGTGGCAGTTGAGTTTCAGCACCCCCTGCTGGTGCTCTGCTTAACAGAGAAATTCCAAGCATATGTCAAGTGTCTATGTCATAGTTTCCACAACACGTAACATGTGCAGACCATTACTGTATCCGCAGAGCAAAACGTGTCCCAGCACCACTTCCATCTTTACACGCGGATGTGACTTCCATTAAAACCTTCTAGAGCTGACTTGCCTTGCCAGACTTGCCTTCTAGTACAAGGCAAGCTCTCTCAACCTTTCAAGTCGACGACAGACAACAGAATTCACACTGCGCTGGATAGTATACACAACACGATGGAGTGCAGAGGCTTAAGCTTCGGCCCAAAGACAAAGAAAGTGATGCCATGCTGAAGGCATCCGATCAAGTAGACCCTCCCTCATGGTCAGTACTCCACGAAATTAGACAGATCCACATCCCGCGCTCCATTCTCATCGGTGGCAGCGGCACAGCAACAAGTCAACAGTCATACATTAAGCCTGTTCATCGTACCCACCAAATCTCCCGCAGACCTTAGCAGGCAAGAAGAGCTTCCAGGCCAAGCCCACCCACGGAGGGGCCATTCATCTGCAGTTGCCCCATAGGCCAGTGCAGCTGCTCTGCTGCTGCTGCTGCTGCTGCTGGTGCAGCATGAACTGGCAGCCGCTCTGAGAAGCTGCAGGGTCCATAGCCCAGTGCAGGCAGCCATCCACAGTCCCATGCTCGATGACCCTACATGGGCTGGAGCTCGCAGACAGCTCCAGGAGGTTTGCTGCACTGGAGAAGTTGCTCAATGGGGAAGCTGCCGGGGATTGATCTTGAATCTGCTGCTGGTGCTGCAGCTGCAACATGGCAAGCTGCAGGTGCAGATGAAGCTCAATGTCGCTAACTGTGCCTGCTACTGGTGCTGTGTTGCATGCCAAAGGCATGGAGGCTGCCAAGGGTGAAGCTCCATGCGTCGCATGCTGCGGCAAGATCTTGCTGTGCAGGTAGCTTGCCTGCTGCTGCTGCTGCTGAAGTAATGCTGGAGGCTGTTGCTGCAGGAGCATCTGATGCACACGGCTGGCAGAGGCAGCTGCGGCAGAGGGGGCTGCTTGCTGCAGCTTCGGGAAGCCCATGCCAGAAGTTGCGGAAGCTGCCAAGTCCTGCTGCTGATGTTGCTGCTGGTGATGCATAGGGGAACCAAGTAGCCCCATTGCTGTAGGGCTCATAGGGATTAAGACCTGGGCAGCATTGCATGCAGAGGGGGAACTTGTCTGCAGTAGCTCTGGGTAGCCAGTTGTGTAGAAGGGGAGGGGAAGGCTATCACTTGGCAGCAGCTGGACAGGTGCAGAACCTGGAGGAAGGTTCGCTCCATGGGCCAGCTGCTGCTGTGGTGATCCTGGGAGATAGCCATTTGCAGCTCCGAAGTTGCTGTTGCCACTGCTGCTAAGGTTCCCTGGACTGTGAGCTGATGCAAGCTTGCGTAAGAGGTTCATTAGGCCTCGGTCGGTGGCCTGTGCAGAAGCATTCTGCTGTGCGCGCCAGTTGTCATAGCGGCCCTTCAGTTGCAGCATGGTGGAGGGCAGGGGGCTGCGGTCTGCTGCAGCTGAGGCAATGCCAAAGTTGGTGATGGCATCCTCTCCATACAGCAGGTATGACACACGGTCGTACACCCTAGCTGCCTGGACCTCATCCAAGTACCTGCAATAGGCACAGGCAGTACACTGTCAGCATACCAGTCTTGCAGGGTGGAATTTCTGCCAGTTTGGCCAGCCATGGACGGATGCAGACATTGTGTGTAAACATGATCTCAAATACTGCAAAAGGATGAACTTGGCCAATACTGACCATCAGATGGTCAAATGAAGGGATTTGCTGCTTCTTGGCGGATGCTGAATATGAACAAGCTTAATGAATGCTGAATGAACGATGAAATTAGCCATGCTGCCCTGATGCAGTGCATGCCTTGAAGGTCGGGTCTGTACATGGGGGCAGCTGCCTAGTTATTGAGGCCAGATGTTTCCCCAGGTGTGGCTGATCTACCTGGCAGATCATGCTTACCTTCCTACGTGATGCTGTACACCAAGACAATTAATACGGACCCTCCAGCGTCGATCGCGTCGATCCCAAGTGACTCCCCTGAACTTGCTTTTGCGGTAGACCTGGCTGTCTGGCAGCGCAACGAAGGAGACACCTTGCACTGACGCTGGCATGCTGGCCATCACCAGAGACTGTGGATATGCGTACAATGTAACAGCCATGCTTGCGCCGACCACAAGTCTGGTTGCCGATGGACGGTGATTTTCAGAAGGCGGCCACCAATACGCACAAAGACCTGGTCTACAAGAGAAATGTCCTCGTCTACCGTGCGACAGACTGTGTAGCGAGAACGGCCCGGACCAGTAGTCTCTTGATGGAAGAAACCCAAGCTAGTTTCAAGGGTGTAAGAGGGCAACTTTGGCAACTCAGAAAGTCGGTCCGTGGTATCTCGACTGTCGCACACTCAGTGTCTCTCCTTAGGTTTTTGGAACGTCAGGCAAACAGTGTCTTGACAGGCATGTAAGTGCAAGTAATCTTTATGGAACGAATGTGACCTGGCTGCGCTCTAGTTTGTGTTCCGTCTGCTTCTTTATGGCTTATTCAATTGCAGTTTGCAGCTTAGAGTCCAATACGAGTCTTCAGGCAGGGCTACATACGCTCTCCTGTGTCTTGTCATGCCACCAGGTTGGACTGCGGACAAGCCTTGTGTTGACGCACGGTGACGACGGCTGGTGACAGATCTGATCGGTCATAGCATCATTACGAGATCACTGACTCCAGTCAAGATGACCATTGGCCGATCAGTACCCACTTGGTAAGGGTGCGCGCAGCGCACGGCCCGAAGGAGGCCAGGTATCCTTTATATCATTGAGTATAAGTAGGGGCCCACCCCGCAAGTTTTGGTGTGGCTGCACTAAAGGGAACTCAGGCACATGCTGCGCCCTACAGAAGGTCACAGTAAAGTCTTAAGGGTACTCAGGCACATGCTGCGCCCAGCAAAAGGTCCCAGTAAAGTCTTAAGGGTACTCAGGCACATGCTGCGCCCAGTGCAAAAGGTCACAGTAAAGTCTTGCTTGGGTAAAGTCTTGCTTGGTGGGCTGGTGGCAGCCATGGTGTCAGTTTTGGACAGGAACTTGAGTATGCCGTTGGCGCCTAAGTTGGCTCCTTGTGGGTGGCGCTGCCCCCACCGGCGCCCCGCTTTGACGGGGCCATTTGGTAATTGGTAATTGGTATTGCTTGGGTATGTCTGCTTGGGTATTCCTCTTGCTTGGTGGTATGGTATGGGTTCCATTGTTTTTGGACCCATCCGATGGTGCGTTTGGTCGTTTCGACTTAGCAGCCCTTTGCGGTTGCCGCACCTTAAATTTTTGTTTGTTTGTTTTCTTAAGGGAACCCAGCACATGCTGCGCCCTAGATCCCTGTCAGGCCCGATGGTGTCCGTTGACAGTTTGTCTCCGATGCATGTGCATTGTGTGTGCTAGCGGTTTTGCGTGCCTGCATTAATGGCTATTAACCGCGAGTCACTTGTAGCTGGCCATTATGTGTGCGTTCTCAGTGGGAATAATGTGTTAAGTGTGAAGTTCTCAGTGTGAAGTGTGGGCAATAAATGCCAGTAATCATAACTGGTAATCTCGATGTGTTTGCTGCAGGGCACCACGGTGCCAAGTAATGTCTTTGGTAAATAGAATCAGGTATTACCTGGCACTCAAGTGCCAGTAATGGGTAATTGGCTGTTGTGGCTGTAGCCATTTGGCGGCTGGTTGGCTCTGGAAGGTTCTGGATTGTGGTGGAAGTTCCTTTGTTGAAGGTATAAAACGGGGCACTGCTAGCCAGTTAGGCAAGCAGTGATTCGCAGTTGTGCTGTGAGTTCTGAATGTAAGGAAAGTGCTAGGCTTCAGTCTGGCTCTGCCGCAGCGCGATTCGCGCAACACGCTTACTCGATCAGATAGATTCAGCTTAGGCCGAGTCCGTCAGGGTCTCTAAAGGCCTCTTGGTACCTTAGGTATGGGGTTCCTCTAATCACTGCTCCTATTTTCCTGGCCTGATGCAGCTAGCTGTGTTAGCAGTATTGCGTGGTATTGATTGTCTTCAGCAGTGAGAAAGGAGTGCAGCTATATGAGTACCTTGCAGTGCTTGAAGCTGGCAGTATTCGGATCTCAGCTTAGCAGTTACAGTATGAAGGAGGTAGTAAGGTGTCAGTTGCAAGGGTAGCTGTAGGGATAGGAGGTAATCTGGTTGGGACACTAAGTGGTACGACATCCCACCCAAGAAGATGCAAAAGCATTTGCAAAAAGTAACAAAGGAAACTCAAGGAACATAAGGAGGGAACACAGGAAACACAGGAACGAAACAAGGAAAAGAAGCATGCGTCTCTTCAGCTCCCACTCGAACCATGGTTCGAGTGGAATGTGAATAGGCACTGATAAGGATCGCTAGCACAACTCTTGCTGCTATCAGCCAGGCAGCCAGACGTGTTCCATTGCATCTTTTGAACGCGTAATAACGTGCCTTTGATGGTGTATGCATGCATGCAGTGCGAGAGAGTGCAAAACCACCGCAACTGACCGCCTTGTTGGATGGCCCGCCCGGAGGCAGGAGGGGCCCTTTTGCAAGCAAGCGTGGCTCTAGGCTCCAGGGCCACTCAGGATGCTAACGGTTACAGTAGTTGAGCTTTCCTAATGGTGCCTGGTCGATCATAATGAAGCTCGCGTTCGCGAATCGGGGGCTCCAAGCAACCTTCGCCACGAGCATGCTCCCGCAACCGGCCGTGCGATGGCAAGCTATAGTACTCAAGTCGGTGCAAGAACTTTAGCTCAGACGTGTATGCCTCCTTGTGTGCGCGCGTGTCCTCTCAGGTGCTCTGCTTCATCAATTATCCAGCGTCATTAAGCGGATTATTAAGCGGATTTTATTAATTCTAACTGCCGAGTTAAATCTTCGCAGGCCATTCTTGAACGTTGCCGAGCACCACGGACTGCCGGCGGAGCCTAAACTTGTTGCTCCTTAACGATAGTTGCCTATAGCCCTCCTGCTTTTTTTAACCTGGCTCTCCCCTTCCACCTCTGCCCCTCCTGTGGTTGCCAGCCCCACACCCCATCTGCTCCCCTCCCACAGCCCTCTCAGCTCAGCCTTGCACTTGCCCCAACTTCTCGCATGCCCTGCCTGCCCCCACCTGCCCTGCCATTGAACTGGTATAGCCCCTGCGCCTGCTTCACACCTGGTCTATATGCTACTGCCCCTAAACAGTAAAGAAAGGGCACCTGTGCCTGCTGGCAGTTCTCAGCATTTACCCCCTTAAAAAGCAGCAAAAATGCCTCCGCTGTCTCCCTTGCAAGACCCCTGCTTTTCTCAGCAGCCAAGCAACACAGAGCAACAGAGATGCTGACCGCACCCATTGGTGACAACCTGGACCTCATACAGAAGCTGCCTGTGCAAGAGAGCAATGAACGGCCATGCCATTTCACAGAAGCAGACCATTTCCTAACAAAATCTGAGTTTTGGGCCAAATTTTTTTGCAACCAACTGTGTCCAATGTTTGCACCTCCTGTTTCCTCAAGTGCAAGCAGAGATAACAGCTGTGTCTAGCCTGTTGCAAAGAACTTGTTGATGCAATTATTGCCTGCTGTGCTTAATTGGTGGCAACCGCAACCGCATTGAGAAAGTGCTTGAGCTGACTTTTCAGATTTTGGTCAAAAGTGGGTACGCCCCTGTGGTCACCTGAGTTAGGGTGCATGGAATGGAACTTCTCCCATTTATCAGCAAGCTTTCCTTGGCTTTACAGTACCATGTCACTAGCTGCAGTCATGCATGCTCTGCACAGCAGGCCCCACATTAGCTATCCCTGCAATGCTGAGCATTGCTACAGGCAGCAAAAAGTGTGGTTTTCAACATGGATGCTTCCCCTGCTGGAGGGGCCCTGCTTCTGGCAATCTTACCATAAGCTTCAAGGTCACTGCCAAGGATTCAGTATTAACAGAAGCTGGTGTGCTTTGCATGCCAGTTTGATGGTAGGAAGCTTCCTTCTACATGCTGCAATCAGCGGCGGGCGAGACGGGCCTATGCTGCAAGGCTGTCACCCACGCTGTCACCACCACTTTGGAGGACTGTTTTCTTTGTCACCTGTCACTGCTTGAAACAAGGTCTAGCATACCACAGAGTTGTTCACTGGGCCAGGCTTGTTGTAAAACAAGACATGTTACGCATATCCCTTCGGTGCAGCACCACCTTCTAGACCCGACGTGCCCTTGCTACTGCTGTTTTAACACTTTCCACCAGATCTTGCCATGATAGTGCTAGCAGATCTCTCAACAACCTCCTCAAAGCATATGTTTTTATTCAGCACCGCTCCCCCTTTCTACAATACCACATCGGCTATGCCAATCATGCTCCACCTGCAGAGAACAGCAGCTCGCTACATGTGCTGGGGGTATACCCTGCTTTGGGGGCGCCAGATATGCCCTTTGGGTATTCCGCATGGCACAGGCAGCTTCAGAGACAGCCCCTGCTCCAGCTGTAATGTCCTATGGCATGTGCTACCAGGGGAAGTGTGCAAGTCAAGGTATCTCAGTTGTTGGTATTTGCTTAGTGTACTGCTGCAGCTGGTGAGGGTAGGGGTAGGAAGGGCCCCCGTCATGGGTTGCCAGCACATGCAACAATTTATTCACCCTGGCTGTGACTGTTGCATAGGTCCAGCCCCTGGTACCTTAAACCAGCCCTGCCCCAAGCCAAAGCCCTTGCCTCTGTCAAACAGCAGCAGCAGAACCAATGTCCAATGTTTGCACCTCCTGTTTCCTCAAGTGCAAGCAGAGATAACAGCTGTGTCTAGCCTGTTGCAAAGAACTTGTTGATGCAATTATTGCCTGCTGTGCTTAATTGGTGGCAACCGCAACCGCATTGAGAAAGTGCTTGAGCTGACTTTTCAGATTTTGGTCAAAAGTGGGTACGCCCCTGTGGTCACCTGAGTTAGGGTGCATGGAATGGAACTTCTCCCATTTATCAGCAAGCTTTCCTTGGCTTTACATTACCATGTCACTAGCTGCAGTCATGCATGCTCTGCACAGCAGGCCCCACATTAGCTATCCCTGCAATGCTGAGCATTGCTACAGGCAGCAAAAAGTGTGGTTTTCAACATGGATGCTTCCCTTGCTGGAGGGGCCCTGCTTCTGGCAATCTTACCATAAGCTTCAAGGTCACTGCCAAGGATTCAGTATTAACAGAAGCTGGTGTGCTTTGCATGCCAGTTTGATGGTAGGAAGCTTCCTTCTACATGCTGCAATCAGCGGCGGGCGAGACGGGCCTATGCTGCAAGGCTGTCACCCACGCTGTCACCACCACTTTGGAGGACTGTTTTCTTTGTCACCTGTCACTGCTTGAAACAAGGTCTAGCATACCACAGAGTTGTTCACTGGGCCAGGCTTGTTGTAAAACAAGACATGTTACGCATATCCCTTCGGTGCAGCACCACCTTCTAGACCCGACGTGCCCTTGCTACTGCTGTTTTAACACTTTCCACCAGATCTTGCCATGATAGTGCTAGCAGATCTCTCAACAACCTCCTCAAAGCATATGTTTTTATTCAGCACCGCTCCCCCTTTCTACAATACCACATCGGCTATGCCAATCATGCTCCACCTGCAGAGAACAGCAGCTCGCTACATGTGCTGGGGGTATACCCTGCTTTGGGGGCGCCAGATATGCCCTTTGGGTATTCCGCATGGCACAGGCAGCTTCAGAGACAGCCCCTGCTCCAGCTGTAATGTCCTATGGCATGTGCTACCAGGGGAAGTGTGCAAGTCAAGGTATCTCAGTTGTTGGTATTTGCTTAGTGTACTGCTGCAGCTGGTGAGGGTAGGGGTAGGAAGGGCCCCCGTCATGGGTTGCCAGCACATGCAACAATTTATTCACCCTGGCTGTGACTGTTGCATAGGTCCAGCCCCTGGTACCTTAAACCAGCCCTGCCCCAAGCCAAAGCCCTTGCCTCTGTCAAACAGCAGCAGCAGAACCAATGTCCACAGTGTCCAATGTTTGCACCTCCTGTTTCCTCAAGTGCAAGCAGAGATAACAGCTGTGTCTAGCCTGTTGCAAAGAACTTGTTGATGCAATTATTGCCTGCTGTGCTTAATTGGTGGCAACCGCAACCGCATTGAGAAAGTGCTTGAGCTGACTTTTCAGATTTTGGTCAAAAGTGGGTACGCCCCTGTGGTCACCTGAGTTAGGGTGCATGGAATGGAACTTCTCCCATTTATCAGCAAGCTTTCCTTGGCTTTACAGTACCATGTCACTAGCTGCAGTCATGCATGCTCTGCACAGCAGGCCCCACATTAGCTATCCCTGCAATGCTGAGCATTGCTACAGGCAGCAAAAAGTGTGGTTTTCAACATGGATGCTTCCCCTGCTGGAGGGGCCCTGCTTCTGGCAATCTTACCATAAGCTTCAAGGTCACTGCCAAGGATTCAGTATTAACAGAAGCTGGTGTGCTTTGCATGCCAGTTTGATGGTAGGAAGCTTCCTTCTACATGCTGCAATCAGCGGCGGGCGAGACGGGCCTATGCTGCAAGGCTGTCACCCACGCTGTCACCACCACTTTGGAGGACTGTTTTCTTTGTCACCTGTCACTGCTTGAAACAAGGTCTAGCATACCACAGAGTTGTTCACTGGGCCAGGCTTGTTGTAAAACAAGACATGTTACGCATATCCCTTCGGTGCAGCACCACCTTCTAGACCCGAAGTGCCCTTGCTACTGCTGTTTTAACACTTTCCACCAGATCTTGCCATGATAGTGCTAGCAGATCTCTCAACAACCTCCTCAAAGCATATGTTTTTATTCAGCACCGCTCCCCCTTTCTACAATACCACATCGGCTATGCCAATCATGCTCCACCTGCAGAGAACAGCAGCTCGCTACATGTGCTGGGGGTATACCCTGCTTTGGGGGCGCCAGATATGCCCTTTGGGTATTCCGCATGGCACAGGCAGCTTCAGAGACAGCCCCTGCTCCAGCTGTAATGTCCTATGGCATGTGCTACCAGGGGAAGTGTGCAAGTCAAGGTATCTCAGTTGTTGGTATTTGCTTAGTGTACTGCTGCAGCTGGTGAGGGTAGGGGTAGGAAGGGCCCCCGTCATGGGTTGCCAGCACATGCAACAATTTATTCACCCTGGCTGTGACTGTTGCATAGGTCCAGCCCCTGGTACCTTAAACCAGCCCTGCCCCAAGCCAAAGCCCTTGCCTCTGTCAAACAGCAGCAGCAGAACCAATGTCCACAGTGTCCAATGTTTGCACCTCCTGTTTCCTCAAGTGCAAGCAGGGATAACAGCTGTGTCTAGCCTGTTGCAAAGAACTTGTTGATGCAATTATTGCCTGCTGTGCTTAATTGGTGGCAACCGCAACCGCATTGAGAAAGTGCTTGAGCTGACTTTTCAGATTTTGGTCAAAAGTGGGTACGCCCCTGTGGTCACCTGAGTTAGGGTGCATGGAATGGAACTTCTCCCATTTATCAGCAAGCTTTCCTTGGCTTTACAGTACCATGTCACTAGCTGCAGTCATGCATGCTCTGCACAGCAGGCCCCACATTAGCTATCCCTGCAATGCTGAGCATTGCTACAGGCAGCAAAAAGTGTGGTTTTCAACATGGATGCTTCCCTTGCTGGAGGGGCCCTGCTTCTGGCAATCTTACCATAAGCTTCAAGGTCACTGCCAAGGATTCAGTATTAACAGAAGCTGGTGTGCTTTGCATGCCAGTTTGATGGTAGGAAGCTTCCTTCTACATGCTGCAATCAGCGGCGGGCGAGACGGGCCTATGCTGCAAGGCTGTCACCCACGCTGTCACCACCACTTTGGAGGACTGTTTTCTTTGTCACCTGTCACTGCTTGAAACAAGGTCTAGCATACCACAGAGTTGTTCACTGGGCCAGGCTTGTTGTAAAACAAGACATGTTACGCATATCCCTTCGGTGCAGCACCACCTTCTAGACCCGACGTGCCCTTGCTACTGCTGTTTTAACACTTTCCACCAGATCTTGCCATGATAGTGCTAGCAGATCTCTCAACAACCTCCTCAAAGCATATGTTTTTATTCAGCACCGCTCCCCCTTTCTACAATACCACATCGGCTATGCCAATCATGCTCCACCTGCAGAGAACAGCAGCTCGCTACATGTGCTGGGGGTATACCCTGCTTTGGGGGCGCCAGATATGCCCTTTGGGTATTCCGCATGGCACAGGCAGCTTCAGAGACAGCCCCTGCTCCAGCTGTAATGTCCTATGGCATGTGCTACCAGGGGAAGTGTGCAAGTCAAGGTATCTCAGTTGTTGGTATTTGCTTAGTGTACTGCTGCAGCTGGTGAGGGTAGGGGTAGGAAGGGCCCCCGTCATGGGTTGCCAGCACATGCAACAATTTATTCACCCTGGCTGTGACTGTTGCATAGGTCCAGCCCCTGGTACCTTAAACCAGCCCTGCCCCAAGCCAAAGCCCTTGCCTCTGTCAAACAGCAGCAGCAGAACCAATGTCCACAGTGTCCAATGTTTGCACCTCCTGTTTCCTCAAGTGCAAGCAGAGATAACAGCTGTGTCTAGCCTGTTGCAAAGAACTTGTTGATGCAATTATTGCCTGCTGTGCTTAATTGGTGGCAACCGCAACCGCATTGAGAAAGTGCTTGAGCTGACTTTTCAGATTTTGGTCAAAAGTGGGTACGCCCCTGTGGTCACCTGAGTTAGGGTGCATGGAATGGAACTTCTCCCATTTATCAGCAAGCTTTCCTTGGCTTTACAGTACCATGTCACTAGCTGCAGTCATGCATGCTCTGCACAGCAGGCCCCACATTAGCTATCCCTGCAATGCTGAGCATTGCTACAGGCAGCAAAAAGTGTGGTTTTCAACATGGATGCTTCCCCTGCTGGAGGGGCCCTGCTTCTGGCAATCTTACCATAAGCTTCAAGGTCACTGCCAAGGATTCAGTATTAACAGAAGCTGGTGTGCTTTGCATGCCAGTTTGATGGTAGGAAGCTTCCTTCTACATGCTGCAATCAGCGGCGGGCGAGACGGGCCTATGCTGCAAGGCTGTCACCCACGCTGTCACCACCACTTTGGAGGACTGTTTTCTTTGTCACCTGTCACTGCTTGAAACAAGGTCTAGCATACCACAGAGTTGTTCACTGGGCCAGGCTTGTTGTAAAACAAGACATGTTACGCATATCCCTTCGGTGCAGCACCACCTTCTAGACCCGAAGTGCCCTTGCTACTGCTGTTTTAACACTTTCCACCAGATCTTGCCATGATAGTGCTAGCAGATCTCTCAACAACCTCCTCAAAGCATATGTTTTTATTCAGCACCGCTCCCCCTTTCTACAATACCACATCGGCTATGCCAATCATGCTCCACCTGCAGAGAACAGCAGCTCGCTACATGTGCTGGGGGTATACCCTGCTTTGGGGGCGCCAGATATGCCCTTTGGGTATTCCGCATGGCACAGGCAGCTTCAGAGACAGCCCCTGCTCCAGCTGTAATGTCCTATGGCATGTGCTACCAGGGGAAGTGTGCAAGTCAAGGTATCTCAGTTGTTGGTATTTGCTTAGTGTACTGCTGCAGCTGGTGAGGGTAGGGGTAGGAAGGGCCCCCGTCATGGGTTGCCAGCACATGCAACAATTTATTCACCCTGGCTGTGACTGTTGCATAGGTCCAGCCCCTGGTACCTTAAACCAGCCCTGCCCCAAGCCAAAGCCCTTGCCTCTGTCAAACAGCAGCAGCAGAACCAATGTCCACAGTGTCCAATGTTTGCACCTCCTGTTTCCTCAAGTGCAAGCAGAGATAACAGCTGTGTCTAGCCTGTTGCAAAGAACTTGTTGATGCAATTATTGCCTGCTGTGCTTAATTGGTGGCAACCGCAACCGCATTGAGAAAGTGCTTGAGCTGACTTTTCAGATTTTGGTCAAAAGTGGGTACGCCCCTGTGGTCACCTGAGTTAGGGTGCATGGAATGGAACTTCTCCCATTTATCAGCAAGCTTTCCTTGGCTTTACAGTACCATGTCACTAGCTGCAGTCATGCATGCTCTGCACAGCAGGCCCCACATTAGCTATCCCTGCAATGCTGAGCATTGCTACAGGCAGCAAAAAGTGTGGTTTTCAACATGGATGCTTCCCCTGCTGGAGGGGCCCTGCTTCTGGCAATCTTACCATAAGCTTCAAGGTCACTGCCAAGGATTCAGTATTAACAGAAGCTGGTGTGCTTTGCATGCCAGTTTGATGGTAGGAAGCTTCCTTCTACATGCTGCAATCAGCGGCGGGCGAGACGGGCCTATGCTGCAAGGCTGTCACCCACGCTGTCACCACCACTTTGGAGGACTGTTTTCTTTGTCACCTGTCACTGCTTGAAACAAGGTCTAGCATACCACAGAGTTGTTCACTGGGCCAGGCTTGTTGTAAAACAAGACATGTTACGCATATCCCTTCGGTGCAGCACCACCTTCTAGACCCGACGTGCCCTTGCTACTGCTGTTTTAACACTTTCCACCAGATCTTGCCATGATAGTGCTAGCAGATCTCTCAACAACCTCCTCAAAGCATATGTTTTTATTCAGCACCGCTCCCCCTTTCTACAATACCACATCGGCTATGCCAATCATGCTCCACCTGCAGAGAACAGCAGCTCGCTACATGTGCTGGGGGTATACCCTGCTTTGGGGGCGCCAGATATGCCCTTTGGGTATTCCGCATGGCACAGGCAGCTTCAGAGACAGCCCCTGCTCCAGCTGTAATGTCCTATGGCATGTGCTACCAGGGGAAGTGTGCAAGTCAAGGTATCTCAGTTGTTGGTATTTGCTTAGTGTACTGCTGCAGCTGGTGAGGGTAGGGGTAGGAAGGGCCCCCGTCATGGGTTGCCAGCACATGCAACAATTTATTCACCCTGGCTGTGACTGTTGCATAGGTCCAGCCCCTGGTACCTTAAACCAGCCCTGCCCCAAGCCAAAGCCCTTGCCTCTGTCAAACAGCAGCAGCAGAACCAATGTCCACAGTGTCCAATGTTTGCACCTCCTGTTTCCTCAAGTGCAAGCAGAGATAACAGCTGTGTCTAGCCTGTTGCAAAGAACTTGTTGATGCAATTATTGCCTGCTGTGCTTGATTGGTGGCAACCGCAACCGCATTGAGAAAGTGCTTGAGCTGACTTTTCAGATTTTGGTCAAAAGTGGGTACGCCCCTGTGGTCACCTGAGTTAGGGTGCATGGAATGGAACTTCTCCCATTTATCAGCAAGCTTTCCTTGGCTTTACAGTACCATGTCACTAGCTGCATTCATGCATGCTCTGCACAGCAGGCCCCACATTAGCTATCCCTGCAATGCTGAGCATTGCTACAGGCAGCAAAAAGTGTGGTTTTCAACATGGATGCTTCCCCTGCTGGAGGGGCCCTGCTTCTGGCAATCTTACCATAAGCTTCAAGGTCACTGCCAAGGATTCAGTATTAACAGAAGCTGGTGTGCTTTGCATGCCAGTTTGATGGTAGGAAGCTTCCTTCTACATGCTGCAATCAGCGGCGGGCGAGACGGGCCTATGCTGCAAGGCTGTCACCCACGCTGTCACCACCACTTTGGAGGACTGTTTTCTTTGTCACCTGTCACTGCTTGAAACAAGGTCTAGCATACCACAGAGTTGTTCACTGGGCCAGGCTTGTTGTAAAACAAGACATGTTACGCATATCCCTTCGGTGCAGCACCACCTTCTAGACCCGACGTGCCCTTGCTACTGCTGTTTTAACACTTTCCACCAGATCTTGCCATGATAGTGCTAGCAGATCTCTCAACAACCTCCTCAAAGCATATGTTTTTATTCAGCACCGCTCCCCCTTTCTACAATACCACATCGGCTATGCCAATCATGCTCCACCTGCAGAGAACAGCAGCTCGCTACATGTGCTGGGGGTATACCCTGCTTTGGGGGCGCCAGATATGCCCTTTGGGTATTCCGCATGGCACAGGCAGCTTCAGAGACAGCCCCTGCTCCAGCTGTAATGTCCTATGGCATGTGCTACCAGGGGAAGTGTGCAAGTCAAGGTATCTCAGTTGTTGGTATTTGCTTAGTGTACTGCTGCAGCTGGTGAGGGTAGGGGTAGGAAGGGCCCCCGTCATGGGTTGCCAGCACATGCAACAATTTATTCACCCTGGCTGTGACTGTTGCATAGGTCCAGCCCCTGGTACCTTAAACCAGCCCTGCCCCAAGCCAAAGCCCTTGCCTCTGTCAAACAGCAGCAGCAGAACCAATGTCCACAGTGTCCAATGTTTGCACCTCCTGTTTCCTCAAGTGCAAGCAGAGATAACAGCTGTGTCTAGCCTGTTGCAAAGAACTTGTTGATGCAATTATTGCCTGCTGTGCTTGATTGGTGGCAACCGCAACCGCATTGAGAAAGTGCTTGAGCTGACTTTTCAGATTTTGGTCAAAAGTGGGTACGCCCCTGTGGTCACCTGAGTTAGGGTGCATGGAATGGAACTTCTCCCATTTATCAGCAAGCTTTCCTTGGCTTTACAGTACCATGTCACTAGCTGCATTCATGCATGCTCTGCACAGCAGGCCCCACATTAGCTATCCCTGCAATGCTGAGCATTCTACAGGCAGCAAAAAGTGTGGTTTTCAACATGGATGCTTCCCCTGCTGGAGGGGCCCTGCTTCTGGCAATCTTACCATAAGCTTCAAGGTCACTGCCAAGGATTCAGTATTAACAGAAGCTGGTGTGCTTTGCATGCCAGTTTGATGGTAGGAAGCTTCCTTCTACATGCTGCAATCAGCGGCGGGCGAGACGGGCCTATGCTGCAAGGCTGTCACCCACGCTGTCACCACCACTTTGGAGGACTGTTTTCTTTGTCACCTGTCACTGCTTGAAACAAGGTCTAGCATACCACAGAGTTGTTCACTGGGCCAGGCTTGTTGTAAAACAAGACATGTTACGCATATCCCTTCGGTGCAGCACCACCTTCTAGACCCGACGTGCCCTTGCTACTGCTGTTTTAACACTTTCCACCAGATCTTGCCATGATAGTGCTAGCAGATCTCTCAACAACCTCCTCAAAGCATATGTTTTTATTCAGCACCGCTCCCCCTTTCTACAATACCACATCGGCTATGCCAATCATGCTCCACCTGCAGAGAACAGCAGCTCGCTACATGTGCTGGGGGTATACCCTGCTTTGGGGGCGCCAGATATGCCCTTTGGGTATTCCGCATGGCACAGGCAGCTTCAGAGACAGCCCCTGCTCCAGCTGTAATGTCCTATGGCATGTGCTACCAGGGGAAGTGTGCAAGTCAAGGTATCTCAGTTGTTGGTATTTGCTTAGTGTACTGCTGCAGCTGGTGAGGGTAGGGGTAGGAAGGGCCCCCGTCATGGGTTGCCAGCACATGCAACAATTTATTCACCCTGGCTGTGACTGTTGCATAGGTCCAGCCCCTGGTACCTTAAACCAGCCCTGCCCCAAGCCAAAGCCCTTGCCTCTGTCAAACAGCAGCAGCAGAACCAATGTCCACAGTGTCCAATGTTTGCACCTCCTGTTTCCTCAAGTGCAAGCAGAGATAACAGCTGTGTCTAGCCTGTTGCAAAGAACTTGTTGATGCAATTATTGCCTGCTGTGCTTAATTGGTGGCAACCGCAACCGCATTGAGAAAGTGCTTGAGCTGACTTTTCAGATTTTGGTCAAAAGTGGGTACGCCCCTGTGGTCACCTGAGTTAGGGTGCATGGAATGGAACTTCTCCCATTTATCAGCAAGCTTTCCTTGGCTTTACAGTACCATGTCACTAGCTGCAGTCATGCATGCTCTGCACAGCAGGCCCCACATTAGCTATCCCTGCAATGCTGAGCATTGCTACAGGCAGCAAAAAGTGTGGTTTTCAACATGGATGCTTCCCCTGCTGGAGGGGCCCTGCTTCTGGCAATCTTACCATAAGCTTCAAGGTCACTGCCAAGGATTCAGTATTAACAGAAGCTGGTGTGCTTTGCATGCCAGTTTGATGGTAGGAAGCTTCCTTCTACATGCTGCAATCAGCGGCGGGCGAGACGGGCCTATGCTGCAAGGCTGTCACCCACGCTGTCACCACCACTTTAGAGGACTGTTTTCTTTGTCACCTGTCACTGCTTGAAACAAGGTCTAGCATACCACAGAGTTGTTCACTGGGCCAGGCTTGTTGTAAAACAAGACATGTTACGCATATCCCTTCGGTGCAGCACCACCTTCTAGACCCGACGTGCCCTTGCTACTGCTGTTTTAACACTTTCCACCAGATCTTGCCATGATAGTGCTAGCAGATCTCTCAACAACCTCCTCAAAGCATATGTTTTTATTCAGCACCGCTCCCCCTTTCTACAATACCACATCGGCTATGCCAATCATGCTCCACCTGCAGAGAACAGCAGCTCGCTACATGTGCTGGGGGTATACCCTGCTTTGGGGGCGCCAGATATGCCCTTTGGGTATTCCGCATGGCACAGGCAGCTTCAGAGACAGCCCCTGCTCCAGCTGTAATGTCCTATGGCATGTGCTACCAGGGGAAGTGTGCAAGTCAAGGTATCTCAGTTGTTGGTATTTGCTTAGTGTACTGCTGCAGCTGGTGAGGGTAGGGGTAGGAAGGGCCCCCGTCATGGGTTGCCAGCACATGCAACAATTTATTCACCCTGGCTGTGACTGTTGCATAGGTCCAGCCCCTGGTACCTTAAACCAGCCCTGCCCCAAGCCAAAGCCCTTGCCTCTGTCAAACAGCAGCAGCAGAACCAATGTCCACAGTGTCCAATGTTTGCACCTCCTGTTTCCTCAAGTGCAAGCAGAGATAACAGCTGTGTCTAGCCTGTTGCAAAGAACTTGTTGATGCAATCATTGCCTGCTGTGCTTAATTGGTGGCAACCGCAACCGCATTGAGAAAGTGCTTGAGCTGACTTTTCAGATTTTGGTCAAAAGTGGGTACGCCCCTGTGGTCACCTGAGTTAGGGTGCATGGAATGGAACTTCTCCCATTTATCAGCAAGCTTTCCTTGGCTTTACAGTACCATGTCACTAGCTGCAGTCATGCATGCTCTGCACAGCAGGCCCCACATTAGCTATCCCTGCAATGCTGAGCATTGCTACAGGCAGCAAAAAGTGTGGTTTTCAACATGGATGCTTCCCCTGCTGGAGGGGCCCTGCTTCTGGCAATCTTACCATAAGCTTCAAGGTCACTGCCAAGGATTCAGTATTAACAGAAGCTGGTGTGCTTTGCATGCCAGTTTGATGGTAGGAAGCTTCCTTCTACATGCTGCAATCAGCGGCGGGCGAGACGGGCCTATGCTGCAAGGCTGTCACCCACGCTGTCACCACCACTTTGGAGGACTGTTTTCTTTGTCACCTGTCACTGCTTGAAACAAGGTCTAGCATACCACAGAGTTGTTCACTGGGCCAGGCTTGTTGTAAAACAAGACATGTTACGCATATCCCTTCGGTGCAGCACCACCTTCTAGACCCGACGTGCCCTTGCTACTGCTGTTTTAACACTTTCCACCAGATCTTGCCATGATAGTGCTAGCAGATCTCTCAACAACCTCCTCAAAGCATATGTTTTTATTCAGCACCGCTCCCCCTTTCTACAATACCACATCGGCTATGCCAATCATGCTCCACCTGCAGAGAACAGCAGCTCGCTACATGTGCTGGGGGTATACCCTGCTTTGGGGGCGCCAGATATGCCCTTTGGGTATTCCGCATGGCACAGGCAGCTTCAGAGACAGCCCCTGCTCCAGCTGTAATGTCCTATGGCATGTGCTACCAGGGGAAGTGTGCAAGTCAAGGTATCTCAGTTGTTGGTATTTGCTTAGTGTACTGCTGCAGCTGGTGAGGGTAGGGGTAGGAAGGGCCCCCGTCATGGGTTGCCAGCACATGCAACAATTTATTCACCCTGGCTGTGACTGTTGCATAGGTCCAGCCCCTGGTACCTTAAACCAGCCCTGCCCCAAGCCAAAGCCCTTGCCTCTGTCAAACAGCAGCAGCAGAACCAATGTCCACAGTGTCCAATGTTTGCACCTCCTGTTTCCTCAAGTGCAAGCAGAGATAACAGCTGTGTCTAGCCTGTTGCAAAGAACTTGTTGATGCAATCATTGCCTGCTGTGCTTAATTGGTGGCAACCGCAACCGCATTGAGAAAGTGCTTGAGCTGACTTTTCAGATTTTGGTCAAAAGTGGGTACGCCCCTGTGGTCACCTGAGTTAGGGTGCATGGAATGGAACTTCTCCCATTTATCAGCAAGCTTTCCTTGGCTTTACAGTACCATGTCACTAGCTGCAGTCATGCATGCTCTGCACAGCAGGCCCCACATTAGCTATCCCTGCAATGCTGAGCATTGCTACAGGCAGCAAAAAGTGTGGTTTTCAACATGGATGCTTCCCCTGCTGGAGGGGCCCTGCTTCTGGCAATCTTACCATAAGCTTCAAGGTCACTGCCAAGGATTCAGTATTAACAGAAGCTGGTGTGCTTTGCATGCCAGTTTGATGGTAGGAAGCTTCCTTCTACATGCTGCAATCAGCGGCGGGCGAGACGGGCCTATGCTGCAAGGCTGTCACCCACGCTGTCACCACCACTTTGGAGGACTGTTTTCTTTGTCACCTGTCACTGCTTGAAACAAGGTCTAGCATACCACAGAGTTGTTCACTGGGCCAGGCTTGTTGTAAAACAAGACATGTTACGCATATCCCTTCGGTGCAGCACCACCTTCTAGACCCGACGTGCCCTTGCTACTGCTGTTTTAACACTTTCCACCAGATCTTGCCATGATAGTGCTAGCAGATCTCTCAACAACCTCCTCAAAGCATATGTTTTTATTCAGCACCGCTCCCCCTTTCTACAATACCACATCGGCTATGCCAATCATGCTCCACCTGCAGAGAACAGCAGCTCACTACATGTGCTGGGGGTATACCCTGCTTTGGGGGCGCCAGATATGCCCTTTGGGTATTCCGCATGGCACAGGCAGCTTCAGAGACAGCCCCTGCTCCAGCTGTAATGTCCTATGGCATGTGCTACCAGGGGAAGTGTGCAAGTCAAGGTATCTCAGTTGTTGGTATTTGCTTAGTGTACTGCTGCAGCTGGTGAGGGTAGGGGTAGGAAGGGCCCCCGTCATGGGTTGCCAGCACATGCAACAATTTATTCACCCTGGCTGTGACTGTTGCATAGGTCCAGCCCCTGGTACCTTAAACCAGCCCTGCCCCAAGCCAAAGCCCTTGCCTCTGTCAAACAGCAGCAGCAGAACCAATGTCCACCAATGAACCAGTGTCCAATGTTTGCACCTCCTGTTTCCTCAAGTGCAAGCAGAGATAACAGCTGTGTCTAGCCTGTTGCAAAGAACTTGTTGATGCAATTATTGCCTGCTGTGCTTAATTGGTGGCAACCGCAACCGCATTGAGAAAGTGCTTGAGCTGACTTTTCAGATTTTGGTCAAAAGTGGGTACGCCCCTGTGGTCACCTGAGTTAGGGTGCATGGAATGGAACTTCTCCCATTTATCAGCAAGCTTTCCTTGGCTTTACAGTACCATGTCACTAGCTGCAGTCATGCATGCTCTGCACAGCAGGCCCCACATTAGCTATCCCTGCAATGCTGAGCATTGCTACAGGCAGCAAAAAGTGTGGTTTTCAACATGGATGCTTCCCCTGCTGGAGGGGCCCTGCTTCTGGCAATCTTACCATAAGCTTCAAGGTCACTGCCAAGGATTCAGTATTAACAGAAGCTGGTGTGCTTTGCATGCCAGTTTGATGGTAGGAAGCTTCCTTCTACATGCTGCAATCAGCGGCGGGCGAGACGGGCCTATGCTGCAAGGCTGTCACCCACGCTGTCACCACCACTTTGGAGGACTGTTTTCTTTGTCACCTGTCACTGCTTGAAACAAGGTCTAGCATACCACAGAGTTGTTCACTGGGCCAGGCTTGTTGTAAAACAAGACATGTTACGCATATCCCTTCGGTGCAGCACCACCTTCTAGACCCGACGTGCCCTTGCTACTGCTGTTTTAACACTTTCCACCAGATCTTGCCATGATAGTGCTAGCAGATCTCTCAACAACCTCCTCAAAGCATATGTTTTTATTCAGCACCGCTCCCCCTTTCTACAATACCACATCGGCTATGCCAATCATGCTCCACCTGCAGAGAACAGCAGCTCACTACATGTGCTGGGGGTATACCCTGCTTTGGGGGCGCCAGATATGCCCTTTGGGTATTCCGCATGGCACAGGCAGCTTCAGAGACAGCCCCTGCTCCAGCTGTAATGTCCTATGGCATGTGCTACCAGGGGAAGTGTGCAAGTCAAGGTATCTCAGTTGTTGGTATTTGCTTAGTGTACTGCTGCAGCTGGTGAGGGTAGGGGTAGGAAGGGCCCCCGTCATGGGTTGCCAGCACATGCAACAATTTATTCACCCTGGCTGTGACTGTTGCATAGGTCCAGCCCCTGGTACCTTAAACCAGCCCTGCCCCAAGCCAAAGCCCTTGCCTCTGTCAAACAGCAGCAGCAGAACCAATGTCCACCAATGAACCAGTGTCCAATGTTTGCACCTCCTGTTTCCTCAAGTGCAAGCAGAGATAACAGCTGTGTCTAGCCTGTTGCAAAGAACTTGTTGATGCAATTATTGCCTGCTGTGCTTAATTGGTGGCAACCGCAACCGCATTGAGAAAGTGCTTGAGCTGACTTTTCAGATTTTGGTCAAAAGTGGGTACGCCCCTGTGGTCACCTGAGTTAGGGTGCATGGAATGGAACTTCTCCCATTTATCAGCAAGCTTTCCTTGGCTTTACAGTACCATGTCACTAGCTGCAGTCATGCATGCTCTGCACAGCAGGCCCCACATTAGCTATCCCTGCAATGCTGAGCATTGCTACAGGCAGCAAAAAGTGTGGTTTTCAACATGGATGCTTCCCCTGCTGGAGGGGCCCTGCTTCTGGCAATCTTACCATAAGCTTCAAGGTCACTGCCAAGGATTCAGTATTAACAGAAGCTGGTGTGCTTTGCATGCCAGTTTGATGGTAGGAAGCTTCCTTCTACATGCTGCAATCAGCGGCGGGCGAGACGGGCCTATGCTGCAAGGCTGTCACCCACGCTGTCACCACCACTTTGGAGGACTGTTTTCTTTGTCACCTGTCACTGCTTGAAACAAGGTCTAGCATACCACAGAGTTGTTCACTGGGCCAGGCTTGTTGTAAAACAAGACATGTTACGCATATCCCTTCGGTGCAGCACCACCTTCTAGACCCGACGTGCCCTTGCTACTGCTGTTTTAACACTTTCCACCAGATCTTGCCATGATAGTGCTAGCAGATCTCTCAACAACCTCCTCAAAGCATATGTTTTTATTCAGCACCGCTCCCCCTTTCTACAATACCACATCGGCTATGCCAATCATGCTCCACCTGCAGAGAACAGCAGCTCGCTACATGTGCTGGGGGTATACCCTGCTTTGGGGGCGCCAGATATGCCCTTTGGGTATTCCGCATGGCACAGGCAGCTTCAGAGACAGCCCCTGCTCCAGCTGTAATGTCCTATGGCATGTGCTACCAGGGGAAGTGTGCAAGTCAAGGTATCTCAGTTGTTGGTATTTGCTTAGTGTACTGCTGCAGCTGGTGAGGGTAGGGGTAGGAAGGGCCCCCGTCATGGGTTGCCAGCACATGCAACAATTTATTCACCCTGGCTGTGACTGTTGCATAGGTCCAGCCCCTGGTACCTTAAACCAGCCCTGCCCCAAGCCAAAGCCCTTGCCTCTGTCAAACAGCAGCAGCAGAACCAATGTCCACAGTGTCCAATGTTTGCACCTCCTGTTTCCTCAAGTGCAAGCAGAGATAACAGCTGTGTCTAGCCTGTTGCAAAGAACTTGTTGATGCAATCATTGCCTGCTGTGCTTAATTGGTGGCAACCGCAACCGCATTGAGAAAGTGCTTGAGCTGACTTTTCAGATTTTGGTCAAAAGTGGGTACGCCCCTGTGGTCACCTGAGTTAGGGTGCATGGAATGGAACTTCTCCCATTTATCAGCAAGCTTTCCTTGGCTTTACAGTACCATGTCACTAGCTGCAGTCATGCATGCTCTGCACAGCAGGCCCCACATTAGCTATCCCTGCAATGCTGAGCATTGCTACAGGCAGCAAAAAGTGTGGTTTTCAACATGGATGCTTCCCCTGCTGGAGGGGCCCTGCTTCTGGCAATCTTACCATAAGCTTCAAGGTCACTGCCAAGGATTCAGTATTAACAGAAGCTGGTGTGCTTTGCATGCCAGTTTGATGGTAGGAAGCTTCCTTCTACATGCTGCAATCAGCGGCGGGCGAGACGGGCCTATGCTGCAAGGCTGTCACCCACGCTGTCACCACCACTTTGGAGGACTGTTTTCTTTGTCACCTGTCACTGCTTGAAACAAGGTCTAGCATACCACAGAGTTGTTCACTGGGCCAGGCTTGTTGTAAAACAAGACATGTTACGCATATCCCTTCGGTGCAGCACCACCTTCTAGACCCGACGTGCCCTTGCTACTGCTGTTTTAACACTTTCCACCAGATCTTGCCATGATAGTGCTAGCAGATCTCTCAACAACCTCCTCAAAGCATATGTTTTTATTCAGCACCGCTCCCCCTTTCTACAATACCACATCGGCTATGCCAATCATGCTCCACCTGCAGAGAACAGCAGCTCACTACATGTGCTGGGGGTATACCCTGCTTTGGGGGCGCCAGATATGCCCTTTGGGTATTCCGCATGGCACAGGCAGCTTCAGAGACAGCCCCTGCTCCAGCTGTAATGTCCTATGGCATGTGCTACCAGGGGAAGTGTGCAAGTCAAGGTATCTCAGTTGTTGGTATTTGCTTAGTGTACTGCTGCAGCTGGTGAGGGTAGGGGTAGGAAGGGCCCCCGTCATGGGTTGCCAGCACATGCAACAATTTATTCACCCTGGCTGTGACTGTTGCATAGGTCCAGCCCCTGGTACCTTAAACCAGCCCTGCCCCAAGCCAAAGCCCTTGCCTCTGTCAAACAGCAGCAGCAGAACCAATGTCCACAGTGTCCAATGTTTGCACCTCCTGTTTCCTCAAGTGCAAGCAGAGATAACAGCTGTGTCTAGCCTGTTGCAAAGAACTTGTTGATGCAATTATTGCCTGCTGTGCTTAATTGGTGGCAACCGCAACCGCATTGAGAAAGTGCTTGAGCTGACTTTTCAGATTTTGGTCAAAAGTGGGTACGCCCCTGTGGTCACCTGAGTTAGGGTGCATGGAATGGAACTTCTCCCATTTATCAGCAAGCTTTCCTTGGCTTTACAGTACCATGTCACTAGCTGCAGTCATGCATGCTCTGCACAGCAGGCCCCACATTAGCTATCCCTGCAATGCTGAGCATTGCTACAGGCAGCAAAAAGTGTGGTTTTCAACATGGATGCTTCCCCTGCTGGAGGGGCCCTGCTTCTGGCAATCTTACCATAAGCTTCAAGGTCACTGCCAAGGATTCAGTATTAACAGAAGCTGGTGTGCTTTGCATGCCAGTTTGATGGTAGGAAGCTTCCTTCTACATGCTGCAATCAGCGGCGGGCGAGACGGGCCTATGCTGCAAGGCTGTCACCCACGCTGTCACCACCACTTTGGAGGACTGTTTTCTTTGTCACCTGTCACTGCTTGAAACAAGGTCTAGCATACCACAGAGTTGTTCACTGGGCCAGGCTTGTTGTAAAACAAGACATGTTACGCATATCCCTTCGGTGCAGCACCACCTTCTAGACCCGACGTGCCCTTGCTACTGCTGTTTTAACACTTTCCACCAGATTTTGCCATGATAGTGCTAGCAGATCTCTCAACAACCTCCTCAAAGCATATGTTTTTATTCAGCACCGCTCCCCCTTTCTACAATACCACATCGGCTATGCCAATCATGCTCCACCTGCAGAGAACAGCAGCTCGCTACATGTGCTGGGGGTATACCCTGCTTTGGGGGCGCCAGATATGCCCTTTGGGTATTCCGCATGGCACAGGCAGCTTCAGAGACAGCCCCTGCTCCAGCTGTAATGTCCTATGGCATGTGCTACCAGGGGAAGTGTGCAAGTCAAGGTATCTCAGTTGTTGGTATTTGCTTAGTGTACTGCTGCAGCTGGTGAGGGTAGGGGTAGGAAGGGCCCCCGTCATGGGTTGCCAGCACATGCAACAATTTATTCACCCTGGCTGTGACTGTTGCATAGGTCCAGCCCCTGGTACCTTAAACCAGCCCTGCCCCAAGCCAAAGCCCTTGCCTCTGTCAAACAGCAGCAGCAGAACCAATGTCCAATGTTTGCACCTCCTGTTTCCTCAAGTGCAAGCAGAGATAACAGCTGTGTCTAGCCTGTTGCAAAGAACTTGTTGATGCAATTATTGCCTGCTGTGCTTAATTGGTGGCAACCGCAACCGCATTGAGAAAGTGCTTGAGCTGACTTTTCAGATTTTGGTCAAAAGTGGGTACGCCCCTGTGGTCACCTGAGTTAGGGTGCATGGAATGGAACTTCTCCCATTTATCAGCAAGCTTTCCTTGGCTTTACAGTACCATGTCACTAGCTGCAGTCATGCATGCTCTGCACAGCAGGCCCCACATTAGCTATCCCTGCAATGCTGAGCATTGCTACAGGCAGCAAAAAGTGTGGTTTTCAACATGGATGCTTCCCCTGCTGGAGGGGCCCTGCTTCTGGCAATCTTACCATAAGCTTCAAGGTCACTGCCAAGGATTCAGTATTAACAGAAGCTGGTGTGCTTTGCATGCCAGTTTGATGGTAGGAAGCTTCCTTCTACATGCTGCAATCAGCGGCGGGCGAGACGGGCCTATGCTGCAAGGCTGTCACCCACGCTGTCACCACCACTTTGGAGGACTGTTTTCTTTGTCACCTGTCACTGCTTGAAACAAGGTCTAGCATACCACAGAGTTGTTCACTGGGCCAGGCTTGTTGTAAAACAAGACATGTTACGCATATCCCTTCGGTGCAGCACCACCTTCTAGACCCGACGTGCCCTTGCTACTGCTGTTTTAACACTTTCCACCAGATCTTGCCATGATAGTGCTAGCAGATCTCTCAACAACCTCCTCAAAGCATATGTTTTTATTCAGCACCGCTCCCCCTTTCTACAATACCACATCGGCTATGCCAATCATGCTCCACCTGCAGAGAACAGCAGCTCGCTACATGTGCTGGGGGTATACCCTGCTTTGGGGGCGCCAGATATGCCCTTTGGGTATTCCGCATGGCACAGGCAGCTTCAGAGACAGCCCCTGCTCCAGCTGTAATGTCTTATGGCATGTGCTACCAGGGGAAGTGTGCAAGTCAAGGTATCTCAGTTGTTGGTATTTGCTTAGTGTACTGCTGCAGCTGGTGAGGGTAGGGGTAGGAAGGGCCCCCGTCATGGGTTGCCAGCACATGCAACAATTTATTCACCCTGGCTGTGACTGTTGCATAGGTCCAGCCCCTGGTACCTTAAACCAGCCCTGCCCCAAGCCAAAGCCCTTGCCTCTGTCAAACAGCAGCAGCAGAACCAATGTCCACAGTGTCCAATGTTTGCACCTCCTGTTTCCTCAAGTGCAAGCAGAGATAACAGCTGTGTCTAGCCTGTTGCAAAGAACTTGTTGATGCAATTATTGCCTGCTGTGCTTAATTGGTGGCAACCGCAACCGCATTGAGAAAGTGCTTGAGCTGACTTTTCAGATTTTGGTCAAAAGTGGGTACGCCCCTGTGGTCACCTGAGTTAGGGTGCATGGAATGGAACTTCTCCCATTTATCAGCAAGCTTTCCTTGGCTTTACAGTACCATGTCACTAGCTGCAGTCATGCATGCTCTGCACAGCAGGCCCCACATTAGCTATCCCTGCAATGCTGAGCATTGCTACAGGCAGCAAAAAGTGTGGTTTTCAACATGGATGCTTCCCCTGCTGGAGGGGCCCTGCTTCTGGCAATCTTACCATAAGCTTCAAGGTCACTGCCAAGGATTCAGTATTAACAGAAGCTGGTGTGCTTTGCATGCCAGTTTGATGGTAGGAAGCTTCCTTCTACATGCTGCAATCAGCGGCGGGCGAGACGGGCCTATGCTGCAAGGCTGTCACCCACGCTGTCACCACCACTTTGGAGGACTGTTTTCTTTGTCACCTGTCACTGCTTGAAACAAGGTCTAGCATACCACAGAGTTGTTCACTGGGCCAGGCTTGTTGTAAAACAAGACATGTTACGCATATCCCTTCGGTGCAGCACCACCTTCTAGACCCGACGTGCCCTTGCTACTGCTGTTTTAACACTTTCCACCAGATCTTGCCATGATAGTGCTAGCAGATCTCTCAACAACCTCCTCAAAGCATATGTTTTTATTCAGCACCGCTCCCCCTTTCTACAATACCACATCGGCTATGCCAATCATGCTCCACCTGCAGAGAACAGCAGCTCGCTACATGTGCTGGGGGTATACCCTGCTTTGGGGGCGCCAGATATGCCCTTTGGGTATTCCGCATGGCACAGGCAGCTTCAGAGACAGCCCCTGCTCCAGCTGTAATGTCTTATGGCATGTGCTACCAGGGGAAGTGTGCAAGTCAAGGTATCTCAGTTGTTGGTATTTGCTTAGTGTACTGCTGCAGCTGGTGAGGGTAGGGGTAGGAAGGGCCCCCGTCATGGGTTGCCAGCACATGCAACAATTTATTCACCCTGGCTGTGACTGTTGCATAGGTCCAGCCCCTGGTACCTTAAACCAGCCCTGCCCCAAGCCAAAGCCCTTGCCTCTGTCAAACAGCAGCAGCAGAACCAATGTCCACAGTTGGTTGCAAAAGTTTTGGCCGGAACATAAGGCTGGGGTTTAAGCAGCAGCAGCAAGACCTGATTTACAACCATTTATGTTTAAGAAAGTAACCAGGCAGAGCATCAATGTGCTGCAGTTGCTATGCCCAAGTGGTACCACAAGTAGCCTCGCACGCGAGACGTCCCGAGTTCGAGCCCCGGGCGTGCCCTATAAATATACTATATAAAAGCCAGCCAGCCAGCCTTAGCCTTAGCCGCAGACGCAGACCAGCAAGCCTCCCCCCTGTTCCTATAGCCCTCCTGCTTTTTTTAACCTGGCTCTCCCCTTCCACCTCTGCCCCTCCTGTGGTTGCCAGCCCCACACCCCATCTGCTCCCCTCCCACAGCCCTCTCAGCTCAGCCTTGCACTTGCCCCAACTTCTCGCATGCCCTGCCTGCCCCCACCTGCCCTGCCATTGAACTGGTATAGCCCCTGCGCCTGCTTCACACCTGGTCTATATGCTACTGCCCCTAAACAGTAAAGAAAGGGCACCTGTGCCTGCTGGCAGTTCTCAGCATTTACCCCCTTAAAAAGCAGCAAAAATGCCTCCGCTGTCTCCCTTGCAAGACCCCTGCTTTTCTCAGCAGCCAAGCAACACAGAGCAACAGAGATGCTGACCGCACCCATTGGTGACAACCTGGACCTCATACAGAAGCTGCCTGTGCAAGAGAGCAATGAACAGCCATGCCATTTCACAGAAGCAGACCATTTCCTAACAAAATCTGAGTTTTGGGCCAAAACTTTTGCAACCAACTGTGTCCAATGTTTGCACCTCCTGTTTCCTCAAGTGCAAGCAGAGATAACAGCTGTGTCTAGCCTGTTGCAAAGAACTTGTTGATGCAATTATTGCCTGCTGTGCTTAATTGGTGGCAACCGCAACCGCATTGAGAAAGTGCTTGAGCTGACTTTTCAGATTTTGGTCAAAAGTGGGTACGCCCCTGTGGTCACCTGAGTTAGGGTGCATGGAATGGAACTTCTCCCATTTATCAGCAAGCTTTCCTTGGCTTTACAGTACCATGTCACTAGCTGCAGTCATGCATGCTCTGCACAGCAGGCCCCACATTAGCTATCCCTGCAATGCTGAGCATTGCTACAGGCAGCAAAAAGTGTGGTTTTCAACATGGATGCTTCCCCTGCTGGAGGGGCCCTGCTTCTGGCAATCTTACCATAAGCTTCAAGGTCACTGCCAAGGATTCAGTATTAACAGAAGCTGGTGTGCTTTGCATGCCAGTTTGATGGTAGGAAGCTTCCTTCTACATGCTGCAATCAGCGGCGGGCGAGACGGGCCTATGCTGCAAGGCTGTCACCCACGCTGTCACCACCACTTTGGAGGACTGTTTTCTTTGTCACCTGTCACTGCTTGAAACGAGGTCTAGCATACCACAGAGTTGTTCACTGGGCCAGGCTTGTTGTAAAACAAGACATGTTACGCATATCCCTTCGGTGCAACACCACCTTCTAGACCCGACGTGCCCTTGCTACTGCTGTTTTAACACTTTCCACCAGATCTTGCCATGATAGTGCTAGCAGATCTCTCAACAACCTCCTCAAAGCATATGTTTTTATTCAGCACCGCTCCCCCTTTCTACAATACCACATCGGCTATGCCAATCATGCTCCACCTGCAGAGAACAGCAGCTCGCTACATGTGCTGGGGGTATACCCTGCTTTGGGGGCGCCAGATATGCCCTTTGGGTATTCCGCATGGCACAGGCAGCTTCAGAGACAGCCCCTGCTCCAGCTGTAATGTCCTATGGCATGTGCTACCAGGGGAAGTGTGCAAGTCAAGGTATCTCAGTTGTTGGTATTTGCTTAGTGTACTGCTGCAGCTGGTGAGGGTAGGGGTAGGAAGGGCCCCCGTCATGGGTTGCCAGCACATGCAACAATTTATTCACCCTGGCTGTGACTGTTGCATAGGTCCAGCCCCTGGTACCTTAAACCAGCCCTGCCCCAAGCCAAAGCCCTTGCCTCTGTCAAACAGCAGCAGCAGAACCAATGTCCAATGTTTGCACCTCCTGTTTCCTCAAGTGCAAGCAGAGATAACAGCTGTGTCTAGCCTGTTGCAAAGAACTTGTTGATGCAATTATTGCCTGCTGTGCTTAATTGGTGGCAACCGCAACCGCATTGAGAAAGTGCTTGAGCTGACTTTTCAGATTTTGGTCAAAAGTGGGTACGCCCCTGTGGTCACCTGAGTTAGGGTGCATGGAATGGAACTTCTCCCATTTATCAGCAAGCTTTCCTTGGCTTTACAGTACCATGTCACTAGCTGCAGTCATGCATGCTCTGCACAGCAGGCCCCACATTAGCTATCCCTGCAATGCTGAGCATTGCTACAGGCAGCAAAAAGTGTGGTTTTCAACATGGATGCTTCCCCTGCTGGAGGGGCCCTGCTTCTGGCAATCTTACCATAAGCTTCAAGGTCACTGCCAAGGATTCAGTATTAACAGAAGCTGGTGTGCTTTGCATGCCAGTTTGATGGTAGGAAGCTTCCTTCTACATGCTGCAATCAGCGGCGGGCGAGACGGGCCTATGCTGCAAGGCTGTCACCCACGCTGTCACCACCACTTTGGAGGACTGTTTTCTTTGTCACCTGTCACTGCTTGAAACAAGGTCTAGCATACCACAGAGTTGTTCACTGGGCCAGGCTTGTTGTAAAACAAGACATGTTACGCATATCCCTTCGGTGCAGCACCACCTTCTAGACCCGACGTGCCCTTGCTACTGCTGTTTTAACACTTTCCACCAGATCTTGCCATGATAGTGCTAGCAGATCTCTCAACAACCTCCTCAAAGCATATGTTTTTATTCAGCACCGCTCCCCCTTTCTACAATACCACATCGGCTATGCCAATCATGCTCCACCTGCAGAGAACAGCAGCTCGCTACATGTGCTGGGGGTATACCCTGCTTTGGGGGCGCCAGATATGCCCTTTGGGTATTCCGCATGGCACAGGCAGCTTCAGAGACAGCCCCTGCTCCAGCTGTAATGTCTTATGGCATGTGCTACCAGGGGAAGTGTGCAAGTCAAGGTATCTCAGTTGTTGGTATTTGCTTAGTGTACTGCTGCAGCTGGTGAGGGTAGGGGTAGGAAGGGCCCCCGTCATGGGTTGCCAGCACATGCAACAATTTATTCACCCTGGCTGTGACTGTTGCATAGGTCCAGCCCCTGGTACCTTAAACCAGCCCTGCCCCAAGCCAAAGCCCTTGCCTCTGTCAAACAGCAGCAGCAGAACCAATGTCCACAGTTGGTTGCAAAAGTTTTGGCCGGAACATAAGGCTGGGGTTTAAGCAGCAGCAGCAAGACCTGATTTACAACCATTTATGTTTAAGAAAGTAACCAGGCAGAGCATCAATGTGCTGCAGTTGCTATGCCCAAGTGGTACCACAAGTAGCCTCGCACGCGAGACGTCCCGAGTTCGAGCCCCGGGCGTGCCCTATAAATATACTATATAAAAGCCAGCCAGCCAGCCTTAGCCTTAGCCGCAGACGCAGACCAGCAAGCCTCCCCCCTGTTCCTATAGCCCTCCTGCTTTTTTTAACCTGGCTCTCCCCTTCCACCTCTGCCCCTCCTGTGGTTGCCAGCCCCACACCCCATCTGCTCCCCTCCCACAGCCCTCTCAGCTCAGCCTTGCACTTGCCCCAACTTCTCGCATGCCCTGCCTGCCCCCACCTGCCCTGCCATTGAACTGGTATAGCCCCTGCGCCTGCTTCACACCTGGTCTATATGCTACTGCCCCTAAACAGTAAAGAAAGGGCACCTGTGCCTGCTGGCAGTTCTCAGCATTTACCCCCTTAAAAAGCAGCAAAAATGCCTCCGCTGTCTCCCTTGCAAGACCCCTGCTTTTCTCAGCAGCCAAGCAACACAGAGCAACAGAGATGCTGACCGCACCCATTGGTGACAACCTGGACCTCATACAGAAGCTGCCTGTGCAAGAGAGCAATGAACGGCCATGCCATTTCACAGAAGCAGACCATTTCCTAACAAAATCTGAGTTTTGGGCCAAAACTTTTGCAACCAACTGTGTCCAATGTTTGCACCTCCTGTTTCCTCAAGTGCAAGCAGAGATAACAGCTGTGTCTAGCCTGTTGCAAAGAACTTGTTGATGCAATTATTGCCTGCTGTGCTTAATTGGTGGCAACCGCAACCGCATTGAGAAAGTGCTTGAGCTGACTTTTCAGATTTTGGTCAAAAGTGGGTACGCCCCTGTGGTCACCTGAGTTAGGGTGCATGGAATGGAACTTCTCCCATTTATCAGCAAGCTTTCCTTGGCTTTACAGTACCATGTCACTAGCTGCAGTCATGCATGCTCTGCACAGCAGGCCCCACATTAGCTATCCCTGCAATGCTGAGCATTGCTACAGGCAGCAAAAAGTGTGGTTTTCAACATGGATGCTTCCCCTGCTGGAGGGGCCCTGCTTCTGGCAATCTTACCATAAGCTTCAAGGTCACTGCCAAGGATTCAGTATTAACAGAAGCTGGTGTGCTTTGCATGCCAGTTTGATGGTAGGAAGCTTCCTTCTACATGCTGCAATCAGCGGCGGGCGAGACGGGCCTATGCTGCAAGGCTGTCACCCACGCTGTCACCACCACTTTGGAGGACTGTTTTCTTTGTCACCTGTCACTGCTTGAAACAAGGTCTAGCATACCACAGAGTTGTTCACTGGGCCAGGCTTGTTGTAAAACAAGACATGTTACGCATATCCCTTCGGTGCAGCACCACCTTCTAGACCCGACGTGCCCTTGCTACTGCTGTTTTAACACTTTCCACCAGATCTTGCCATGATAGTGCTAGCAGATCTCTCAACAACCTCCTCAAAGCATATGTTTTTATTCAGCACCGCTCCCCCTTTCTACAATACCACATCGGCTATGCCAATCATGCTCCACCTGCAGAGAACAGCAGCTCGCTACATGTGCTGGGGGTATACCCTGCTTTGGGGGCGCCAGATATGCCCTTTGGGTATTCCGCATGGCACAGGCAGCTTCAGAGACAGCCCCTGCTCCAGCTGTAATGTCCTATGGCATGTGCTACCAGGGGAAGTGTGCAAGTCAAGGTATCTCAGTTGTTGGTATTTGCTTAGTGTACTGCTGCAGCTGGTGAGGGTAGGGGTAGGAAGGGCCCCCGTCATGGGTTGCCAGCACATGCAACAATTTATTCACCCTGGCTGTGACTGTTGCATAGGTCCAGCCCCTGGTACCTTAAACCAGCCCTGCCCCAAGCCAAAGCCCTTGCCTCTGTCAAACAGCAGCAGCAGAACCAATGTCCAATGTTTGCACCTCCTGTTTCCTCAAGTGCAAGCAGAGATAACAGCTGTGTCTAGCCTGTTGCAAAGAACTTGTTGATGCAATTATTGCCTGCTGTGCTTAATTGGTGGCAACCGCAACCGCATTGAGAAAGTGCTTGAGCTGACTTTTCAGATTTTGGTCAAAAGTGGGTACGCCCCTGTGGTCACCTGAGTTAGGGTGCATGGAATGGAACTTCTCCCATTTATCAGCAAGCTTTCCTTGGCTTTACAGTACCATGTCACTAGCTGCAGTCATGCATGCTCTGCACAGCAGGCCCCACATTAGCTATCCCTGCAATGCTGAGCATTGCTACAGGCAGCAAAAAGTGTGGTTTTCAACATGGATGCTTCCCCTGCTGGAGGGGCCCTGCTTCTGGCAATCTTACCATAAGCTTCAAGGTCACTGCCAAGGATTCAGTATTAACAGAAGCTGGTGTGCTTTGCATGCCAGTTTGATGGTAGGAAGCTTCCTTCTACATGCTGCAATCAGCGGCGGGCGAGACGGGCCTATGCTGCAAGGCTGTCACCCACGCTGTCACCACCACTTTGGAGGACTGTTTTCTTTGTCACCTGTCACTGCTTGAAACAAGGTCTAGCATACCACAGAGTTGTTCACTGGGCCAGGCTTGTTGTAAAACAAGACATGTTACGCATATCCCTTCGGTGCAGCACCACCTTCTAGACCCGACGTGCCCTTGCTACTGCTGTTTTAACACTTTCCACCAGATCTTGCCATGATAGTGCTAGCAGATCTCTCAACAACCTCCTCAAAGCATATGTTTTTATTCAGCACCGCTCCCCCTTTCTACAATACCACATCGGCTATGCCAATCATGCTCCACCTGCAGAGAACAGCAGCTCGCTACATGTGCTGGGGGTATACCCTGCTTTGGGGGCGCCAGATATGCCCTTTGGGTATTCCGCATGGCACAGGCAGCTTCAGAGACAGCCCCTGCTCCAGCTGTAATGTCCTATGGCATGTGCTACCAGGGGAAGTGTGCAAGTCAAGGTATCTCAGTTGTTGGTATTTGCTTAGTGTACTGCTGCAGCTGGTGAGGGTAGGGGTAGGAAGGGCCCCCGTCATGGGTTGCCAGCACATGCAACAATTTATTCACCCTGGCTGTGACTGTTGCATAGGTCCAGCCCCTGGTACCTTAAACCAGCCCTGCCCCAAGCCAAAGCCCTTGCCTCTGTCAAACAGCAGCAGCAGAACCAATGTCCACAGTGTCCAATGTTTGCACCTCCTGTTTCCTCAAGTGCAAGCAGAGATAACAGCTGTGTCTAGCCTGTTGCAAAGAACTTGTTGATGCAATTATTGCCTGCTGTGCTTAATTGGTGGCAACCGCAACCGCATTGAGAAAGTGCTTGAGCTGACTTTTCAGATTTTGGTCAAAAGTGGGTACGCCCCTGTGGTCACCTGAGTTGGGGTGCATGGAATGGAACTTCTCCCATTTATCAGCAAGCTTTCCTTGGCTTTACAGTACCATGTCACTAGCTGCAGTCATGCATGCTCTGCACAGCAGGCCCCACATTAGCTATCCCTGCAATGCTGAGCATTGCTACAGGCAGCAAAAAGTGTGGTTTTCAACATGGATGCTTCCCTTGCTGGAGGGGCCCTGCTTCTGGCAATCTTACCATAAGCTTAAGGTCACTGCCAAGGATTCAGTATTAACAGAAGCTGGTGTGCTTTGCATGCCAGTTTGATGGTAGGAAGCTTCCTTCTACATGCTGCAATCAGCGGCGGGCGAGACGGGCCTATGCTGCAAGGCTGTCACCCACGCTGTCACCACCACTTTGGAGGACTGTTTTCTTTGTCACCTGTCACTGCTTGAAACAAGGTCTAGCATACCACAGAGTTGTTCACTGGGCCAGGCTTGTTGTAAAACAAGACATGTTACGCATATCCCTTCGGTGCAGCACCACCTTCTAGACCCGACGTGCCCTTGCTACTGCTGTTTTAACACTTTCCACCAGATCTTGCCATGATAGTGCTAGCAGATCTCTCAACAACCTCCTCAAAGCATATGTTTTTATTCAGCACCGCTCCCCCTTTCTACAATACCACATCGGCTATGCCAATCATGCTCCACCTGCAGAGAACAGCAGCTCGCTACATGTGCTGGGGGTATACCCTGCTTTGGGGGCGCCAGATATGCCCTTTGGGTATTCCGCATGGCACAGGCAGCTTCAGAGACAGCCCCTGCTCCAGCTGTAATGTCCTATGGCATGTGCTACCAGGGGAAGTGTGCAAGTCAAGGTATCTCAGTTGTTGGTATTTGCTTAGTGTACTGCTGCAGCTGGTGAGGGTAGGGGTAGGAAGGGCCCCCGTCATGGGTTGCCAGCACATGCAACAATTTATTCACCCTGGCTGTGACTGTTGCATAGGTCCAGCCCCTGGTACCTTAAACCAGCCCTGCCCCAAGCCAAAGCCCTTGCCTCTGTCAAACAGCAGCAGCAGAACCAATGTCCACCAATGAACCCGTGTCCAATGTTTGCACCTCCTGTTTCCTCAAGTGCAAGCAGAGATAACAGCTGTGTCTAGCCTGTTGCAAAGAACTTGTTGATGCAATTATTGCCTGCTGTGCTTAATTGGTGGCAACCGCAACCGCATTGAGAAAGTGCTTGAGCTGACTTTTCAGATTTTGGTCAAAAGTGGGTACGCCCCTGTGGTCACCTGAGTTAGGGTGCATGGAATGGAACTTCTCCCATTTATCAGCAAGCTTTCCTTGGCTTTACAGTACCATGTCACTAGCTGCAGTCATGCATGCTCTGCACAGCAGGCCCCACATTAGCTATCCCTGCAATGCTGAGCATTGCTACAGGCAGCAAAAAGTGTGGTTTTCAACATGGATGCTTCCCCTGCTGGAGGGGCCCTGCTTCTGGCAATCTTACCATAAGCTTCAAGGTCACTGCCAAGGATTCAGTATTAACAGAAGCTGGTGTGCTTTGCATGCCAGTTTGATGGTAGGAAGCTTCCTTCTACATGCTGCAATCAGCGGCGGGCGAGACGGGCCTATGCTGCAAGGCTGTCACCCACACTGTCACCACCACTTTGGAGGACTGTTTTCTTTGTCACCTGTCACTGCTTGAAACAAGGTCTAGCATACCACAGAGTTGTTCACTGGGCCAGGCTTGTTGTAAAACAAGACATGTTACGCATATCCCTTCGGTGCAGCACCACCTTCTAGACCCGACGTGCCCTTGCTACTGCTGTTTTAACACTTTCCACCAGATCTTGCCATGATAGTGCTAGCAGATCTCTCAACAACCTCCTCAAAGCATATGTTTTTATTCAGCACCGCTCCCCCTTTCTACAATACCACATCGGCTATGCCAATCATGCTCCACCTGCAGAGAACAGCAGCTCGCTACATGTGCTGGGGGTATACCCTGCTTTGGGGGCGCCAGATATGCCCTTTGGGTATTCCGCATGGCACAGGCAGCTTCAGAGACAGCCCCTGCTCCAGCTGTAATGTCCTATGGCATGTGCTACCAGGGGAAGTGTGCAAGTCAAGGTATCTCAGTTGTTGGTATTTGCTTAGTGTACTGCTGCAGCTGGTGAGGGTAGGGGTAGGAAGGGCCCCCGTCATGGGTTGCCAGCACATGCAACAATTTATTCACCCTGGCTGTGACTGTTGCATAGGTCCAGCCCCTGGTACCTTAAACCAGCCCTGCCCCAAGCCAAAGCCCTTGCCTCTGTCAAACAGCAGCAGCAGAACCAATGTCCACAGTGTCCAATGTTTGCACCTCCTGTTTCCTCAAGTGCAAGCAGAGATAACAGCTGTGTCTAGCCTGTTGCAAAGAACTTGTTGATGCAATTATTGCCTGCTGTGCTTAATTGGTGGCAACCGCAACCGCATTGAGAAAGTGCTTGAGCTGACTTTTCAGATTTTGGTCAAAAGTGGGTACGCCCCTGTGGTCACCTGAGTTAGGGTGCATGGAATGGAACTTCTCCCATTTATCAGCAAGCTTTCCTTGGCTTTACAGTACCATGTCACTAGCTGCAGTCATGCATGCTCTGCACAGCAGGCCCCACATTAGCTATCCCTGCAATGCTGAGCATTGCTACAGGCAGCAAAAAGTGTGGTTTTCAACATGGATGCTTCCCTTGCTGGAGGGGCCCTGCTTCTGGCAATCTTACCATAAGCTTCAAGGTCACTGCCAAGGATTCAGTATTAACAGAAGCTGGTGTGCTTTGCATGCCAGTTTGATGGTAGGAAGCTTCCTTCTACATGCTGCAATCAGCGGCGGGCGAGACGGGCCTATGCTGCAAGGCTGTCACCCACGCTGTCACCACCACTTTGGAGGACTGTTTTCTTTGTCACCTGTCACTGCTTGAAACAAGGTCTAGCATACCACAGAGTTGTTCACTGGGCCAGGCTTGTTGTAAAACAAGACATGTTACGCATATCCCTTCGGTGCAGCACCACCTTCTAGACCCGACGTGCCCTTGCTACTGCTGTTTTAACACTTTCCACCAGATCTTGCCATGATAGTGCTAGCAGATCTCTCAACAACCTCCTCAAAGCATATGTTTTTATTCAGCACCGCTCCCCCTTTCTACAATACCACATCGGCTATGCCAATCATGCTCCACCTGCAGAGAACAGCAGCTCGCTACATGTGCTGGGGGTATACCCTGCTTTGGGGGCGCCAGATATGCCCTTTGGGTATTCCGCATGGCACAGGCAGCTTCAGAGACAGCCCCTGCTCCAGCTGTAATGTCCTATGGCATGTGCTACCAGGGGAAGTGTGCAAGTCAAGGTATCTCAGTTGTTGGTAATTGCTTAGTGTACTGCTGCAGCTGGTGAGGGTAGGGGTAGGAAGGGCCCCCGTCATGGGTTGCCAGCACATGCAACAATTTATTCACCCTGGCTGTGACTGTTGCATAGTTCCAGCCCCTGGTACCTTAAACCAGCCCTGCCCCAAGCCAAAGCCCTTGCCTCTGTCAAACAGCAGCAGCAGAACCAATGTCCACAGTGTCCAATGTTTGCACCTCCTGTTTCCTCAAGTGCAAGCAGAGATAACAGCTGTGTCTAGCCTGTTGCAAAGAACTTGTTGATGCAATTATTGCCTGCTGTGCTTAATTGGTGGCAACCGCAACCGCATTGAGAAAGTGCTTGAGCTGACTTTTCAGATTTTGGTCAAAAGTGGGTACACCCCTGTGGTCACCTGAGTTAGGGTGCATGGAATGGAACTTCTCCCATTTATCAGCAAGCTTTCCTTGGCTTTACAGTACCATGTCACTAGCTGCAGTCATGCATGCTCTGCACAGCAGGCCCCACATTAGCTATCCCTGCAATGCTGAGCATTGCTACAGGCAGCAAAAAGTGTGGTTTTCAACATGGATGCTTCCCTTGCTGGAGGGGCCCTGCTTCTGGCAATCTTACCATAAGCTTCAAGGTCACTGCCAAGGATTCAGTATTAACAGAAGCTGGTGTGCTTTGCATGCCAGTTTGATGGTAGGAAGCTTCCTTCTACATGCTGCAATCAGCGGCGGGCGAGACGGGCCTATGCTGCAAGGCTGTCACCCACGCTGTCACCACCACTTTGGAGGACTGTTTTCTTTGTCACCTGTCACTGCTTGAAACAAGGTCTAGCATACCACAGAGTTGTTCACTGGGCCAGGCTTGTTGTAAAACAAGACATGTTACGCATATCCCTTCGGTGCAGCACCACCTTCTAGACCCGACGTGCCCTTGCTACTGCTGTTTTAACACTTTCCACCAGATCTTGCCATGATAGTGCTAGCAGATCTCTCAACAACCTCCTCAAAGCATATGTTTTTATTCAGCACCGCTCCCCCTTTCTACAATACCACATCGGCTATGCCAATCATGCTCCACCTGCAGAGAACAGCAGCTCGCTACATGTGCTGGGGGTATACCCTGCTTTGGGGGCGCCAGATATGCCCTTTGGGTATTCCGCATGGCACAGGCAGCTTCAGAGACAGCCCCTGCTCCAGCTGTAATGTCCTATGGCATGTGCTACCAGGGGAAGTGTGCAAGTCAAGGTATCTCAGTTGTTGGTAATTGCTTAGTGTACTGCTGCAGCTGGTGAGGGTAGGGGTAGGAAGGGCCCCCGTCATGGGTTGCCAGCACATGCAACAATTTATTCACCCTGGCTGTGACTGTTGCATAGTTCCAGCCCCTGGTACCTTAAACCAGCCCTGCCCCAAGCCAAAGCCCTTGCCTCTGTCAAACAGCAGCAGCAGAACCAATGTCCACAGTGTCCAATGTTTGCACCTCCTGTTTCCTCAAGTGCAAGCAGAGATAACAGCTGTGTCTAGCCTGTTGCAAAGAACTTGTTGATGCAATTATTGCCTGCTGTGCTTAATTGGTGGCAACCGCAACCGCATTGAGAAAGTGCTTGAGCTGACTTTTCAGATTTTGGTCAAAAGTGGGTACACCCCTGTGGTCACCTGAGTTAGGGTGCATGGAATGGAACTTCTCCCATTTATCAGCAAGCTTTCCTTGGCTTTACAGTACCATGTCACTAGCTGCAGTCATGCATGCTCTGCACAGCAGGCCCCACATTAGCTATCCCTGCAATGCTGAGCATTGCTACAGGCAGCAAAAAGTGTGGTTTTCAACATGGATGCTTCCCCTGCTGGAGGGGCCCTGCTTCTGGCAATCTTACCATAAGCTTCAAGGTCACTGCCAAGGATTCAGTATTAACAGAATCTGGTGTGCTTTGCATGCCAGTTTGATGGTAGGAAGCTTCCTTCTACATGCTGCAATCAGCGGCGGGCGAGACGGGCCTATGCTGCAAGGCTGTCACCCACGCTGTCACCACCACTTTGGAGGACTGTTTTCTTTGTCACCTGTCACTGCTTGAAACAAGGTCTAGCATACCACAGAGTTGTTCACTGGGCCAGGCTTGTTGTAAAACAAGACATGTTACGCATATCCCTTCGGTGCAGCACCACCTTCTAGACCCGACGTGCCCTTGCTACTGCTGTTTTAACACTTTCCACCAGATCTTGCCATGATAGTGCTAGCAGATCTCTCAACAACCTCCTCAAAGCATATGTTTTTATTCAGCACCGCTCCCCCTTTCTACAATACCACATCGGCTATGCCAATCATGCTCCACCTGCAGAGAACAGCAGCTCGCTACATGTGCTGGGGGTATACCCTGCTTTGGGGGCGCCAGATATGCCCTTTGGGTATTCCGCATGGCACAGGCAGCTTCAGAGACAGCCCCTGCTCCAGCTGTAATGTCCTATGGCATGTGCTACCAGGGGAAGTGTGCAAGTCAAGGTATCTCAGTTGTTGGTACTTGCTTAGTGTACTGCTGCAGCTGGTGAGGGTAGGGGTAGGAAGGGCCCCCGTCATGGGTTGCCAGCACATGCAACAATTTATTCACCCTGGCTGTGACTGTTGCATAGGTCCAGCCCCTGGTACCTTAAACCAGCCCTGCCCCAAGCCAAAGCCCTTGCCTCTGTCAAACAGCAGCAGCAGAACCAATGTCCACAGTGTCCAATGTTTGCACCTCCTGTTTCCTCAAGTGCAAGCAGAGATAACAGCTGTGTCTAGCCTGTTGCAAAGAACTTGTTGATGCAATTATTGCCTGCTGTGCTTAATTGGTGGCAACCGCAACCGCATTGAGAAAGTGCTTGAGCTGACTTTTCAGATTTTGGTCAAAAGTGGGTACGCCCCTGTGGTCACCTGAGTTAGGGTGCATGGAATGGAACTTCTCCCATTTATCAGCAAGCTTTCCTTGGCTTTACAGTACCATGTCACTAGCTGCAGTCATGCATGCTCTGCACAGCAGGCCCCACATTAGCTATCCCTGCAATGCTGAGCATTGCTACAGGCAGCAAAAAGTGTGGTTTTCAACATGGATGCTTCCCTTGCTGGAGGGGCCCTGCTTCTGGCAATCTTACCATAAGCTTCAAGGTCACTGCCAAGGATTCAGTATTAACAGAAGCTGGTGTGCTTTGCATGCCAGTTTGATGGTAGGAAGCTTCCTTCTACATGCTGCAATCAGCGGCGGGCGAGACGGGCCTATGCTGCAAGGCTGTCACCCACGCTGTCACCACCACTTTGGAGGACTGTTTTCTTTGTCACCTGTCACTGCTTGAAACAAGGTCTAGCATACCACAGAGTTGTTCACTGGGCCAGGCTTGTTGTAAAACAAGACATGTTACGCATATCCCTTCGGTGCAGCACCACCTTCTAGACCCGACGTGCCCTTGCTACTGCTGTTTTAACACTTTCCACCAGATCTTGCCATGATAGTGCTAGCAGATCTCTCAACAACCTCCTCAAAGCATATGTTTTTATTCAGCACCGCTCCCCCTTTCTACAATACCACATCGGCTATGCCAATCATGCTCCACCTGCAGAGAACAGCAGCTCGCTACATGTGCTGGGGGTATACCCTGCTTTGGGGGCGCCAGATATGCCCTTTGGGTATTCCGCATGGCACAGGCAGCTTCAGAGACAGCCCCTGCTCCAGCTGTAATGTCCTATGGCATGTGCTACCAGGGGAAGTGTGCAAGTCAAGGTATCTCAGTTGTTGGTATTTGCTTAGTGTACTGCTGCAGCTGGTGAGGGTAGGGGTAGGAAGGGCCCCCGTCATGGGTTGCCAGCACATGCAACAATTTATTCACCCTGGCTGTGACTGTTGCATAGTTCCAGCCCCTGGTACCTTAAACCAGCCCTGCCCCAAGCCAAAGCCCTTGCCTCTGTCAAACAGCAGCAGCAGAACCAATGTCCACAGTGTCCAATGTTTGCACCTCCTGTTTCCTCAAGTGCAAGCAGAGATAACAGCTGTGTCTAGCCTGTTGCAAAGAACTTGTTGATGCAATTATTGCCTGCTGTGCTTAATTGGTGGCAACCGCAACCGCATTGAGAAAGTGCTTGAGCTGACTTTTCAGATTTTGGTCAAAAGTGGGTACACCCCTGTGGTCACCTGAGTTAGGGTGCATGGAATGGAACTTCTCCCATTTATCAGCAAGCTTTCCTTGGCTTTACAGTACCATGTCACTAGCTGCAGTCATGCATGCTCTGCACAGCAGGCCCCACATTAGCTATCCCTGCAATGCTGAGCATTGCTACAGGCAGCAAAAAGTGTGGTTTTCAACATGGATGCTTCCCCTGCTGGAGGGGCCCTGCTTCTGGCAATCTTACCATAAGCTTCAAGGTCACTGCCAAGGATTCAGTATTAACAGAATCTGGTGTGCTTTGCATGCCAGTTTGATGGTAGGAAGCTTCCTTCTACATGCTGCAATCAGCGGCGGGCGAGACGGGCCTATGCTGCAAGGCTGTCACCCACGCTGTCACCACCACTTTGGAGGACTGTTTTCTTTGTCACCTGTCACTGCTTGAAACAAGGTCTAGCATACCACAGAGTTGTTCACTGGGCCAGGCTTGTTGTAAAACAAGACATGTTACGCATATCCCTTCGGTGCAGCACCACCTTCTAGACCCGACGTGCCCTTGCTACTGCTGTTTTAACACTTTCCACCAGATCTTGCCATGATAGTGCTAGCAGATCTCTCAACAACCTCCTCAAAGCATATGTTTTTATTCAGCACCGCTCCCCCTTTCTACAATACCACATCGGCTATGCCAATCATGCTCCACCTGCAGAGAACAGCAGCTCGCTACATGTGCTGGGGGTATACCCTGCTTTGGGGGCGCCAGATATGCCCTTTGGGTATTCCGCATGGCACAGGCAGCTTCAGAGACAGCCCCTGCTCCAGCTGTAATGTCCTATGGCATGTGCTACCAGGGGAAGTGTGCAAGTCAAGGTATCTCAGTTGTTGGTATTTGCTTAGTGTACTGCTGCAGCTGGTGAGGGTAGGGGTAGGAAGGGCCCCCGTCATGGGTTGCCAGCACATGCAACAATTTATTCACCCTGGCTGTGACTGTTGCATAGGTCCAGCCCCTGGTACCTTAAACCAGCCCTGCCCCAAGCCAAAGCCCTTGCCTCTGTCAAACAGCAGCAGCAGAACCAATGTCCACAGTGTCCAATGTTTGCACCTCCTGTTTCCTCAAGTGCAAGCAGAGATAACAGCTGTGTCTAGCCTGTTGCAAAGAACTTGTTGATGCAATTATTGCCTGCTGTGCTTAATTGGTGGCAACCGCAACCGCATTGAGAAAGTGCTTGAGCTGACTTTTCAGATTTTGGTCAAAAGTGGGTACGCCCCTGTGGTCACCTGAGTTAGGGTGCATGGAATGGAACTTCTCCCATTTATCAGCAAGCTTTCCTTGGCTTTACAGTACCATGTCACTAGCTGCAGTCATGCATGCTCTGCACAGCAGGCCCCACATTAGCTATCCCTGCAATGCTGAGCATTGCTACAGGCAGCAAAAAGTGTGGTTTTCAACATGGATGCTTCCCCTGCTGGAGGGGCCCTGCTTCTGGCAATCTTACCATAAGCTTCAAGGTCACTGCCAAGGATTCAGTATTAACAGAAGCTGGTGTGCTTTGCATGCCAGTTTGATGGTAGGAAGCTTCCTTCTACATGCTGCAATCAGCGGCGGGCGAGACGGGCCTATGCTGCAAGGCTGTCACCCACGCTGTCACCACCACTTTGGAGGACTGTTTTCTTTGTCACCTGTCACTGCTTGAAACAAGGTCTAGCATACCACAGAGTTGTTCACTGGGCCAGGCTTGTTGTAAAACAAGACATGTTACGCATATCCCTTCGGTGCAGCACCACCTTCTAGACCCGACGTGCCCTTGCTACTGCTGTTTTAACACTTTCCACCAGATCTTGCCATGATAGTGCTAGCAGATCTCTCAACAACCTCCTCAAAGCATATGTTTTTATTCAGCACCGCTCCCCCTTTCTACAATACCACATCGGCTATGCCAATCATGCTCCACCTGCAGAGAACAGCAGCTCGCTACATGTGCTGGGGGTATACCCTGCTTTGGGGGCGCCAGATATGCCCTTTGGGTATTCCGCATGGCACATGCAGCTTCAGAGACAGCCCCTGCTCCAGCTGTAATGTCCTATGGCATGTGCTACCAGGGGAAGTGTGCAAGTCAAGGTATCTCAGTTGTTGGTATTTGCTTAGTGTACTGCTGCAGCTGGTGAGGGTAGGGGTAGGAAGGGCCCCCGTCATGGGTTGCCAGCACATGCAACAATTTATTCACCCTGGCTGTGACTGTTGCATAGGTCCAGCCCCTGGTACCTTAAACCAGCCCTGCCCCAAGCCAAAGCCCTTGCCTCTGTCAAACAGCAGCAGCAGAACCAATGTCCACAGTGTCCAATGTTTGCACCTCCTGTTTCCTCAAGTGCAAGCAGAGATAACAGCTGTGTCTAGCCTGTTGCAAAGAACTTGTTGATGCAATTATTGCCTGCTGTGCTTAATTGGTGGCAACCGCAACCGCATTGAGAAAGTGCTTGAGCTGACTTTTCAGATTTTGGTCAAAAGTGGGTACGCCCCTGTGGTCACCTGAGTTAGGGTGCATGGAATGGAACTTCTCCCATTTATCAGCAAGCTTTCCTTGGCTTTACAGTACCATGTCACTAGCTGCAGTCATGCATGCTCTGCACAGCAGGCCCCACATTAGCTATCCCTGCAATGCTGAGCATTGCTACAGGCAGCAAAAAGTGTGGTTTTCAACATGGATGCTTCCCTTGCTGGAGGGGCCCTGCTTCTGGCAATCTTACCATAAGCTTCAAGGTCACTGCCAAGGATTCAGTATTAACAGAAGCTGGTGTGCTTTGCATGCCAGTTTGATGGTAGGAAGCTTCCTTCTACATGCTGCAATCAGCGGCGGGCGAGACGGGCCTATGCTGCAAGGCTGTCACCCACGCTGTCACCACCACTTTGGAGGACTGTTTTCTTTGTCACCTGTCACTGCTTGAAACAAGGTCTAGCATACCACAGAGTTGTTCACTGGGCCAGGCTTGTTGTAAAACAAGACATGTTACGCATATCCCTTCGGTGCAGCACCACCTTCTAGACCCGACGTGCCCTTGCTACTGCTGTTTTAACACTTTCCACCAGATCTTGCCATGATAGTGCTAGCAGATCTCTCAACAACCTCCTCAAAGCATATGTTTTTATTCAGCACCGCTCCCCCTTTCTACAATACCACATCGGCTATGCCAATCATGCTCCACCTGCAGAGAACAGCAGCTCGCTACATGTGCTGGGGGTATACCCTGCTTTGGGGGCGCCAGATATGCCCTTTGGGTATTCCGCATGGCACAGGCAGCTTCAGAGACAGCCCCTGCTCCAGCTGTAATGTCCTATGGCATGTGCTACCAGGGGAAGTGTGCAAGTCAAGGTATCTCAGTTGTTGGTATTTGCTTAGTGTACTGCTGCAGCTGGTGAGGGTAGGGGTAGGAAGGGCCCCCGTCATGGGTTGCCAGCACATGCAACAATTTATTCACCCTGGCTGTGACTGTTGCATAGTTCCAGCCCCTGGTACCTTAAACCAGCCCTGCCCCAAGCCAAAGCCCTTGCCTCTGTCAAACAGCAGCAGCAGAACCAATGTCCACAGTGTCCAATGTTTGCACCCCCTGTTTCCTCAAGTGCAAGCAGAGATAACAGCTGTGTCTAGCCTGTTGCAAAGAACTTGTTGATGCAATTATTGCCTGCTGTGCTTAATTGGTGGCAACCGCAACCGCATTGAGAAAGTGCTTGAGCTGACTTTTCAGATTTTGGTCAAAAGTGGGTACGCCCCTGTGGTCACCTGAGTTAGGGTGCATGGAATGGAACTTCTCCCATTTATCAGCAAGCTTTCCTTGGCTTTACAATACCATGTCACTAGCTGCAGTCATGCATGCTCTGCACAGCAGGCCCCACATTAGCTATCCCTGCAATGCTGAGCATTGCTACAGGCAGCAAAAAGTGTGGTTTTCAACATGGATGCTTCCCCTGCTGGAGGGGCCCTGCTTCTGGCAATCTTACCATAAGCTTCAAGGTCACTGCCAAGGATTCAGTATTAACAGAATCTGGTGTGCTTTGCATGCCAGTTTGATGGTAGGAAGCTTCCTTCTACATGCTGCAATCAGCGGCGGGCGAGACGGGCCTATGCTGCAAGGCTGTCACCCACGCTGTCACCACCACTTTGGAGGACTGTTTTCTTTGTCACCTGTCACTGCTTGAAACAAGGTCTAGCATACCACAGAGTTGTTCACTGGGCCAGGCTTGTTGTAAAACAAGACATGTTACGCATATCCCTTCGGTGCAGCACCACCTTCTAGACCCGACGTGCCCTTGCTACTGCTGTTTTAACACTTTCCACCAGATCTTGCCATGATAGTGCTAGCAGATCTCTCAACAACCTCCTCAAAGCATATGTTTTTATTCAGCACCGCTCCCCCTTTCTACAATACCACATCGGCTATGCCAATCATGCTCCACCTGCAGAGAACAGCAGCTCGCTACATGTGCTGGGGGTATACCCTGCTTTGGGGGCGCCAGATATGCCCTTTGGGTATTCCGCATGGCACAGGCAGCTTCAGAGACAGCCCCTGCTCCAGCTGTAATGTCCTATGGCATGTGCTACCAGGGGAAGTGTGCAAGTCAAGGTATCTCAGTTGTTGGTATTTGCTTAGTGTACTGCTGCAGCTGGTGAGGGTAGGGGTAGGAAGGGCCCCCGTCATGGGTTGCTAGCACATGCAACAATTTATTCACCCTGGCTGTGACTGTTGCATAGGTCCAGCCCCTGGTACCTTAAACCAGCCCTGCCCCAAGCCAAAGCCCTTGCCTCTGTCAAACAGCAGCAGCAGAACCAATGTCCACAGTGTCCAATGTTTGCACCTCCTGTTTCCTCAAGTGCAAGCAGAGATAACAGCTGTGTCTAGCCTGTTGCAAAGAACTTGTTGATGCAATTATTGCCTGCTGTGCTTAATTGGTGGCAACCGCAACCGCATTGAGAAAGTGCTTGAGCTGACTTTTCAGATTTTGGTCAAAAGTGGGTACGCCCCTGTGGTCACCTGAGTTAGGGTGCATGGAATGGAACTTCTCCCATTTATCAGCAAGCTTTCCTTGGCTTTACAGTACCATGTCACTAGCTGCAGTCATGCATGCTCTGCACAGCAGGCCCCACATTAGCTATCCCTGCAATGCTGAGCATTGCTACAGGCAGCAAAAAGTGTGGTTTTCAACATGGATGCTTCCCTTGCTGGAGGGGCCCTGCTTCTGGCAATCTTACCATAAGCTTCAAGGTCACTGCCAAGGATTCAGTATTAACAGAAGCTGGTGTGCTTTGCATGCCAGTTTGATGGTAGGAAGCTTCCTTCTACATGCTGCAATCAGCGGCGGGCGAGACGGGCCTATGCTGCAAGGCTGTCACCCACGCTGTCACCACCACTTTGGAGGACTGTTTTCTTTGTCACCTGTCACTGCTTGAAACAAGGTCTAGCATACCACAGAGTTGTTCACTGGGCCAGGCTTGTTGTAAAACAAGACATGTTACGCATATCCCTTCGGTGCAGCACCACCTTCTAGACCCGACGTGCCCTTGCTACTGCTGTTTTAACACTTTCCACCAGATCTTGCCATGATAGTGCTAGCAGATCTCTCAACAACCTCCTCAAAGCATATGTTTTTATTCAGCACCGCTCCCCCTTTCTACAATACCACATCGGCTATGCCAATCATGCTCCACCTGCAGAGAACAGCAGCTCGCTACATGTGCTGGGGGTATACCCTGCTTTGGGGGCGCCAGATATGCCCTTTGGGTATTCCGCATGGCACAGGCAGCTTCAGAGACAGCCCCTGCTCCAGCTGTAATGTCCTATGGCATGTGCTACCAGGGGAAGTGTGCAAGTCAAGGTATCTCAGTTGTTGGTAATTGCTTAGTGTACTGCTGCAGCTGGTGAGGGTAGGGGTAGGAAGGGCCCCCGTCATGGGTTGCCAGCACATGCAACAATTTATTCACCCTGGCTGTGACTGTTGCATAGTTCCAGCCCCTGGTACCTTAAACCAGCCCTGCCCCAAGCCAAAGCCCTTGCCTCTGTCAAACAGCAGCAGCAGAACCAATGTCCACAGTGTCCAATGTTTGCACCTCCTGTTTCCTCAAGTGCAAGCAGAGATAACAGCTGTGTCTAGCCTGTTGCAAAGAACTTGTTGATGCAATTATTGCCTGCTGTGCTTAATTGGTGGCAACCGCAACCGCATTGAGAAAGTGCTTGAGCTGACTTTTCAGATTTTGGTCAAAAGTGGGTACACCCCTGTGGTCACCTGAGTTAGGGTGCATGGAATGGAACTTCTCCCATTTATCAGCAAGCTTTCCTTGGCTTTACAGTACCATGTCACTAGCTGCAGTCATGCATGCTCTGCACAGCAGGCCCCACATTAGCTATCCCTGCAATGCTGAGCATTGCTACAGGCAGCAAAAAGTGTGGTTTTCAACATGGATGCTTCCCCTGCTGGAGGGGCCCTGCTTCTGGCAATCTTACCATAAGCTTCAAGGTCACTGCCAAGGATTCAGTATTAACAGAATCTGGTGTGCTTTGCATGCCAGTTTGATGGTAGGAAGCTTCCTTCTACATGCTGCAATCAGCGGCGGGCGAGACGGGCCTATGCTGCAAGGCTGTCACCCACGCTGTCACCACCACTTTGGAGGACTGTTTTCTTTGTCACCTGTCACTGCTTGAAACAAGGTCTAGCATACCACAGAGTTGTTCACTGGGCCAGGCTTGTTGTAAAACAAGACATGTTACGCATATCCCTTCGGTGCAGCACCACCTTCTAGACCCGACGTGCCCTTGCTACTGCTGTTTTAACACTTTCCACCAGATCTTGCCATGATAGTGCTAGCAGATCTCTCAACAACCTCCTCAAAGCATATGTTTTTATTCAGCACCGCTCCCCCTTTCTACAATACCACATCGGCTATGCCAATCATGCTCCACCTGCAGAGAACAGCAGCTCGCTACATGTGCTGGGGGTATACCCTGCTTTGGGGGCGCCAGATATGCCCTTTGGGTATTCCGCATGGCACAGGCAGCTTCAGAGACAGCCCCTGCTCCAGCTGTAATGTCCTATGGCATGTGCTACCAGGGGAAGTGTGCAAGTCAAGGTATCTCAGTTGTTGGTACTTGCTTAGTGTACTGCTGCAGCTGGTGAGGGTAGGGGTAGGAAGGGCCCCCGTCATGGGTTGCCAGCACATGCAACAATTTATTCACCCTGGCTGTGACTGTTGCATAGGTCCAGCCCCTGGTACCTTAAACCAGCCCTGCCCCAAGCCAAAGCCCTTGCCTCTGTCAAACAGCAGCAGCAGAACCAATGTCCACAGTGTCCAATGTTTGCACCTCCTGTTTCCTCAAGTGCAAGCAGAGATAACAGCTGTGTCTAGCCTGTTGCAAAGAACTTGTTGATGCAATTATTGCCTGCTGTGCTTAATTGGTGGCAACCGCAACCGCATTGAGAAAGTGCTTGAGCTGACTTTTCAGATTTTGGTCAAAAGTGGGTACGCCCCTGTGGTCACCTGAGTTAGGGTGCATGGAATGGAACTTCTCCCATTTATCAGCAAGCTTTCCTTGGCTTTACAGTACCATGTCACTAGCTGCAGTCATGCATGCTCTGCACAGCAGGCCCCACATTAGCTATCCCTGCAATGCTGAGCATTGCTACAGGCAGCAAAAAGTGTGGTTTTCAACATGGATGCTTCCCTTGCTGGAGGGGCCCTGCTTCTGGCAATCTTACCATAAGCTTCAAGGTCACTGCCAAGGATTCAGTATTAACAGAAGCTGGTGTGCTTTGCATGCCAGTTTGATGGTAGGAAGCTTCCTTCTACATGCTGCAATCAGCGGCGGGCGAGACGGGCCTATGCTGCAAGGCTGTCACCCACGCTGTCACCACCACTTTGGAGGACTGTTTTCTTTGTCACCTGTCACTGCTTGAAACAAGGTCTAGCATACCACAGAGTTGTTCACTGGGCCAGGCTTGTTGTAAAACAAGACATGTTACGCATATCCCTTCGGTGCAGCACCACCTTCTAGACCCGACGTGCCCTTGCTACTGCTGTTTTAACACTTTCCACCAGATCTTGCCATGATAGTGCTAGCAGATCTCTCAACAACCTCCTCAAAGCATATGTTTTTATTCAGCACCGCTCCCCCTTTCTACAATACCACATCGGCTATGCCAATCATGCTCCACCTGCAGAGAACAGCAGCTCGCTACATGTGCTGGGGGTATACCCTGCTTTGGGGGCGCCAGATATGCCCTTTGGGTATTCCGCATGGCACAGGCAGCTTCAGAGACAGCCCCTGCTCCAGCTGTAATGTCCTATGGCATGTGCTACCAGGGGAAGTGTGCAAGTCAAGGTATCTCAGTTGTTGGTATTTGCTTAGTGTACTGCTGCAGCTGGTGAGGGTAGGGGTAGGAAGGGCCCCCGTCATGGGTTGCCAGCACATGCAACAATTTATTCACCCTGGCTGTGACTGTTGCATAGTTCCAGCCCCTGGTACCTTAAACCAGCCCTGCCCCAAGCCAAAGCCCTTGCCTCTGTCAAACAGCAGCAGCAGAACCAATGTCCACAGTGTCCAATGTTTGCACCTCCTGTTTCCTCAAGTGCAAGCAGAGATAACAGCTGTGTCTAGCCTGTTGCAAAGAACTTGTTGATGCAATTATTGCCTGCTGTGCTTAATTGGTGGCAACCGCAACCGCATTGAGAAAGTGCTTGAGCTGACTTTTCAGATTTTGGTCAAAAGTGGGTACACCCCTGTGGTCACCTGAGTTAGGGTGCATGGAATGGAACTTCTCCCATTTATCAGCAAGCTTTCCTTGGCTTTACAGTACCATGTCACTAGCTGCAGTCATGCATGCTCTGCACAGCAGGCCCCACATTAGCTATCCCTGCAATGCTGAGCATTGCTACAGGCAGCAAAAAGTGTGGTTTTCAACATGGATGCTTCCCCTGCTGGAGGGGCCCTGCTTCTGGCAATCTTACCATAAGCTTCAAGGTCACTGCCAAGGATTCAGTATTAACAGAATCTGGTGTGCTTTGCATGCCAGTTTGATGGTAGGAAGCTTCCTTCTACATGCTGCAATCAGCGGCGGGCGAGACGGGCCTATGCTGCAAGGCTGTCACCCACGCTGTCACCACCACTTTGGAGGACTGTTTTCTTTGTCACCTGTCACTGCTTGAAACAAGGTCTAGCATACCACAGAGTTGTTCACTGGGCCAGGCTTGTTGTAAAACAAGACATGTTACGCATATCCCTTCGGTGCAGCACCACCTTCTAGACCCGACGTGCCCTTGCTACTGCTGTTTTAACACTTTCCACCAGATCTTGCCATGATAGTGCTAGCAGATCTCTCAACAACCTCCTCAAAGCATATGTTTTTATTCAGCACCGCTCCCCCTTTCTACAATACCACATCGGCTATGCCAATCATGCTCCACCTGCAGAGAACAGCAGCTCGCTACATGTGCTGGGGGTATACCCTGCTTTGGGGGCGCCAGATATGCCCTTTGGGTATTCCGCATGGCACAGGCAGCTTCAGAGACAGCCCCTGCTCCAGCTGTAATGTCCTATGGCATGTGCTACCAGGGGAAGTGTGCAAGTCAAGGTATCTCAGTTGTTGGTACTTGCTTAGTGTACTGCTGCAGCTGGTGAGGGTAGGGGTAGGAAGGGCCCCCGTCATGGGTTGCCAGCACATGCAACAATTTATTCACCCTGGCTGTGACTGTTGCATAGGTCCAGCCCCTGGTACCTTAAACCAGCCCTGCCCCAAGCCAAAGCCCTTGCCTCTGTCAAACAGCAGCAGCAGAACCAATGTCCACAGTGTCCAATGTTTGCACCTCCTGTTTCCTCAAGTGCAAGCAGAGATAACAGCTGTGTCTAGCCTGTTGCAAAGAACTTGTTGATGCAATTATTGCCTGCTGTGCTTAATTGGTGGCAACCGCAACCGCATTGAGAAAGTGCTTGAGCTGACTTTTCAGATTTTGGTCAAAAGTGGGTACGCCCCTGTGGTCACCTGAGTTAGGGTGCATGGAATGGAACTTCTCCCATTTATCAGCAAGCTTTCCTTGGCTTTACAGTACCATGTCACTAGCTGCAGTCATGCATGCTCTGCACAGCAGGCCCCACATTAGCTATCCCTGCAATGCTGAGCATTGCTACAGGCAGCAAAAAGTGTGGTTTTCAACATGGATGCTTCCCTTGCTGGAGGGGCCCTGCTTCTGGCAATCTTACCATAAGCTTCAAGGTCACTGCCAAGGATTCAGTATTAACAGAAGCTGGTGTGCTTTGCATGCCAGTTTGATGGTAGGAAGCTTCCTTCTACATGCTGCAATCAGCGGCGGGCGAGACGGGCCTATGCTGCAAGGCTGTCACCCACGCTGTCACCACCACTTTGGAGGACTGTTTTCTTTGTCACCTGTCACTGCTTGAAACAAGGTCTAGCATACCACAGAGTTGTTCACTGGGCCAGGCTTGTTGTAAAACAAGACATGTTACGCATATCCCTTCGGTGCAGCACCACCTTCTAGACCCGACGTGCCCTTGCTACTGCTGTTTTAACACTTTCCACCAGATCTTGCCATGATAGTGCTAGCAGATCTCTCAACAACCTCCTCAAAGCATATGTTTTTATTCAGCACCGCTCCCCCTTTCTACAATACCACATCGGCTATGCCAATCATGCTCCACCTGCAGAGAACAGCAGCTCGCTACATGTGCTGGGGGTATACCCTGCTTTGGGGGCGCCAGATATGCCCTTTGGGTATTCCGCATGGCACAGGCAGCTTCAGAGACAGCCCCTGCTCCAGCTGTAATGTCCTATGGCATGTGCTACCAGGGGAAGTGTGCAAGTCAAGGTATCTCAGTTGTTGGTATTTGCTTAGTGTACTGCTGCAGCTGGTGAGGGTAGGGGTAGGAAGGGCCCCCGTCATGGGTTGCCAGCACATGCAACAATTTATTCACCCTGGCTGTGACTGTTGCATAGGTCCAGCCCCTGGTACCTTAAACCAGCCCTGCCCCAAGCCAAAGCCCTTGCCTCTGTCAAACAGCAGCAGCAGAACCAATGTCCACAGTGTCCAATGTTTGCACCTCCTGTTTCCTCAAGTGCAAGCAGAGATAACAGCTGTGTCTAGCCTGTTGCAAAGAACTTGTTGATGCAATTATTGCCTGCTGTGCTTAATTGGTGGCAACCGCAACCGCATTGAGAAAGTGCTTGAGCTGACTTTTCAGATTTTGGTCAAAAGTGGGTACGCCCCTGTGGTCACCTGAGTTAGGGTGCATGGAATGGAACTTCTCCCATTTATCAGCAAGCTTTCCTTGGCTTTACAGTACCATGTCACTAGCTGCAGTCATGCATGCTCTGCACAGCAGGCCCCACATTAGCTATCCCTGCAATGCTGAGCATTGCTACAGGCAGCAAAAAGTGTGGTTTTCAACATGGATGCTTCCCCTGCTGGAGGGGCCCTGCTTCTGGCAATCTTACCATAAGCTTCAAGGTCACTGCCAAGGATTCAGTATTAACAGAAGCTGGTGTGCTTTGCATGCCAGTTTGATGGTAGGAAGCTTCCTTCTACATGCTGCAATCAGCGGCGGGCGAGACGGGCCTATGCTGCAAGGCTGTCACCCACGCTGTCACCACCACTTTGGAGGACTGTTTTCTTTGTCACCTGTCACTGCTTGAAACAAGGTCTAGCATACCACAGAGTTGTTCACTGGGCCAGGCTTGTTGTAAAACAAGACATGTTACGCATATCCCTTCGGTGCAGCACCACCTTCTAGACCCGACGTGCCCTTGCTACTGCTGTTTTAACACTTTCCACCAGATCTTGCCATGATAGTGCTAGCAGATCTCTCAACAACCTCCTCAAAGCATATGTTTTTATTCAGCACCGCTCCCCCTTTCTACAATACCACATCGGCTATGCCAATCATGCTCCACCTGCAGAGAACAGCAGCTCGCTACATGTGCTGGGGGTATACCCTGCTTTGGGGGCGCCAGATATGCCCTTTGGGTATTCCGCATGGCACAGGCAGCTTCAGAGACAGCCCCTGCTCCAGCTGTAATGTCCTATGGCATGTGCTACCAGGGGAAGTGTGCAAGTCAAGGTATCTCAGTTGTTGGTATTTGCTTAGTGTACTGCTGCAGCTGGTGAGGGTAGGGGTAGGAAGGGCCCCCGTCATGGGTTGCCAGCACATGCAACAATTTATTCACCCTGGCTGTGACTGTTGCATAGGTCCAGCCCCTGGTACCTTAAACCAGCCCTGCCCCAAGCCAAAGCCCTTGCCTCTGTCAAACAGCAGCAGCAGAACCAATGTCCACAGTGTCCAATGTTTGCACCTCCTGTTTCCTCAAGTGCAAGCAGAGATAACAGCTGTGTCTAGCCTGTTGCAAAGAACTTGTTGATGCAATTATTGCCTGCTGTGCTTAATTGGTGGCAACCGCAACCGCATTGAGAAAGTGCTTGAGCTGACTTTTCAGATTTTGGTCAAAAGTGGGTACGCCCCTGTGGTCACCTGAGTTAGGGTGCATGGAATGGAACTTCTCCCATTTATCAGCAAGCTTTCCTTGGCTTTACAGTACCATGTCACTAGCTGCAGTCATGCATGCTCTGCACAGCAGGCCCCACATTAGCTATCCCTGCAATGCTGAGCATTGCTACAGGCAGCAAAAAGTGTGGTTTTCAACATGGATGCTTCCCCTGCTGGAGGGGCCCTGCTTCTGGCAATCTTACCATAAGCTTCAAGGTCACTGCCAAGGATTCAGTATTAACAGAAGCTGGTGTGCTTTGCATGCCAGTTTGATGGTAGGAAGCTTCCTTCTACATGCTGCAATCAGCGGCGGGCGAGACGGGCCTATGCTGCAAGGCTGTCACCCACGCTGTCACCACCACTTTGGAGGACTGTTTTCTTTGTCACCTGTCACTGCTTGAAACAAGGTCTAGCATACCACAGAGTTGTTCACTGGGCCAGGCTTGTTGTAAAACAAGACATGTTACGCATATCCCTTCGGTGCAGCACCACCTTCTAGACCCGACGTGCCCTTGCTACTGCTGTTTTAACACTTTCCACCAGATCTTGCCATGATAGTGCTAGCAGATCTCTCAACAACCTCCTCAAAGCATATGTTTTTATTCAGCACCGCTCCCCCTTTCTACAATACCACATCGGCTATGCCAATCATGCTCCACCTGCAGAGAACAACAGCTCGCTACATGTGCTGGGGGTATACCCTGCTTTGGGGGCGCCAGATATGCCCTTTGGGTATTCCGCATGGCACAGGCAGCTTCAGAGACAGCCCCTGCTCCAGCTGTAATGTCCTATGGCATGTGCTACCAGGGGAAGTGTGCAAGTCAAGGTATCTCAGTTGTTGGTATTTGCTTAGTGTACTGCTGCAGCTGGTGAGGGTAGGGGTAGGAAGGGCCCCCGTCATGGGTTGCCAGCACATGCAACAATTTATTCACCCTGGCTGTGACTGTTGCATAGGTCCAGCCCCTGGTACCTTAAACCAGCCCTGCCCCAAGCCAAAGCCCTTGCCTCTGTCAAACAGCAGCAGCAGAACCAATGTCCACAGTGTCCAATGTTTGCACCTCCTGTTTCCTCAAGTGCAAGCAGAGATAACAGCTGTGTCTAGCCTGTTGCAAAGAACTTGTTGATGCAATTATTGCCTGCTGTGCTTAATTGGTGGCAACCGCAACCGCATTGAGAAAGTGCTTGAGCTGACTTTTCAGATTTTGGTCAAAAGTGGGTACGCCCCTGTGGTCACCTGAGTTAGGGTGCATGGAATGGAACTTCTCCCATTTATCAGCAAGCTTTCCTTGGCTTTACAGTACCATGTCACTAGCTGCAGTCATGCATGCTCTGCACAGCAGGCCCCACATTAGCTATCCCTGCAATGCTGAGCATTGCTACAGGCAGCAAAAAGTGTGGTTTTCAACATGGATGCTTCCCTTGCTGGAGGGGCCCTGCTTCTGGCAATCTTACCATAAGCTTCAAGGTCACTGCCAAGGATTCAGTATTAACAGAAGCTGGTGTGCTTTGCATGCCAGTTTGATGGTAGGAAGCTTCCTTCTACATGCTGCAATCAGCGGCGGGCGAGACGGGCCTATGCTGCAAGGCTGTCACCCACGCTGTCACCACCACTTTGGAGGACTGTTTTCTTTGTCACCTGTCACTGCTTGAAACAAGGTCTAGCATACCACAGAGTTGTTCACTGGGCCAGGCTTGTTGTAAAACAAGACATGTTACGCATATCCCTTCGGTGCAGCACCACCTTCTAGACCCGACGTGCCCTTGCTACTGCTGTTTTAACACTTTCCACCAGATCTTGCCATGATAGTGCTAGCAGATCTCTCAACAACCTCCTCAAAGCATATGTTTTTATTCAGCACCGCTCCCCCTTTCTACAATACCACATCGGCTATGCCAATCATGCTCCACCTGCAGAGAACAGCAGCTCGCTACATGTGCTGGGGGTATACCCTGCTTTGGGGGCGCCAGATATGCCCTTTGGGTATTCCGCATGGCACAGGCAGCTTCAGAGACAGCCCCTGCTCCAGCTGTAATGTCCTATGGCATGTGCTACCAGGGGAAGTGTGCAAGTCAAGGTATCTCAGTTGTTGGTATTTGCTTAGTGTACTGCTGCAGCTGGTGAGGGTAGGGGTAGGAAGGGCCCCCGTCATGGGTTGCCAGCACATGCAACAATTTATTCACCCTGGCTGTGACTGTTGCATAGGTCCAGCCCCTGGTACCTTAAACCAGCCCTGCCCCAAGCCAAAGCCCTTGCCTCTGTCAAACAGCAGCAGCAGAACCAATGTCCACAGTGTCCAATGTTTGCACCTCCTGTTTCCTCAAGTGCAAGCAGAGATAACAGCTGTGTCTAGCCTGTTGCAAAGAACTTGTTGATGCAATTATTGCCTGCTGTGCTTAATTGGTGGCAACCGCAACCGCATTGAGAAAGTGCTTGAGCTGACTTTTCAGATTTTGGTCAAAAGTGGGTACGCCCCTGTGGTCACCTGAGTTAGGGTGCATGGAATGGAACTTCTCCCATTTATCAGCAAGCTTTCCTTGGCTTTACAGTACCATGTCACTAGCTGCAGTCATGCATGCTCTGCACAGCAGGCCCCACATTAGCTATCCCTGCAATGCTGAGCATTGCTACAGGCAGCAAAAAGTGTGGTTTTCAACATGGATGCTTCCCTTGCTGGAGGGGCCCTGCTTCTGGCAATCTTACCATAAGCTTCAAGGTCACTGCCAAGGATTCAGTATTAACAGAAGCTGGTGTGCTTTGCATGCCAGTTTGATGGTAGGAAGCTTCCTTCTACATGCTGCAATCAGCGGCGGGCGAGACGGGCCTATGCTGCAAGGCTGTCACCCACGCTGTCACCACCACTTTGGAGGACTGTTTTCTTTGTCACCTGTCACTGCTTGAAACAAGGTCTAGCATACCACAGAGTTGTTCACTGGGCCAGGCTTGTTGTAAAACAAGACATGTTACGCATATCCCTTCGGTGCAGCACCACCTTCTAGACCCGACGTGCCCTTGCTACTGCTGTTTTAACACTTTCCACCAGATCTTGCCATGATAGTGCTAGCAGATCTCTCAACAACCTCCTCAAAGCATATGTTTTTATTCAGCACCGCTCCCCCTTTCTACAATACCACATCGGCTATGCCAATCATGCTCCACCTGCAGAGAACAGCAGCTCGCTACATGTGCTGGGGGTATACCCTGCTTTGGGGGCGCCAGATATGCCCTTTGGGTATTCCGCATGGCACAGGCAGCTTCAGAGACAGCCCCTGCTCCAGCTGTAATGTCCTATGGCATGTGCTACCAGGGGAAGTGTGCAAGTCAAGGTATCTCAGTTGTTGGTATTTGCTTAGTGTACTGCTGCAGCTGGTGAGGGTAGGGGTAGGAAGGGCCCCCGTCATGGGTTGCCAGCACATGCAACAATTTATTCACCCTGGCTGTGACTGTTGCATAGGTCCAGCCCTTGGTACCTTAAACCAGCCCTGCCCCAAGCCAAAGCCCTTGCCTCTGTCAAACAGCAGCAGCAGAACCAATGTCCACAGTGTCCAATGTTTGCACCTCCTGTTTCCTCAAGTGCAAGCAGAGATAACAGCTGTGTCTAGCCTGTTGCAAAGAACTTGTTGATGCAATTATTGCCTGCTGTGCTTAATTGGTGGCAACCGCAACCGCATTGAGAAAGTGCTTGAGCTGACTTTTCAGATTTTGGTCAAAAGTGGGTACGCCCCTGTGGTCACCTGAGTTAGGGTGCATGGAATGGAACTTCTCCCATTTATCAGCAAGCTTTCCTTGGCTTTACAGTACCATGTCACTAGCTGCAGTCATGCATGCTCTGCACAGCAGGCCCCACATTAGCTATCCCTGCAATGCTGAGCATTGCTACAGGCAGCAAAAAGTGTGGTTTTCAACATGGATGCTTCCCCTGCTGGAGGGGCCCTGCTTCTGGCAATCTTACCATAAGCTTCAAGGTCACTGCCAAGGATTCAGTATTAACAGAAGCTGGTGTGCTTTGCATGCCAGTTTGATGGTAGGAAGCTTCCTTCTACATGCTGCAATCAGCGGCGGGCGAGACGGGCCTATGCTGCAAGGCTGTCACCCACGCTGTCACCACCACTTTGGAGGACTGTTTTCTTTGTCACCTGTCACTGCTTGAAACAAGGTCTAGCATACCACAGAGTTGTTCACTGGGCCAGGCTTGTTGTAAAACAAGACATGTTACGCATATCCCTTCGGTGCAGCACCACCTTCTAGACCCGACGTGCCCTTGCTACTGCTGTTTTAACACTTTCCACCAGATCTTGCCATGATAGTGCTAGCAGATCTCTCAACAACCTCCTCAAAGCATATGTTTTTATTCAGCACCGCTCCCCCTTTCTACAATACCACATCGGCTATGCCAATCATGCTCCACCTGCAGAGAACAGCAGCTCGCTACATGTGCTGGGGGTATACCCTGCTTTGGGGGCGCCAGATATGCCCTTTGGGTATTCCGCATGGCACAGGCAGCTTCAGAGACAGCCCCTGCTCCAGCTGTAATGTCCTATGGCATGTGCTACCAGGGGAAGTGTGCAAGTCAAGGTATCTCAGTTGTTGGTATTTGCTTAGTGTACTGCTGCAGCTGGTGAGGGTAGGGGTAGGAAGGGCCCCCGTCATGGGTTGCCAGCACATGCAACAATTTATTCACCCTGGCTGTGACTGTTGCATAGGTCCAGCCCCTGGTACCTTAAACCAGCCCTGCCCCAAGCCAAAGCCCTTGCCTCTGTCAAACAGCAGCAGCAGAACCAATGTCCACAGTGTCCAATGTTTGCACCTCCTGTTTCCTCAAGTGCAAGCAGAGATAACAGCTGTGTCTAGCCTGTTGCAAAGAACTTGTTGATGCAATTATTGCCTGCTGTGCTTAATTGGTGGCAACCGCAACCGCATTGAGAAAGTGCTTGAGCTGACTTTTCAGATTTTGGTCAAAAGTGGGTACGCCCCTGTGGTCACCTGAGTTAGGGTGCATGGAATGGAACTTCTCCCATTTATCAGCAAGCTTTCCTTGGCTTTACAGTACCATGTCACTAGCTGCAGTCATGCATGCTCTGCACAGCAGGCCCCACATTAGCTATCCCTGCAATGCTGAGCATTGCTACAGGCAGCAAAAAGTGTGGTTTTCAACATGGATGCTTCCCCTGCTGGAGGGGCCCTGCTTCTGGCAATCTTACCATAAGCTTCAAGGTCACTGCCAAGGATTCAGTATTAACAGAAGCTGGTGTGCTTTGCATGCCAGTTTGATGGTAGGAAGCTTCCTTCTACATGCTGCAATCAGCGGCGGGCGAGACGGGCCTATGCTGCAAGGCTGTCACCCACGCTGTCACCACCACTTTGGAGGACTGTTTTCTTTGTCACCTGTCACTGCTTGAAACAAGGTCTAGCATACCACAGAGTTGTTCACTGGGCCAGGCTTGTTGTAAAACAAGACATGTTACGCATATCCCTTCGGTGCAGCACCACCTTCTAGACCCGACGTGCCCTTGCTACTGCTGTTTTAACACTTTCCACCAGATCTTGCCATGATAGTGCTAGCAGATCTCTCAACAACCTCCTCAAAGCATATGTTTTTATTCAGCACCGCTCCCCCTTTCTACAATACCACATCGGCTATGCCAATCATGCTCCACCTGCAGAGAACAGCAGCTCGCTACATGTGCTGGGGGTATACCCTGCTTTGGGGGCGCCAGATATGCCCTTTGGGTATTCCGCATGGCACAGGCAGCTTCAGAGACAGCCCCTGCTCCAGCTGTAATGTCCTATGGCATGTGCTACCAGGGGAAGTGTGCAAGTCAAGGTATCTCAGTTGTTGGTATTTGCTTAGTGTACTGCTGCAGCTGGTGAGGGTAGGGGTAGGAAGGGCCCCCGTCATGGGTTGCCAGCACATGCAACAATTTATTCACCCTGGCTGTGACTGTTGCATAGGTCCAGCCCCTGGTACCTTAAACCAGCCCTGCCCCAAGCCAAAGCCCTTGCCTCTGTCAAACAGCAGCAGCAGAACCAATGTCCACAGTGTCCAATGTTTGCACCTCCTGTTTCCTCAAGTGCAAGCAGAGATAACAGCTGTGTCTAGCCTGTTGCAAAGAACTTGTTGATGCAATTATTGCCTGCTGTGCTTAATTGGTGGCAACCGCAACCGCATTGAGAAAGTGCTTGAGCTGACTTTTCAGATTTTGGTCAAAAGTGGGTACGCCCCTGTGGTCACCTGAGTTAGGGTGCATGGAATGGAACTTCTCCCATTTATCAGCAAGCTTTCCTTGGCTTTACAGTACCATGTCACTAGCTGCAGTCATGCATGCTCTGCACAGCAGGCCCCACATTAGCTATCCCTGCAATGCTGAGCATTGCTACAGGCAGCAAAAAGTGTGGTTTTCAACATGGATGCTTCCCCTGCTGGAGGGGCCCTGCTTCTGGCAATCTTACCATAAGCTTCAAGGTCACTGCCAAGGATTCAGTATTAACAGAAGCTGGTGTGCTTTGCATGCCAGTTTGATGGTAGGAAGCTTCCTTCTACATGCTGCAATCAGCGGCGGGCGAGACGGGCCTATGCTGCAAGGCTGTCACCCACGCTGTCACCACCACTTTGGAGGACTGTTTTCTTTGTCACCTGTCACTGCTTGAAACAAGGTCTAGCATACCACAGAGTTGTTCACTGGGCCAGGCTTGTTGTAAAACAAGACATGTTACGCATATCCCTTCGGTGCAGCACCACCTTCTAGACCCGACGTGCCCTTGCTACTGCTGTTTTAACACTTTCCACCAGATCTTGCCATGATAGTGCTAGCAGATCTCTCAACAACCTCCTCAAAGCATATGTTTTTATTCAGCACCGCTCCCCCTTTCTACAATACCACATCGGCTATGCCAATCATGCTCCACCTGCAGAGAACAGCAGCTCGCTACATGTGCTGGGGGTATACCCTGCTTTGGGGGCGCCAGATATGCCCTTTGGGTATTCCGCATGGCACAGGCAGCTTCAGAGACAGCCCCTGCTCCAGCTGTAATGTCCTATGGCATGTGCTACCAGGGGAAGTGTGCAAGTCAAGGTATCTCAGTTGTTGGTATTTGCTTAGTGTACTGCTGCAGCTGGTGAGGGTAGGGGTAGGAAGGGCCCCCGTCATGGGTTGCCAGCACATGCAACAATTTATTCACCCTGGCTGTGACTGTTGCATAGGTCCAGCCCCTGGTACCTTAAACCAGCCCTGCCCCAAGCCAAAGCCCTTGCCTCTGTCAAACAGCAGCAGCAGAACCAATGTCCACAGTGTCCAATGTTTGCACCTCCTGTTTCCTCAAGTGCAAGCAGAGATAACAGCTGTGTCTAGCCTGTTGCAAAGAACTTGTTGATGCAATTATTGCCTGCTGTGCTTAATTGGTGGCAACCGCAACCGCATTGAGAAAGTGCTTGAGCTGACTTTTCAGATTTTGGTCAAAAGTGGGTACGCCCCTGTGGTCACCTGAGTTAGGGTGCATGGAATGGAACTTCTCCCATTTATCAGCAAGCTTTCCTTGGCTTTACAGTACCATGTCACTAGCTGCAGTCATGCATGCTCTGCACAGCAGGCCCCACATTAGCTATCCCTGCAATGCTGAGCATTGCTACAGGCAGCAAAAAGTGTGGTTTTCAACATGGATGCTTCCCTTGCTGGAGGGGCCCTGCTTCTGGCAATCTTACCATAAGCTTCAAGGTCACTGCCAAGGATTCAGTATTAACAGAAGCTGGTGTGCTTTGCATGCCAGTTTGATGGTAGGAAGCTTCCTTCTACATGCTGCAATCAGCGGCGGGCGAGACGGGCCTATGCTGCAAGGCTGTCACCCACGCTGTCACCACCACTTTGGAGGACTGTTTTCTTTGTCACCTGTCACTGCTTGAAACAAGGTCTAGCATACCACAGAGTTGTTCACTGGGCCAGGCTTGTTGTAAAACAAGACATGTTACGCATATCCCTTCGGTGCAGCACCACCTTCTAGACCCGACGTGCCCTTGCTACTGCTGTTTTAACACTTTCCACCAGATCTTGCCATGATAGTGCTAGCAGATCTCTCAACAACCTCCTCAAAGCATATGTTTTTATTCAGCACCGCTCCCCCTTTCTACAATACCACATCGGCTATGCCAATCATGCTCCACCTGCAGAGAACAGCAGCTCGCTACATGTGCTGGGGGTATACCCTGCTTTGGGGGCGCCAGATATGCCCTTTGGGTATTCCGCATGGCACAGGCAGCTTCAGAGACAGCCCCTGCTCCAGCTGTAATGTCCTATGGCATGTGCTACCAGGGGAAGTGTGCAAGTCAAGGTATCTCAGTTGTTGGTATTTGCTTAGTGTACTGCTGCAGCTGGTGAGGGTAGGGGTAGGAAGGGCCCCCGTCATGGGTTGCCAGCACATGCAACAATTTATTCACCCTGGCTGTGACTGTTGCATAGGTCCAGCCCCTGGTACCTTAAACCAGCCCTGCCCCAAGCCAAAGCCCTTGCCTCTGTCAAACAGCAGCAGCAGAACCAATGTCCACAGTGTCCAATGTTTGCACCTCCTGTTTCCTCAAGTGCAAGCAGAGATAACAGCTGTGTCTAGCCTGTTGCAAAGAACTTGTTGATGCAATTATTGCCTGCTGTGCTTAATTGGTGGCAACCGCAACCGCATTGAGAAAGTGCTTGAGCTGACTTTTCAGATTTTGGTCAAAAGTGGGTACGCCCCTGTGGTCACCTGAGTTAGGGTGCATGGAATGGAACTTCTCCCATTTATCAGCAAGCTTTCCTTGGCTTTACAGTACCATGTCACTAGCTGCAGTCATGCATGCTCTGCACAGCAGGCCCCACATTAGCTATCCCTGCAATGCTGAGCATTGCTACAGGCAGCAAAAAGTGTGGTTTTCAACATGGATGCTTCCCTTGCTGGAGGGGCCCTGCTTCTGGCAATCTTACCATAAGCTTCAAGGTCACTGCCAAGGATTCAGTATTAACAGAAGCTGGTGTGCTTTGCATGCCAGTTTGATGGTAGGAAGCTTCCTTCTACATGCTGCAATCAGCGGCGGGCGAGACGGGCCTATGCTGCAAGGCTGTCACCCACGCTGTCACCACCACTTTGGAGGACTGTTTTCTTTGTCACCTGTCACTGCTTGAAACAAGGTCTAGCATACCACAGAGTTGTTCACTGGGCCAGGCTTGTTGTAAAACAAGACATGTTACGCATATCCCTTCGGTGCAGCACCACCTTCTAGACCCGACGTGCCCTTGCTACTGCTGTTTTAACACTTTCCACCAGATCTTGCCATGATAGTGCTAGCAGATCTCTCAACAACCTCCTCAAAGCATATGTTTTTATTCAGCACCGCTCCCCCTTTCTACAATACCACATCGGCTATGCCAATCATGCTCCACCTGCAGAGAACAGCAGCTCGCTACATGTGCTGGGGGTATACCCTGCTTTGGGGGCGCCAGATATGCCCTTTGGGTATTCCGCATGGCACAGGCAGCTTCAGAGACAGCCCCTGCTCCAGCTGTAATGTCCTATGGCATGTGCTACCAGGGGAAGTGTGCAAGTCAAGGTATCTCAGTTGTTGGTATTTGCTTAGTGTACTGCTGCAGCTGGTGAGGGTAGGGGTAGGAAGGGCCCCCGTCATGGGTTGCCAGCACATGCAACAATTTATTCACCCTGGCTGTGACTGTTGCATAGGTCCAGCCCCTGGTACCTTAAACCAGCCCTGCCCCAAGCCAAAGCCCTTGCCTCTGTCAAACAGCAGCAGCAGAACCAATGTCCACAGTGTCCAATGTTTGCACCTCCTGTTTCCTCAAGTGCAAGCAGAGATAACAGCTGTGTCTAGCCTGTTGCAAAGAACTTGTTGATGCAATTATTGCCTGCTGTGCTTAATTGGTGGCAACCGCAACCGCATTGAGAAAGTGCTTGAGCTGACTTTTCAGATTTTGGTCAAAAGTGGGTACGCCCCTGTGGTCACCTGAGTTAGGGTGCATGGAATGGAACTTCTCCCATTTATCAGCAAGCTTTCCTTGGCTTTACAGTACCATGTCACTAGCTGCAGTCATGCATGCTCTGCACAGCAGGCCCCACATTAGCTATCCCTGCAATGCTGAGCATTGCTACAGGCAGCAAAAAGTGTGGTTTTCAACATGGATGCTTCCCTTGCTGGAGGGGCCCTGCTTCTGGCAATCTTACCATAAGCTTCAAGGTCACTGCCAAGGATTCAGTATTAACAGAAGCTGGTGTGCTTTGCATGCCAGTTTGATGGTAGGAAGCTTCCTTCTACATGCTGCAATCAGCGGCGGGCGAGACGGGCCTATGCTGCAAGGCTGTCACCCACGCTGTCACCACCACTTTGGAGGACTGTTTTCTTTGTCACCTGTCACTGCTTGAAACAAGGTCTAGCATACCACAGAGTTGTTCACTGGGCCAGGCTTGTTGTAAAACAAGACATGTTACGCATATCCCTTCGGTGCAGCACCACCTTCTAGACCCGACGTGCCCTTGCTACTGCTGTTTTAACACTTTCCACCAGATCTTGCCATGATAGTGCTAGCAGATCTCTCAACAACCTCCTCAAAGCATATGTTTTTATTCAGCACCGCTCCCCCTTTCTACAATACCACATCGGCTATGCCAATCATGCTCCACCTGCAGAGAACAGCAGCTCGCTACATGTGCTGGGGGTATACCCTGCTTTGGGGGCGCCAGATATGCCCTTTGGGTATTCCGCATGGCACAGGCAGCTTCAGAGACAGCCCCTGCTCCAGCTGTAATGTCCTATGGCATGTGCTACCAGGGGAAGTGTGCAAGTCAAGGTATCTCAGTTGTTGGTATTTGCTTAGTGTACTGCTGCAGCTGGTGAGGGTAGGGGTAGGAAGGGCCCCCGTCATGGGTTGCCAGCACATGCAACAATTTATTCACCCTGGCTGTGACTGTTGCATAGGTCCAGCCCCTGGTACCTTAAACCAGCCCTGCCCCAAGCCAAAGCCCTTGCCTCTGTCAAACAGCAGCAGCAGAACCAATGTCCACAGTGTCCAATGTTTGCACCTCCTGTTTCCTCAAGTGCAAGCAGAGATAACAGCTGTGTCTAGCCTGTTGCAAAGAACTTGTTGATGCAATTATTGCCTGCTGTGCTTAATTGGTGGCAACCGCAACCGCATTGAGAAAGTGCTTGAGCTGACTTTTCAGATTTTGGTCAAAAGTGGGTACGCCCCTGTGGTCACCTGAGTTAGGGTGCATGGAATGGAACTTCTCCCATTTATCAGCAAGCTTTCCTTGGCTTTACAGTACCATGTCACTAGCTGCAGTCATGCATGCTCTGCACAGCAGGCCCCACATTAGCTATCCCTGCAATGCTGAGCATTGCTACAGGCAGCAAAAAGTGTGGTTTTCAACATGGATGCTTCCCCTGCTGGAGGGGCCCTGCTTCTGGCAATCTTACCATAAGCTTCAAGGTCACTGCCAAGGATTCAGTATTAACAGAAGTTGGTGTGCTTTGCATGCCAGTTTGATGGTAGGAAGCTTCCTTCTACATGCTGCAATCAGCGGCGGGCGAGACGGGCCTATGCTGCAAGGCTGTCACCCACGCTGTCACCACCACTTTGGAGGACTGTTTTCTTTGTCACCTGTCACTGCTTGAAACAAGGTCTAGCATACCACAGAGTTGTTCACTGGGCCAGGCTTGTTGTAAAACAAGACATGTTACGCATATCCCTTCGGTGCAGCACCACCTTCTAGACCCGACGTGCCCTTGCTACTGCTGTTTTAACACTTTCCACCAGATCTTGCCATGATAGTGCTAGCAGATCTCTCAACAACCTCCTCAAAGCATATGTTTTTATTCAGCACCGCTCCCCCTTTCTACAATACCACATCGGCTATGCCAATCATGCTCCACCTGCAGAGAACAGCAGCTCGCTACATGTGCTGGGGGTATACCCTGCTTTGGGGGCGCCAGATATGCCCTTTGGGTATTCCGCATGGCACAGGCAGCTTCAGAGACAGCCCCTGCTCCAGCTGTAATGTCCTATGGCATGTGCTACCAGGGGAAGTGTGCAAGTCAAGGTATCTCAGTTGTTGGTATTTGCTTAGTGTACTGCTGCAGCTGGTGAGGGTAGGGGTAGGAAGGGCCCCCGTCATGGGTTGCCAGCACATGCAACAATTTATTCACCCTGGCTGTGACTGTTGCATAGGTCCAGCCCCTGGTACCTTAAACCAGCCCTGCCCCAAGCCAAAGCCCTTGCCTCTGTCAAACAGCAGCAGCAGAACCAATGTCCACAGTTGGTTGCAAAAGTTTTGGCCGGAACATAAGGCTGGGGTTTAAGCAGCAGCAGCAAGACCTGATTTACAACCATTTATGTTTAAGAAAGTAACCAGGCAGAGCATCAATGTGCTGCAGTTGGTATGCCCAAGTGGTACCACAAGTAGCCTCGCACGCGAGACGTCCCGAGTTCGAGCCCCGGGCGTGCCCTATAAATATACTATATAAAAGCCAGCCAGCCAGCCTTAGCCTTAGCCGCAGACGCAGACCAGCAAGCCTCCCCCCTGTTCCTATAGCCCTCCTGCTTTTTTTAACCTGGCTCTCCACTTCCACCTCTGCCCCTCCTGTGGTTGCCAGCCCCACACCCCATCTGCTCCCCTCCCACAGCCCTCTCAGCTCAGCCTTGCACTTGCCCCAACTTCTCGCATGCCCTGCCTGCCCCCACCTGCCCTGCCATTGAACTGGTATAGCCCCTGCGCCTGCTTCACACCTGGTCTATATGCTACTGCCCCTAAACAGTAAAGAAAGGGCACCTGTGCCTGCTGGCAGTTCTCAGCATTTACCCCCTTAAAAAGCAGCAAAAATGCCTCCGCTGTCTCCCTTGCAAGACCCCTGCTTTTCTCAGCAGCCAAGCAACACAGAGCAACAGAGATGCTGACCGCACCCATTGGTGACAACCTGGACCTCATACAGAAGCTGCCTGTGCAAGAGAGCAATGAACGGCCATGCCATTTCACAGAAGCAGACCATTTCCTAACAAAATCTGAGTTTTGGGCCAAAACTTTTGCAACCAACTGTGTCCAATGTTTGCACCTCCTGTTTCCTCAAGTGCAAGCAGAGATAACAGCTGTGTCTAGCCTGTTGCAAAGAACTTGTTGATGCAATTATTGCCTGCTGTGCTTAATTGGTGGCAACCGCAACCGCATTGAGAAAGTGCTTGAGCTGACTTTTCAGATTTTGGTCAAAAGTGGGTACGCCCCTGTGGTCACCTGAGTTAGGGTGCATGGAATGGAACTTCTCCCATTTATCAGCAAGCTTTCCTTGGCTTTACAGTACCATGTCACTAGCTGCAGTCATGCATGCTCTGCACAGCAGGCCCCACATTAGCTATCCCTGCAATGCTGAGCATTGCTACAGGCAGCAAAAAGTGTGGTTTTCAACATGGATGCTTCCCCTGCTGGAGGGGCCCTGCTTCTGGCAATCTTACCATAAGCTTCAAGGTCACTGCCAAGGATTCAGTATTAACAGAAGCTGGTGTGCTTTGCATGCCAGTTTGATGGTAGGAAGCTTCCTTCTACATGCTGCAATCAGCGGCGGGCGAGACGGGCCTATGCTGCAAGGCTGTCACCCACGCTGTCACCACCACTTTGGAGGACTGTTTTCTTTGTCACCTGTCACTGCTTGAAACAAGGTCTAGCATACCACAGAGTTGTTCACTGGGCCAGGCTTGTTGTAAAACAAGACATGTTACGCATATCCCTTCGGTGCAGCACCACCTTCTAGACCCGACGTGCCCTTGCTACTGCTGTTTTAACACTTTCCACCAGATCTTGCCATGATAGTGCTAGCAGATCTCTCAACAACCTCCTCAAAGCATATGTTTTTATTCAGCACCGCTCCCCCTTTCTACAATACCACATCGGCTATGCCAATCATGCTCCACCTGCAGAGAACAGCAGCTCGCTACATGTGTTGGGGGTATACCCTGCTTTGGGGGCGCCAGATATGCCCTTTGGGTATTCCGCATGGCACAGGCAGCTTCAGAGACAGCCCCTGCTCCAGCTGTAATGTCCTATGGCATGTGCTACCAGGGGAAGTGTGCAAGTCAAGGTATCTCAGTTGTTGGTATTTGCTTAGTGTACTGCTGCAGCTGGTGAGGGTAGGGGTAGGAAGGGCCCCCGTCATGGGTTGCCAGCACATGCAACAATTTATTCACCCTGGCTGTGACTGTTGCATAGGTCCAGCCCCTGGTACCTTAAACCAGCCCTGCCCCAAGCCAAAGCCCTTGCCTCTGTCAAACAGCAGCAGCAGAACCAATGTCCACAGTGTCCAATGTTTGCACCTCCTGTTTCCTCAAGTGCAAGCAGAGATAACAGCTGTGTCTAGCCTGTTGCAAAGAACTTGTTGATGCAATTATTGCCTGCTGTGCTTAATTGGTGGCAACCGCAACCGCATTGAGAAAGTGCTTGAGCTGACTTTTCAGATTTTGGTCAAAAGTGGGTACGCCCCTGTGGTCACCTGAGTTAGGGTGCATGGAATGGAACTTCTCCCATTTATCAGCAAGCTTTCCTTGGCTTTACAGTACCATGTCACTAGCTGCAGTCATGCATGCTCTGCACAGCAGGCCCCACATTAGCTATCCCTGCAATGCTGAGCATTGCTACAGGCAGCAAAAAGTGTGGTTTTCAACATGGATGCTTCCCTTGCTGGAGGGGCCCTGCTTCTGGCAATCTTACCATAAGCTTCAAGGTCACTGCCAAGGATTCAGTATTAACAGAAGCTGGTGTGCTTTGCATGCCAGTTTGATGGTAGGAAGCTTCCTTCTACATGCTGCAATCAGCGGCGGGCGAGACGGGCCTATGCTGCAAGGCTGTCACCCACGCTGTCACCACCACTTTGGAGGACTGTTTTCTTTGTCACCTGTCACTGCTTGAAACAAGGTCTAGCATACCACAGAGTTGTTCACTGGGCCAGGCTTGTTGTAAAACAAGACATGTTACGCATATCCCTTCGGTGCAGCACCACCTTCTAGACCCGACGTGCCCTTGCTACTGCTGTTTTAACACTTTCCACCAGATCTTGCCATGATAGTGCTAGCAGATCTCTCAACAACCTCCTCAAAGCATATGTTTTTATTCAGCACCGCTCCCCCTTTCTACAATACCACATCGGCTATGCCAATCATGCTCCACCTGCAGAGAACAGCAGCTCGCTACATGTGCTGGGGGTATACCCTGCTTTGGGGGCGCCAGATATGCCCTTTGGGTATTCCGCATGGCACAGGCAGCTTCAGAGACAGCCCCTGCTCCAGCTGTAATGTCCTATGGCATGTGCTACCAGGGGAAGTGTGCAAGTCAAGGTATCTCAGTTGTTGGTATTTGCTTAGTGTACTGCTGCAGCTGGTGAGGGTAGGGGTAGGAAGGGCCCCCGTCATGGGTTGCCAGCACATGCAACAATTTATTCACCCTGGCTGTGACTGTTGCATAGGTCCAGCCCCTGGTACCTTAAACCAGCCCTGCCCCAAGCCAAAGCCCTTGCCTCTGTCAAACAGCAGCAGCAGAACCAATGTCCACCAATGAACCAGTGTCCAATGTTTGCACCTCCTGTTTCCTCAAGTGCAAGCAGAGATAACAGCTGTGTCTAGCCTGTTGCAAAGAACTTGTTGAGCAATTATTGCCTGCTGTGCTTAATTGGTGGCAACCGCAACCGCATTGAGAAAGTGCTTGAGCTGACTTTTCAGATTTTGGTCAAAAGTGGGTACGCCCCTGTGGTCACCTGAGTTAGGGTGCATGGAATGGAACTTCTCCCATTTATCAGCAAGCTTTCCTTGGCTTTACAGTACCATGTCACTAGCTGCAGTCATGCATGCTCTGCACAGCAGGCCCCACATTAGCTATCCCTGCAATGCTGAGCATTGCTACAGGCAGCAAAAAGTGTGGTTTTCAACATGGATGCTTCCCCTGCTGGAGGGGCCCTGCTTCTGGCAATCTTACCATAAGCTTCAAGGTCACTGCCAAGGATTCAGTATTAACAGAAGCTGGTGTGCTTTGCATGCCAGTTTGATGGTAGGAAGCTTCCTTCTACATGCTGCAATCAGCGGCGGGCGAGACGGGCCTATGCTGCAAGGCTGTCACCCACGCTGTCACCACCACTTTGGAGGACTGTTTTCTTTGTCACCTGTCACTGCTTGAAACAAGGTCTAGCATACCACAGAGTTGTTCACTGGGCCAGGCTTGTTGTAAAACAAGACATGTTACGCATATCCCTTCGGTGCAGCACCACCTTCTAGACCCGACGTGCCCTTGCTACTGCTGTTTTAACACTTTCCACCAGATCTTGCCATGATAGTGCTAGCAGATCTCTCAACAACCTCCTCAAAGCATATGTTTTTATTCAGCACCGCTCCCCCTTTCTACAATACCACATCGGCTATGCCAATCATGCTCCACCTGCAGAGAACAGCAGCTCGCTACATGTGTTGGGGGTATACCCTGCTTTGGGGGCGCCAGATATGCCCTTTGGGTATTCCGCATGGCACAGGCAGCTTCAGAGACAGCCCCTGCTCCAGCTGTAATGTCCTATGGCATGTGCTACCAGGGGAAGTGTGCAAGTCAAGGTATCTCAGTTGTTGGTATTTGCTTAGTGTACTGCTGCAGCTGGTGAGGGTAGGGGTAGGAAGGGCCCCCGTCATGGGTTGCCAGCACATGCAACAATTTATTCACCCTGGCTGTGACTGTTGCATATGTCCAGCCCCTGGTACCTTAAACCAGCCCTGCCCCAAGCCAAAGCCCTTGCCTCTGTCAAACAGCAGCAGCAGAACCAATGTCCACAGTTGGTTGCAAAAGTTTTGGCCGGAACATAAGGCTGGGGTTTAAGCAGCAGCAGCAAGACCTGATTTACAACCATTTATGTTTAAGAAAGTAACCAGGCAGAGCATCAATGTGCTGCAGTTGGTATGCCCAAGTGGTACCACAAGTAGCCTCGCACGCGAGACGTCCCGAGTTCGAGCCCCGGGCGTGCCCTATAAATATACTATATAAAAGCCAGCCAGCCAGCCTTAGCCTTAGCCGCAGACGCAGACCAGCAAGCCTCCCCCCTGTTCCTATAGCCCTCCTGCTTTTTTAAACCTGGCTCTCCCCTTCCACCTCTGCCCCTCCTGTGGTTGCCAGCCCCACACCCCATCTGCTCCCCTCCCACAGCCCTCTCAGCTCAGCCTTGCACTTGCCCCAACTTCTCGCATGCCCTGCCTGCCCCCACCTGCCCTGCCATTGAACTGGTATAGCCCCTGCGCCTGCTTCACACCTGGTCTATATGCTACTGCCCTTAAAGAGTAAAGAAAGGGCACCTGTGCCTGCTGGCAGTTCTCAGCATTTACCCCCTTAAAAAGCAGCAAAAATGCCTCCGCTGTCTCCCTTGCAAGACCCCTGCTTTTCTCAGCAGCCAAGCAACACAGAGCAATAGAGATGCTGACCGCACCCATTGGTGACAACCTGGACCTCATACAGAAGCTGCCTGTGCAAGAGAGCAATGAACGGCCATGCCATTTCACAGAAGCAGACCATTTCCTAACAAAATCTGAGTTTTGGGCCAAAACTTTTGCAACCAACTGTGTCCAATGTTTGCACCTCCTGTTTCCTCAAGTGCAAGCAGAGATAACAGCTGTGTCTAGCCTGTTGCAAAGAACTTGTTGATGCAATTATTGCCTGCTGTGCTTAATTGGTGGCAACCGCAACCGCATTGAGAAAGTGCTTGAGCTGACTTTTCAGATTTTGGTCAAAAGTGGGTACGCCCCTGTGGTCACCTGAGTTAGGGTGCATGGAATGGAACTTCTCCCATTTATCAGCAAGCTTTCCTTGGCTTTACAGTACCATGTCACTAGCTGCAGTCATGCATGCTCTGCACAGCAGGCCCCACATTAGCTATCCCTGCAATGCTGAGCATTGCTACAGGCAGCAAAAAGTGTGGTTTTCAACATGGATGCTTCCCCTGCTGGAGGGGCCCTGCTTCTGGCAATCTTACCATAAGCTTCAAGGTCACTGCCAAGGATTCAGTATTAACAGAAGCTGGTGTGCTTTGCATGCCAGTTTGATGGTAGGAAGCTTCCTTCTACATGCTGCAATCAGCGGCGGGCGAGACGGGCCTATGCTGCAAGGCTGTCACCCACGCTGTCACCACCACTTTGGAGGACTGTTTTCTTTGTCACCTGTCACTGCTTGAAACAAGGTCTAGCATACCACAGAGTTGTTCACTGGGCCAGGCTTGTTGTAAAACAAGACATGTTACGCATATCCCTTCGGTGCAGCACCACCTTCTAGACCCGACGTGCCCTTGCTACTGCTGTTTTAACACTTTCCACCAGATCTTGCCATGATAGTGCTAGCAGATCTCTCAACAACCTCCTCAAAGCATATGTTTTTATTCAGCACCGCTCCCCCATTCTACAATACCACATCGGCTATGCCAATCATGCTCCACCTGCAGAGAACAGCAGCTCGCTACATGTGCTGGGGGTATACCCTGCTTTGGGGGCGCCAGATATGCCCTTTGGGTATTCCGCATGGCACAGGCAGCTTCAGAGACAGCCCCTGCTCCAGCTGTAATGTCCTATGGCATGTGCTACCAGGGGAAGTGTGCAAGTCAAGGTATCTCAGTTGTTGGTATTTGCTTAGTGTACTGCTGCAGCTGGTGAGGGTAGGGGTAGGAAGGGCCCCCGTCATGGGTTGCCAGCACATGCAACAATTTATTCACCCTGGCTGTGACTGTTGCATAGGTCCAGCCCCTGGTACCTTAAACCAGCCCTGCCCCAAGCCAAAGCCCTTGCCTCTGTCAAACAGCAGCAGCAGAACCAATGTCCAATGTTTGCACCTCCTGTTTCCTCAAGTGCAAGCAGAGATAACAGCTGTGTCTAGCCTGTTGCAAAGAACTTGTTGATGCAATTATTGCCTGCTGTGCTTAATTGGTGGCAACCGCAACCGCATTGAGAAAGTGCTTGAGCTGACTTTTCAGATTTTGGTCAAAAGTGGGTACGCCCCTGTGGTCACCTGAGTTAGGGTGCATGGAATGGAACTTCTCCCATTTATCAGCAAGCTTTCCTTGGCTTTACAGTACCATGTCACTAGCTGCAGTCATGCATGCTCTGCACAGCAGGCCCCACATTAGCTATCCCTGCAATGCTGAGCATTGCTACAGGCAGCAAAAAGTGTGGTTTTCAACATGGATGCTTCCCCTGCTGGAGGGGCCCTGCTTCTGGCAATCTTACCATAAGTTTCAAGGTCACTGCCAAGGATTCAGTATTAACAGAAGCTGGTGTGCTTTGCATGCCAGTTTGATGGTAGGAAGCTTCCTTCTACATGCTGCAATCAGCGGCGGGCGAGACGGGCCTATGCTGCAAGGCTGTCACCCACGCTGTCACCACCACTTTGGAGGACTGTTTTCTTTGTCACCTGTCACTGCTTGAAACAAGGTCTAGCATACCACAGAGTTGTTCACTGGGCCAGGCTTGTTGTAAAACAAGACATGTTACGCATATCCCTTCGGTGCAGCACCACCTTCTAGACCCGACGTGCCCTTGCTACTGCTGTTTTAACACTTTCCACCAGATCTTGCCATGATAGTGCTAGCAGATCTCTCAACAACCTCCTCAAAGCATATGTTTTTATTCAGCACCGCTCCCCCTTTCTACAATACCACATCGGCTATGCCAATCATGCTCCACCTGCAGAGAACAGCAGCTCGCTACATGTGCTGGGGGTATACCCTGCTTTGGGGGCGCCAGATATGCCCTTTGGGTATTCCGCATGGCACAGGCAGCTTCAGAGACAGCCCCTGCTCCAGCTGTAATGTCCTATGGCATGTGCTACCAGGGGAAGTGTGCAAGTCAAGGTATCTCAGTTGTTGGTATTTGCTTAGTGTACTGCTGCAGCTGGTGAGGGTAGGGGTAGGAAGGGCCCCCGTCATGGGTTGCCAGCACATGCAACAATTTATTCACCCTGGCTGTGACTGTTGCATAGGTCCAGCCCCTGGTACCTTAAACCAGCCCTGCCCCAAGCCAAAGCCCTTGCCTCTGTCAAACAGCAGCAGCAGAACCAATGTCCACAGTGTCCAATGTTTGCACCTCCTGTTTCCTCAAGTGCAAGCAGAGATAACAGCTGTGTCTAGCCTGTTGCAAAGAACTTGTTGATGCAATTATTGCCTGCTGTGCTTAATTGGTGGCAACCGCAACCGCATTGAGAAAGTGCTTGAGCTGACTTTTCAGATTTTGGTCAAAAGTGGGTACGCCCCTGTGGTCACCTGAGTTAGGGTGCATGGAATGGAACTTCTCCCATTTATCAGCAAGCTTTCCTTGGCTTTACAGTACCATGTCACTAGCTGCAGTCATGCATGCTCTGCACAGCAGGCCCCACATTAGCTATCCCTGCAATGCTGAGCATTGCTACAGGCAGCAAAAAGTGTGGTTTTCAACATGGATGCTTCCCCTGCTGGAGGGGCCCTGCTTCTGGCAATCTTACCATAAGCTTCAAGGTCACTGCCAAGGATTCAGTATTAACAGAAGCTGGTGTGCTTTGCATGCCAGTTTGATGGTAGGAAGCTTCCTTCTACATGCTGCAATCAGCGGCGGGCGAGACGGGCCTATGCTGCAAGGCTGTCACCCACGCTGTCACCACCACTTTGGAGGACTGTTTTCTTTGTCACCTGTCACTGCTTGAAACAAGGTCTAGCATACCACAGAGTTGTTCACTGGGCCAGGCTTGTTGTAAAACAAGACATGTTACGCATATCCCTTCGGTGCAGCACCACCTTCTAGACCCGACGTGCCCTTGCTACTGCTGTTTTAACACTTTCCACCAGATCTTGCCATGATAGTGCTAGCAGATCTCTCAACAACCTCCTCAAAGCATATGTTTTTATTCAGCACCGCTCCCCCTTTCTACAATACCACATCGGCTATGCCAATCATGCTCCACCTGCAGAGAACAGCAGCTCGCTACATGTGCTGGGGGTATACCCTGCTTTGGGGGCGCCAGATATGCCCTTTGGGTATTCCGCATGGCACAGGCAGCTTCAGAGACAGCACCTGCTCCAGCTGTAATGTCCTATGGCATGTGCTACCAGGGGAAGTGTGCAAGTCAAGGTATCTCAGTTGTTGGTATTTGCTTAGTGTACTGCTGCAGCTGGTGAGGGTAGGGGTAGGAAGGGCCCCCGTCATGGGTTGCCAGCACATGCAACAATTTATTCACCCTGGCTGTGACTGTTGCATAGGTCCAGCCCCTGGTACCTTAAACCAGCCCTGCCCCAAGCCAAAGCCCTTGCCTCTGTCAAACAGCAGCAGCAGAACCAATGTCCAATGTTTGCACCTCCTGTTTCCTCAAGTGCAAGCAGAGATAACAGCTGTGTCTAGCCTGTTGCAAAGAACTTGTTGATGCAATTATTGCCTGCTGTGCTTAATTGGTGGCAACCGCAACCGCATTGAGAAAGTGCTTGAGCTGACTTTTCAGATTTTGGTCAAAAGTGGGTACGCCCCTGTGGTCACCTGAGTTAGGGTGCATGGAATGGAACTTCTCCCATTTATCAGCAAGCTTTCCTTGGCTTTACAGTACCATGTCACTAGCTGCAGTCATGCATGCTCTGCACAGCAGGCCCCACATTAGCTATCCCTGCAATGCTGAGCATTGCTACAGGCAGCAAAAAGTGTGGTTTTCAACATGGATGCTTCCCCTGCTGGAGGGGCCCTGCTTCTGGCAATCTTACCATAAGCTTCAAGGTCACTGCCAAGGATTCAGTATTAACAGAAGCTGGTGTGCTTTGCATGCCAGTTTGATGGTAGGAAGCTTCCTTCTACATGCTGCAATCAGCGGCGGGCGAGACGGGCCTATGCTGCAAGGCTGTCACCCACGCTGTCACCACCACTTTGGAGGATTGTTTTCTTTGTCACCTGTCACTGCTTGAAACAAGGTCTAGCATACCACAGAGTTGTTCACTGGGCCAGGCTTGTTGTAAAACAAGACATGTTACGCATATCCCTTCGGTGCAGCACCACCTTCTAGACCCGACGTGCCCTTGCTACTGCTGTTTTAACACTTTCCACCAGATCTTGCCATGATAGTGCTAGCAGATCTCTCAACAACCTCCTCAAAGCATATGTTTTTATTCAGCACCGCTCCCCCTTTCTACAATACCACATCGGCTATGCCAATCATGCTCCACCTGCAGAGAACAGCAGCTCGCTACATGTGCTGGGGGTATACCCTGCTTTGGGGGCGCCAGATATGCCCTTTGGGTATTCCGCATGGCACAGGCAGCTTCAGAGACAGCCCCTGCTCCAGCTGTAATGTCCTATGGCATGTGCTACCAGGGGAAGTGTGCAAGTCAAGGTATCTCAGTTGTTGGTATTTGCTTAGTGTACTGCTGCAGCTGGTGAGGGTAGGGGTAGGAAGGGCCCCCGTCATGGGTTGCCAGCACATGCAACAATTTATTCACCCTGGCTGTGACTGTTGCATAGGTCCAGCCCCTGGTACCTTAAACCAGCCCTGCCCCAAGCCAAAGCCCTTGCCTCTGTCAAACAGCAGCAGCAGAACCAATGTCCAATGTTTGCACCTCCTGTTTCCTCAAGTGCAAGCAGAGATAACAGCTGTGTCTAGCCTGTTGCAAAGAACTTGTTGATGCAATTATTGCCTGCTGTGCTTAATTGGTGGCAACCGCAACCGCATTGAGAAAGTGCTTGAGCTGACTTTTCAGATTTTGGTCAAAAGTGGGTACGCCCCTGTGGTCACCTGAGTTAGGGTGCATGGAATGGAACTTCTCCCATTTATCAGCAAGCTTTCCTTGGCTTTACAGTACCATGTCACTAGCTGCAGTCATGCATGCTCTGCACAGCAGGCCCCACATTAGCTATCCCTGCAATGCTGAGCATTGCTACAGGCAGCAAAAAGTGTGGTTTTCAACATGGATGCTTCCCCTGCTGGAGGGGCCCTGCTTCTGGCAATCTTACCATAAGCTTCAAGGTCACTGCCAAGGATTCAGTATTAACAGAAGCTGGTGTGCTTTGCATGCCAGTTTGATGGTAGGAAGCTTCCTTCTACATGCTGCAATCAGCGGCGGGCGAGACGGGCCTATGCTGCAAGGCTGTCACCCACGCTGTCACCACCACTTTGGAGGACTGTTTTCTTTGTCACCTGTCACTGCTTGAAACAAGGTCTAGCATACCACAGAGTTGTTCACTGGGCCAGGCTTGTTGTAAAACAAGACATGTTACGCATATCCCTTCGGTGCAGCACCACCTTCTAGACCCGACGTGCCCTTGCTACTGCTGTTTTAACACTTTCCACCAGATCTTGCCATGATAGTGCTAGCAGATCTCTCAACAACCTCCTCAAAGCATATGTTTTTATTCAGCACCGCTCCCCCTTTCTACAATACCACATCGGCTATGCCAATCATGCTCCACCTGCAGAGAACAGCAGCTCGCTACATGTGCTGGGGGTATACCCTGCTTTGGGGGCGCCAGATATGCCCTTTGGGTATTCCGCATGGCACAGGCAGCTTCAGAGACAGCCCCTGCTCCAGCTGTAATGTCCTATGGCATGTGCTACCAGGGGAAGTGTGCAAGTCAAGGTATCTCAGTTGTTGGTATTTGCTTAGTGTACTGCTGCAGCTGGTGAGGGTAGGGGTAGGAAGGGCCCCCGTCATGGGTTGCCAGCACATGCAACAATTTATTCACCCTGGCTGTGACTGTTGCATAGGTCCAGCCCCTGGTACCTTAAACCAGCCCTGCCCCAAGCCAAAGCCCTTGCCTCTGTCAAACAGCAGCAGCAGAACCAATGTCCAATGTTTGCACCTCCTGTTTCCTCAAGTGCAAGCAGAGATAACAGCTGTGTCTAGCCTGTTGCAAAGAACTTGTTGATGCAATTATTGCCTGCTGTGCTTAATTGGTGGCAACCGCAACCGCATTGAGAAAGTGCTTGAGCTGACTTTTCAGATTTTGGTCAAAAGTGGGTACGCCCCTGTGGTCACCTGAGTTAGGGTGCATGGAATGGAACTTCTCCCATTTATCAGCAAGCTTTCCTTGGCTTTACAGTACCATGTCACTAGCTGCAGTCATGCATGCTCTGCACAGCAGGCCCCACATTAGCTATCCCTGCAATGCTGAGCATTGCTACAGGCAGCAAAAAGTGTGGTTTTCAACATGGATGCTTCCCCTGCTGGAGGGGCCCTGCTTCTGGCAATCTTACCATAAGCTTCAAGGTCACTGCCAAGGATTCAGTATTAACAGAAGCTGGTGTGCTTTGCATGCCAGTTTGATGGTAGGAAGCTTCCTTCTACATGCTGCAATCAGCGGCGGGCGAGACGGGCCTATGCTGCAAGGCTGTCACCCACGCTGTCACCACCACTTTGGAGGACTGTTTTCTTTGTCACCTGTCACTGCTTGAAACAAGGTCTAGCATACCACAGAGTTGTTCACTGGGCCAGGCTTGTTGTAAAACAAGACATGTTACGCATATCCCTTCGGTGCAGCACCACCTTCTAGACCCGACGTGCCCTTGCTACTGCTGTTTTAACACTTTCCACCAGATCTTGCCATGATAGTGCTAGCAGATCTCTCAACAACCTCCTCAAAGCATATGTTTTTATTCAGCACCGCTCCCCCTTTCTACAATACCACATCGGCTATGCCAATCATGCTCCACCTGCAGAGAACAGCAGCTCGCTACATGTGCTGGGGGTATACCCTGCTTTGGGGGCGCCAGATATGCCCTTTGGGTATTCCGCATGGCACAGGCAGCTTCAGAGACAGCCCCTGCTCCAGCTGTAATGTCCTATGGCATGTGCTACCAGGGGAAGTGTGCAAGTCAAGGTATCTCAGTTGTTGGTATTTGCTTAGTGTACTGCTGCAGCTGGTGAGGGTAGGGGTAGGAAGGGCCCCCGTCATGGGTTGCCAGCACATGCAACAATTTATTCACCCTGGCTGTGACTGTTGCATAGGTCCAGCCCCTGGTACCTTAAACCAGCCCTGCCCCAAGCCAAAGCCCTTGCCTCTGTCAAACAGCAGCAGCAGAACCAATGTCCAATGTTTGCACCTCCTGTTTCCTCAAGTGCAAGCAGAGATAACAGCTGTGTCTAGCCTGTTGCAAAGAACTTGTTGATGCAATTATTGCCTGCTGTGCTTAATTGGTGGCAACCGCAACCGCATTGAGAAAGTGCTTGAGCTGACTTTTCAGATTTTGGTCAAAAGTGGGTACGCCCCTGTGGTCACCTGAGTTAGGGTGCATGGAATGGAACTTCTCCCATTTATCAGCAAGCTTTCCTTGGCTTTACAGTACCATGTCACTAGCTGCAGTCATGCATGCTCTGCACAGCAGGCCCCACATTAGCTATCCCTGCAATGCTGAGCATTGCTACAGGCAGCAAAAAGTGTGGTTTTCAACATGGATGCTTCCCCTGCTGGAGGGGCCCTGCTTCTGGCAATCTTACCATAAGCTTCAAGGTCACTGCCAAGGATTCAGTATTAACAGAAGCTGGTGTGCTTTGCATGCCAGTTTGATGGTAGGAAGCTTCCTTCTACATGCTGCAATCAGCGGCGGGCGAGACGGGCCTATGCTGCAAGGCTGTCACCCACGCTGTCACCACCACTTTGGAGGACTGTTTTCTTTGTCACCTGTCACTGCTTGAAACAAGGTCTAGCATACCACAGAGTTGTTCACTGGGCCAGGCTTGTTGTAAAACAAGACATGTTACGCATATCCCTTCGGTGCAGCACCACCTTCTAGACCCGACGTGCCCTTGCTACTGCTGTTTTAACACTTTCCACCAGATCTTGCCATGATAGTGCTAGCAGATCTCTCAACAACCTCCTCAAAGCATATGTTTTTATTCAGCACCGCTCCCCCTTTCTACAATACCACATCGGCTATGCCAATCATGCTCCACCTGCAGAGAACAGCAGCTCGCTACATGTGCTGGGGGTATACCCTGCTTTGGGGGCGCCAGATATGCCCTTTGGGTATTCCGCATGGCACAGGCAGCTTCAGAGACAGCCCCTTCTCCAGCTGTAATGTCCTATGGCATGTGCTACCAGGGGAAGTGTGCAAGTCAAGGTATCTCAGTTGTTGGTATTTGCTTAGTGTACTGCTGCAGCTGGTGAGGGTAGGGGTAGGAAGGGCCCCCGTCATGGGTTGCCAGCACATGCAACAATTTATTCACCCTGGCTGTGACTGTTGCATAGGTCCAGCCCCTGGTACCTTAAACCAGCCCTGCCCCAAGCCAAAGCCCTTGCCTCTGTCAAACAGCAGCAGCAGAACCAATGTCCACAGTTGGTTGCAAAAGTTTTGGCCGGAACATAAGGCTGGGGTTTAAGCAGCAGCAGCAAGACCTGATTTACAACCATTTATGTTTAAGAAAGTAACCAGGCAGAGCATCAATGTGCTGCAGTTGGTATGCCCAAGTGGTACCACAAGTAGCCTCGCACGCGAGACGTCCCGAGTTCGAGCCCCGGGCGTGCCCTATAAATATACTATATAAAAGCCAGCCAGCCAGCCTTACCCTTAGCCGCAGACGCAGACCAGCAAGCCTCCCCCCTGTTCCTATAGCCCTCCTGCTTTTTTTAACCTGGATCTCCCCTTCCACCTCTGCCCCTCCTGTGGTTGCCAGCCCCACACCCCATCTGCTCCCCTCCCACAGCCCTCTCAGCTCAGCCTTGCACTTGCCCCAACTTCTCGCATGCCCTGCCTGCCCCCACCTGCCCTGCCATTGAACTGGTATAGCCCCTGCGCCTGCTTCACACCTGGTCTATATGCTACTGCCCCTAAACAGTAAAGAAAGGGCACCTGTGCCTGCTGGCAGTTCTCAGCATTTACCCCCTTAAAAAGCAGCAAAAATGCCTCCGCTGTCTCCCTTGCAAGACCCCTGCTTTTCTCAGCAGCCAAGCAACACAGAGCAACAGAGATGCTGACCGCACCCATTGGTGACAACCTGGACCTCATACAGAAGCTGCCTGTGCAAGAGAGCAATGAACGGCCATGCCATTTCACAGAAGCAGACCATTTCCTAACAAAATCTGAGTTTTGGGCCAAAACTTTTGCAACCAACTGTGTCCAATTTTTGCACCTCCTGTTTCCTCAAGTGCAAGCAGAGATAACAGCTGTGTCTAGCCTGTTGCAAAGAACTTGTTGATGCAATTATTGCCTGCTGTGCTTAATTGGTGGCAACCGCAACCGCATTGAGAAAGTGCTTGAGCTGACTTTTCAGATTTTGGTCAAAAGTGGGTACGCCCCTGTGGTCACCTGAGTTAGGGTGCATGGAATGGAACTTCTCCCATTTATCAGCAAGCTTTCCTTGGCTTTACAGTACCATGTCACTAGCTGCAGTCATGCATGCTCTGCACAGCAGGCCCCACATTAGCTATCCCTGCAATGCTGAGCATTGCTACAGGCAGCAAAAAGTGTGGTTTTCAACATGGATGCTTCCCCTGCTGGAGGGGCCCTGCTTCTGGCAATCTTACCATAAGCTTCAAGGTCACTGCCTAGGATTCAGTATTAACAGAAGCTGGTGTGCTTTGCATGCCAGTTTGATGGTAGGAAGCTTCCTTCTACATGCTGCAATCAGCGGCGGGCGAGACGGGCCTATGCTGCAAGGCTGTCACCCACGCTGTCACCACCACTTTGGAGGACTGTTTTCTTTGTCACCTGTCACTGCTTGAAACAAGGTCTAGCATACCACAGAGTTGTTCACTGGGCCAGGCTTGTTGTAAAACAAGACATGTTACGCATATCCCTTCGGTGCAGCACCACCTTCTAGACCCGACGTGCCCTTGCTACTGCTGTTTTAACACTTTCCACCAGATCTTGCCATGATAGTGCTAGCAGATCTCTCAACAACCTCCTCAAAGCATATGTTTTTATTCAGCACCGCTCCCCCTTTCTACAATACCACATCGGCTATGCCAATCATGCTCCACCTGCAGAGAACAGCAGCTCGCTACATGTGCTGGGGGTATACCCTGCTTTGGGGGCGCCAGATATGCCCTTTGGGTATTCCGCATGGCACAGGCAGCTTCAGAGACAGCCCCTGCTCCAGCTGTAATGTCCTATGGCATGTGCTACCAGGGGAAGTGTGCAAGTCAAGGTATCTCAGTTGTTGGTATTTGCTTAGTGTACTGCTGCAGCTGGTGAGGGTAGGGGTAGGAAGGGCCCCCGTCATGGGTTGCCAGCACATGCAACAATTTATTCACCCTGGCTGTGACTGTTGCATAGGTCCAGCCCCTGGTACCTTAAACCAGCCCTGCCCCAAGCCAAAGCCCTTGCCTCTGTCAAACAGCAGCAGCAGAACCAATGTCCACAGTGTCCAATGTTTGCACCTCCTGTTTCCTCAAGTGCAAGCAGAGATAACAGCTGTGTCTAGCCTGTTGCAAAGAACTTGTTGATGCAATTATTGCCTGCTGTGCTTAATTGGTGGCAACCGCAACCGCATTGAGAAAGTGCTTGAGCTGACTTTTCAGATTTTGGTCAAAAGTGGGTACGCCCCTGTGGTCACCTGAGTTAGGGTGCATGGAATGGAACTTCTCCCATTTATCAGCAAGCTTTCCTTGGCTTTACAGTACCATGTCACTAGCTGCAGTCATGCATGCTCTGCACAGCAGGCCCCACATTAGCTATCCCTGCAATGCTGAGCATTGCTACAGGCAGCAAAAAGTGTGGTTTTCAACATGGATGCTTCCCCTGCTGGAGGGGCCCTGCTTCTGGCAATCTTACCATAAGCTTCAAGGTCACTGCCAAGGATTCAGTATTAACAGAAGCTGGTGTGCTTTGCATGCCAGTTTGATGGTAGGAAGCTTCCTTCTACATGCTGCAATCAGCGGCGGGCGAGACGGGCCTATGCTGCAAGGCTGTCACCCACGCTGTCACCACCACTTTGGAGGACTGTTTTCTTTGTCACCTGTCACTGCTTGAAACAAGGTCTAGCATACCACAGAGTTGTTCACTGGGCCAGGCTTGTTGTAAAACAAGACATGTTACGCATATCCCTTCGGTGCAGCACCACCTTCTAGACCCGACGTGCCCTTGCTACTGCTGTTTTAACACTTTCCACCAGATCTTGCCATGATAGTGCTAGCAGATCTCTCAACAACCTCCTCAAAGCATATGTTTTTATTCAGCACCGCTCCCCCTTTCTACAATACCACATCGGCTATGCCAATCATGCTCCACCTGCAGAGAACAGCAGCTCGCTACATGTGCTGGGGGTATACCCTGCTTTGGGGGCGCCAGATATGCCCTTTGGGTATTCCGCATGGCACAGGCAGCTTCAGAGACAGCCCCTGCTCCAGCTGTAATGTCCTATGGCATGTGCTACCAGGGGAAGTGTGCAAGTCAAGGTATCTCAGTTGTTGGTATTTGCTTAGTGTACTGCTGCAGCTGGTGAGGGTAGGGGTAGGAAGGGCCCCCGTCATGGGTTGCCAGCACATGCAACAATTTATTCACCCTGGCTGTGACTGTTGCATAGGTCCAGCCCCTGGTACCTTAAACCAGCCCTGCCCCAAGCCAAAGCCCTTGCCTCTGTCAAACAGCAGCAGCAGAACCAATGTCCAATGTTTGCACCTCCTGTTTCCTCAAGTGCAAGCAGAGATAACAGCTGTGTCTAGCCTGTTGCAAAGAACTTGTTGATGCAATTATTGCCTGCTGTGCTTAATTGGTGGCAACCGCAACCGCATTGAGAAAGTGCTTGAGCTGACTTTTCAGATTTTGGTCAAAAGTGGGTACGCCCCTGTGGTCACCTGAGTTAGGGTGCATGGAATGGAACTTCTCCCATTTATCAGCAAGCTTTCCTTGGCTTTACAGTACCATGTCACTAGCTGCAGTCATGCATGCTCTGCACAGCAGGCCCCACATTAGCTATCCCTGCAATGCTGAGCATTGCTACAGGCAGCAAAAAGTGTGGTTTTCAACATGGATGCTTCCCCTGCTGGAGGGGCCCTGCTTCTGGCAATCTTACCATAAGCTTCAAGGTCACTGCCAAGGATTCAGTATTAACAGAAGCTGGTGTGCTTTGCATGCCAGTTTGATGGTAGGAAGCTTCCTTCTACATGCTGCAATCAGCGGCGGGCGAGACGGGCCTATGCTGCAAGGCTGTCACCCACGCTGTCACCACCACTTTGGAGGACTGTTTTCTTTGTCACCTGTCACTGCTTGAAACAAGGTCTAGCATACCACAGAGTTGTTCACTGGGCCAGGCTTGTTGTAAAACAAGACATGTTACGCATATCCCTTCGGTGCAGCACCACCTTCTAGACCCGACGTGCCCTTGCTACTGCTGTTTTAACACTTTCCACCAGATCTTGCCATGATAGTGCTAGCAGATCTCTCAACAACCTCCTCAAAGCATATGTTTTTATTCAGCACCGCTCCCCCTTTCTACAATACCACATCGGCTATGCCAATCATGCTCCACCTGCAGAGAACAGCAGCTCGCTACATGTGCTGGGGGTATACCCTGCTTTGGGGGCGCCAGATATGCCCTTTGGGTATTCCGCATGGCACAGGCAGCTTCAGAGACAGCCCCTGCTCCAGCTGTAATGTCCTATGGCATGTGCTACCAGGGGAAGTGTGCAAGTCAAGGTATCTCAGTTGTTGGTATTTGCTTAGTGTACTGCTGCAGCTGGTGAGGGTAGGGGTAGGAAGGGCCCCCGTCATGGGTTGCCAGCACATGCAACAATTTATTCACCCTGGCTGTGACTGTTGCATAGGTCCAGCCCCTGGTACCTTAAACCAGCCCTGCCCCAAGCCAAAGCCCTTGCCTCTGTCAAACAGCAGCAGCAGAACCAATGTCCAATGTTTGCACCTCCTGTTTCCTCAAGTGCAAGCAGAGATAACAGCTGTGTCTAGCCTGTTGCAAAGAACTTGTTGATGCAATTATTGCCTGCTGTGCTTAATTGGTGGCAACCGCAACCGCATTGAGAAAGTGCTTGAGCTGACTTTTCAGATTTTGGTCAAAAGTGGGTACGCCCCTGTGGTCACCTGAGTTAGGGTGCATGGAATGGAACTTCTCCCATTTATCAGCAAGCTTTCCTTGGCTTTACAGTACCATGTCACTAGCTGCAGTCATGCATGCTCTGCACAGCAGGCCCCACATTAGCTATCCCTGCAATGCTGAGCATTGCAACAGGCAGCAAAAAGTGTGGTTTTCAACATGGATGCTTCCCCTGCTGGAGGGGCCCTGCTTCTGGCAATCTTACCATAAGCTTCAAGGTCACTGCCAAGGATTCAGTATTAACAGAAGCTGGTGTGCTTTGCATGCCAGTTTGATGGTAGGAAGCTTCCTTCTACATGCTGCAATCAGCGGCGGGCGAGACGGGCCTATGCTGCAAGGCTGTCACCCACGCTGTCACCACCACTTTGGAGGACTGTTTTCTTTGTCACCTGTCACTGCTTGAAACAAGGTCTAGCATACCACAGAGTTGTTCACTGGGCCAGGCTTGTTGTAAAACAAGACATGTTACGCATATCCCTTCGGTGCAGCACCACCTTCTAGACCCGACGTGCCCTTGCTACTGCTGTTTTAACACTTTCCACCAGATCTTGCCATGATAGTGCTAGCAGATCTCTCAACAACCTCCTCAAAGCATATGTTTTTATTCAGCACCGCTCCCCCTTTCTACAATACCACATCGGCTATGCCAATCATGCTCCACCTGCAGAGAACAGCAGCTCGCTACATGTGCTGGGGGTATACCCTGCTTTGGGGGCGCCAGATATGCCCTTTGGGTATTCCGCATGGCACAGGCAGCTTCAGAGACAGCCCCTTCTCCAGCTGTAATGTCCTATGGCATGTGCTACCAGGGGAAGTGTGCAAGTCAAGGTATCTCAGTTGTTGGTATTTGCTTAGTGTACTGCTGCAGCTGGTGAGGGTAGGGGTAGGAAGGGCCCCCGTCATGGGTTGCCAGCACATGCAACAATTTATTCACCCTGGCTGTGACTGTTGCATAGGTCCAGCCCCTGGTACCTTAAACCAGCCCTGCCCCAAGCCAAAGCCCTTGCCTCTGTCAAACAGCAGCAGCAGAACCAATGTCCACAGTTGGTTGCAAAAGTTTTGGCCGGAACATAAGGCTGGGGTTTAAGCAGCAGCAGCAAGACCTGATTTACAAGCATTTATGTTTAAGAAAGTAACCAGGCAGAGCATCAATGTGCTGCAGTTGGTATGCCCAAGTGGTACCACAAGTAGCCTCGCACGCGAGACGTCCCGAGTTCGAGCCCCGGGCGTGCCCTATAAATATACTATATTAAAGCCAGCCAGCCAGCCTTACCCTTAGCCGCAGACGCAGACCAGCAAGCCTCCCCCCTGTTCCTATAGCCCTCCTGCTTTTTTTAACCTGGCTCTCCCCTTCCACCTCTGCCCCTCCTGTGGTTGCCAGCCCCACACCCCATCTGCTCCCCTCCCACAGCCCTCTCAGCTCAGCCTTGCAATTGCCCCAACTTCTCGCATGCCCTGCCTGCCCCCACCTGCCCTGCCATTGAACTGGTATAGCCCCTGCGCCTGCTTCACACCTGGTCTATATGCTACTGCCCCTAAACAGTAAAGAAAGGGCACCTGTGCCTGCTGGCAGTTCTCAGCATTTACCCCCTTAAAAAGCAGCAAAAATGCCTCCGCTGTCTCCCTTGCAAGACCCCTGCTTTTCTCAGCAGCCAAGCAACACAGAGCAACAGAGATGCTGACCGCACCCATTGGTGACAACCTGGACCTCATACAGAAGCTGCCTGTGCAAGAGAGCAATGAACAGCCATGCCATTTCACAGAAGCAGACCATTTCCTAACAAAATCTGAGTTTTGGGCCAAAACTTTTGCAACCAACTGTGTCCAATGTTTGCACCTCCTGTTTCCTCAAGTGCAAGCAGAGATAACAGCTGTGTCTAGCCTGTTGCAAAGAACTTGTTGATGCAATTATTGCCTGCTGTGCTTAATTGGTGGCAACCGCAACCGCATTGAGAAAGTGCTTGAGCTGACTTTTCAGATTTTGGTCAAAAGTGGGTACGCCCCTGTGGTCACCTGAGTTAGGGTGCATGGAATGGAACTTCTCCCATTTATCAGCAAGCTTTCCTTGGCTTTACAGTACCATGTCACTAGCTGCAGTCATGCATGCTCTGCACAGCAGGCCCCACATTAGCTATCCCTGCAATGCTGAGCATTGCTACAGGCAGCAAAAAGTGTGGTTTTCAACATGGATGCTTCCCCTGCTGGAGGGGCCCTGCTTCTGGCAATCTTACCATAAGCTTCAAGGTCACTGCCAAGGATTCAGTATTAACAGAAGCTGGTGTGCTTTGCATGCCAGTTTGATGGTAGGAAGCTTCCTTCTACATGCTGCAATCAGCGGCGGGCGAGACGGGCCTATGCTGCAAGGCTGTCACCCACGCTGTCACCACCACTTTGGAGGACTGTTTTCTTTGTCACCTGTCACTGCTTGAAACAAGGTCTAGCATACCACAGAGTTGTTCACTGGGCCAGGCTTGTTGTAAAACAAGACATGTTACGCATATCCCTTCGGTGCAGCACCACCTTCTAGACCCGACGTGCCCTTGCTACTGCTGTTTTAACACTTTCCACCAGATCTTGCCATGATAGTGCTAGCAGATCTCTCAACAACCTCCTCAAAGCATATGTTTTTATTCAGCACCGCTCCCCCTTTCTACAATACCACATCGGCTATGCCAATCATGCTCCACCTGCAGAGAACAGCAGCTCGCTACATGTGCTGGGGGTATACCCTGCTTTGGGGGCGCCAGATATGCCCTTTGGGTATTCCGCATGGCACAGGCAGCTTCAGAGACAGCCCCTGCTCCAGCTGTAATGTCCTATGGCATGTGCTACCAGGGGAAGTGTGCAAGTCAAGGTATCTCAGTTGTTGGTATTTGCTTAGTGTACTGCTGCAGCTGGTGAGGGTAGGGGTAGGAAGGGCCCCCGTCATGGGTTGCCAGCACATGCAACAATTTATTCACCCTGGCTGTGACTGTTGCATAGGTCCAGCCCCTGGTACCTTAAACCAGCCCTGCCCCAAGCCAAAGCCCTTGCCTCTGTCAAACAGCAGCAGCAGAACCAATGTCCACAGTGTCCAATGTTTGCACCTCCTGTTTCCTCAAGTGCAAGCAGAGATAACAGCTGTGTCTAGCCTGTTGCAAAGAACTTGTTGATGCAATTATTGCCTGCTGTGCTTAATTGGTGGCAACCGCAACCGCATTGAGAAAGTGCTTGAGCTGACTTTTCAGATTTTGGTCAAAAGTGGGTACGCCCCTGTGGTCACCTGAGTTAGGGTGCATGGAATGGAACTTCTCCCATTTATCAGCAAGCTTTCCTTGGCTTTACAGTACCATGTCACTAGCTGCAGTCATGCATGCTCTGCACAGCAGGCCCCACATTAGCTATCCCTGCAATGCTGAGCATTGCTACAGGCAGCAAAAAGTGTGGTTTTCAACATGGATGCTTCCCCTGCTGGAGGGGCCCTGCTTCTGGCAATCTTACCATAAGCTTCAAGGTCACTGCCAAGGATTCAGTATTAACAGAAGCTGGTGTGCTTTGCATGCCAGTTTGATGGTAGGAAGCTTCCTTCTACATGCTGCAATCAGCGGCGGGCGAGACGGGCCTATGCTGCAAGGCTGTCACCCACGCTGTCACCACCACTTTGGAGGACTGTTTTCTTTGTCACCTGTCACTGCTTGAAACAAGGTCTAGCATACCACAGAGTTGTTCACTGGGCCAGGCTTGTTGTAAAACAAGACATGTTACGCATATCCCTTCGGTGCAGCACCACCTTCTAGACCCGACGTGCCCTTGCTACTGCTGTTTTAACACTTTCCACCAGATCTTGCCATGATAGTGCTAGCAGATCTCTCAACAACCTCCTCAAAGCATATGTTTTTATTCAGCACCGCTCCCCCTTTCTACAATACCACATCGGCTATGCCAATCATGCTCCACCTGCAGAGAACAGCAGCTCGCTACATGTGCTGGGGGTATACCCTGCTTTGGGGGCGCCAGATATGCCCTTTGGGTATTCCGCATGGCACAGGCAGCTTCAGAGACAGCCCCTGCTCCAGCTGTAATGTCCTATGGCATGTGCTACCAGGGGAAGTGTGCAAGTCAAGGTATCTCAGTTGTTGGTATTTGCTTAGTGTACTGCTGCAGCTGGTGAGGGTAGGGGTAGGAAGGGCCCCCGTCATGGGTTGCCAGCACATGCAACAATTTATTCACCCTGGCTGTGACTGTTGCATAGGTCCAGCCCCTGGTACCTTAAACCAGCCCTGCCCCAAGCCAAAGCCCTTGCCTCTGTCAAACAGCAGCAGCAGAACCAATGTCCACAGTGTCCAATGTTTGCACCTCCTGTTTCCTCAAGTGCAAGCAGAGATAACAGCTGTGTCTAGCCTGTTGCAAAGAACTTGTTGATGCAATTATTGCCTGCTGTGCTTAATTGGTGGCAACCGCAACCGCATTGAGAAAGTGCTTGAGCTGACTTTTCAGATTTTGGTCAAAAGTGGGTACGCCCCTGTGGTCACCTGAGTTAGGGTGCATGGAATGGAACTTCTCCCATTTATCAGCAAGCTTTCCTTGGCTTTACAGTACCATGTCACTAGCTGCAGTCATGCATGCTCTGCACAGCAGGCCCCACATTAGCTATCCCTGCAATGCTGAGCATTGCTACAGGCAGCAAAAAGTGTGGTTTTCAACATGGATGCTTCCCCTGCTGGAGGGGCCCTGCTTCTGGCAATCTTACCATAAGCTTCAAGGTCACTGCCAAGGATTCAGTATTAACAGAAGCTGGTGTGCTTTGCATGCCAGTTTGATGGTAGGAAGCTTCCTTCTACATGCTGCAATCAGCGGCGGGCGAGACGGGCCTATGCTGCAAGGCTGTCACCCACGCTGTCACCACCACTTTGGAGGACTGTTTTCTTTGTCACCTGTCACTGCTTGAAACAAGGTCTAGCATACCACAGAGTTGTTCACTGGGCCAGGCTTGTTGTAAAACAAGACATGTTACGCATATCCCTTCGGTGCAGCACCACCTTCTAGACCCGACGTGCCCTTGCTACTGCTGTTTTAACACTTTCCACCAGATCTTGCCATGATAGTGCTAGCAGATCTCTCAACAACCTCCTCAAAGCATATGTTTTTATTCAGCACCGCTCCCCCTTTCTACAATACCACATCGGCTATGCCAATCATGCTCCACCTGCAGAGAACAGCAGCTCGCTACATGTGCTGGGGGTATACCCTGCTTTGGGGGCGCCAGATATGCCCTTTGGGTATTCCGCATGGCACAGGCAGCTTCAGAGACAGCCCCTGCTCCAGCTGTAATGTCCTATGGCATGTGCTACCAGGGGAAGTGTGCAAGTCAAGGTATCTCAGTTGTTGGTATTTGCTTAGTGTACTGCTGCAGCTGGTGAGGGTAGGGGTAGGAAGGGCCCCCGTCATGGGTTGCCAGCACATGCAACAATTTATTCACCCTGGCTGTGACTGTTGCATAGGTCCAGCCCCTGGTACCTTAAACCAGCCCTGCCCCAAGCCAAAGCCCTTGCCTCTGTCAAACAGCAGCAGCAGAACCAATGTCCACAGTTGGTTGCAAAAATTTTGGCCGGAACATAAGGCTGGGGTTTAAGCAGCAGCAGCAAGACCTGATTTACAACCATTTATGTTTAAGAAAGTAACCAGGCAGAGCATCAATGTGCTGCAGTTGGTATGCCCAAGTGGTACCACAAGTAGCCTCGCACGCGAGACGTCCCGAGTTCGAGCCCCGGGCGTGCCCTATAAATATACTATATAAAAGCCAGCCAGCCAGCCTTACCCTTAGCCGCAGACGCAGACCAGCAAGCCTCCCCCCTGTTCCTATAGCCCTCCTGCTTTTTTTAACCTGGCTCTCCACTTCCACCTCTGCCCCTCCTGTGGTTGCCAGCCCCACACCCCATCTGCTCCCCTCCCACAGCCCTCTCAGCTCAGCCTTGCACTTGCCCCAACTTCTCGCATGCCCTGCCTGCCCCCACCTGCCCTGCCATTGAACTGGTATAGCCCCTGCGCCTGCTTCACACCTGGTCTATATGCTACTGCCCCTAAACAGTAAAGAAAGGGCACCTGTGCCTGCTGGCAGTTCTCAGCATTTACCCCCTTAAAAAGCAGCAAAAATGCCTCCGCTGTCTCCCTTGCAAGACCCCTGCTTTTCTCAGCAGCCAAGCAACACAGAGCAACAGAGATGCTGACCGCACCCATTGGTGACAACCTGGACCTCATACAGAAGCTGCCTGTGCAAGAGAGCAATGAACGGCCATGCCATTTCACAGAAGCAGACCATTTCCTAACAAAATCTGAGTTTTGGGCCAAAACTTTTGCAACCAACTGTGTCCAATGTTTGCACCTCCTGTTTCCTCAAGTGCAAGCAGAGATAACAACTGTGTCTAGCCTGTTGCAAAGAACTTGTTGATGCAATTATTGCCTGCTGTGCTTAATTGGTGGCAACCGCAACCGCATTGAGAAAGTGCTTGAGCTGACTTTTCAGATTTTGGTCAAAAGTGGGTACGCCCCTGTGGTCACCTGAGTTAGGGTGCATGGAATGGAACTTCTCCCATTTATCAGCAAGCTTTCCTTGGCTTTACAGTACCATGTCACTAGCTGCAGTCATGCATGCTCTGCACAGCAGGCCCCACATTAGCTATCCCTGCAATGCTGAGCATTGCTACAGGCAGCAAAAAGTGTGGTTTTCAACATGGATGCTTCCCCTGCTGGAGGGGCCCTGCTTCTGGCAATCTTACCATAAGCTTCAAGGTCACTGCCAAGGATTCAGTATTAACAGAAGCTGGTGTGCTTTGCATGCCAGTTTGATGGTAGGAAGCTTCCTTCTACATGCTGCAATCAGCGGCGGGCGAGACGGGCCTATGCTGCAAGGCTGTCACCCACGCTGTCACCACCACTTTGGAGGACTGTTTTCTTTGTCACCTGTCACTGCTTGAAACAAGGTCTAGCATACCACAGAGTTGTTCACTGGGCCAGGCTTGTTGTAAAACAAGACATGTTACGCATATCCCTTCGGTGCAGCACCACCTTCTAGACCCGACGTGCCCTTGCTACTGCTGTTTTAACACTTTCCACCAGATCTTGCCATGATAGTGCTAGCAGATCTCTCAACAACCTCCTCAAAGCATATGTTTTTATTCAGCACCGCTCCCCCTTTCTACAATACCACATCGGCTATGCCAATCATGCTCCACCTGCAGAGAACAGCAGCTCGCTACATGTGCTGGGGGTATACCCTGCTTTGGGGGCGCCAGATATGCCCTTTGGGTATTCCGCATGGCACAGGCAGCTTCAGAGACAGCCCCTGCTCCAGCTGTAATGTCCTATGGCATGTGCTACCAGGGGAAGTGTGCAAGTCAAGGTATCTCAGTTGTTGGTATTTGCTTAGTGTACTGCTGCAGCTGGTGAGGGTAGGGGTAGGAAGGGCCCCCGTCATGGGTTGCCAGCACATGCAACAATTTATTCACCCTGGCTGTGACTGTTGCATAGGTCCAGCCCCTGGTACCTTAAACCAGCCCTGCCCCAAGCCAAAGCCCTTGCCTCTGTCAAACAGCAGCAGCAGAACCAATGTCCACAGTGTCCAATGTTTGCACCTCCTGTTTCCTCAAGTGCAAGCAGAGATAACAACTGTGTCTAGCCTGTTGCAAAGAACTTGTTGATGCAATTATTGCCTGCTGTGCTTAATTGGTGGCAACCGCAACCGCATTGAGAAAGTGCTTGAGCTGACTTTTCAGATTTTGGTCAAAAGTGGGTACGCCCCTGTGGTCACCTGAGTTAGGGTGCATGGAATGGAACTTCTCCCATTTATCAGCAAGCTTTCCTTGGCTTTACAGTACCATGTCACTAGCTGCAGTCATGCATGCTCTGCACAGCAGGCCCCACATTAGCTATCCCTGCAATGCTGAGCATTGCTACAGGCAGCAAAAAGTGTGGTTTTCAACATGGATGCTTCCCTTGCTGGAGGGGCCCTGCTTCTGGCAATCTTACCATAAGCTTCAAGGTCACTGCCAAGGATTCAGTATTAACAGAAGCTGGTGTGCTTTGCATGCCAGTTTGATGGTAGGAAGCTTCCTTCTACATGCTGCAATCAGCGGCGGGCGAGACGGGCCTATGCTGCAAGGCTGTCACCCACGCTGTCACCACCACTTTGGAGGACTGTTTTCTTTGTCACCTGTCACTGCTTGAAACAAGGTCTAGCATACCACAGAGTTGTTCACTGGGCCAGGCTTGTTGTAAAACAAGACATGTTACGCATATCCCTTCGGTGCAGCACCACCTTCTAGACCCGACGTGCCCTTGCTACTGCTGTTTTAACACTTTCCACCAGATCTTGCCATGATAGTGCTAGCAGATCTCTCAACAACCTCCTCAAAGCATATGTTTTTATTCAGCACCGCTCCCCCTTTCTACAATACCACATCGGCTATGCCAATCATGCTCCACCTGCAGAGAACAGCAGCTCGCTACATGTGCTGGGGGTATACCCTGCTTTGGGGGCGCCAGATATGCCCTTTGGGTATTCCGCATGGCACAGGCAGCTTCAGAGACAGCCCCTGCTCCAGCTGTAATGTCCTATGGCATGTGCTACCAGGGGAAGTGTGCAAGTCAAGGTATCTCAGTTGTTGGTATTTGCTTAGTGTACTGCTGCAGCTGGTGAGGGTAGGGGTAGGAAGGGCCCCCGTCATGGGTTGCCAGCACATGCAACAATTTATTCACCCTGGCTGTGACTGTTGCATAGGTCCAGCCCCTGGTACCTTAAACCAGCCCTGCCCCAAGCCAAAGCCCTTGCCTCTGTCAAACAGCAGCAGCAGAACCAATGTCCACCAATGAACCCGTGTCCAATGTTTGCACCTCCTGTTTCCTCAAGTGCAAGCAGAGATAACAGCTGTGTCTAGCCTGTTGCAAAGAACTTGTTGATGCAATTATTGCCTGCTGTGCTTAATTGGTGGCAACCGCAACCGCATTGAGAAAGTGCTTGAGCTGACTTTTCAGATTTTGGTCAAAAGTGGGTACGCCCCTGTGGTCACCTGAGTTAGGGTGCATGGAATGGAACTTCTCCCATTTATCAGCAAGCTTTCCTTGGCTTTACAGTACCATGTCACTAGCTGCAGTCATGCATGCTCTGCACAGCAGGCCCCACATTAGCTATCCCTGCAATGCTGAGCATTGCTACAGGCAGCAAAAAGTGTGGTTTTCAACATGGATGCTTCCCCTGCTGGAGGGGCCCTGCTTCTGGCAATCTTACCATAAGCTTCAAGGTCACTGCCAAGGATTCAGTATTAACAGAAGCTGGTGTGCTTTGCATGCCAGTTTGATGGTAGGAAGCTTCCTTCTACATGCTGCAATCAGCGGCGGGCGAGACGGGCCTATGCTGCAAGGCTGTCACCCACACTGTCACCACCACTTTGGAGGACTGTTTTCTTTGTCACCTGTCACTGCTTGAAACAAGGTCTAGCATACCACAGAGTTGTTCACTGGGCCAGGCTTGTTGTAAAACAAGACATGTTACGCATATCCCTTCGGTGCAGCACCACCTTCTAGACCCGACGTGCCCTTGCTACTGCTGTTTTAACACTTTCCACCAGATCTTGCCATGATAGTGCTAGCAGATCTCTCAACAACCTCCTCAAAGCATATGTTTTTATTCAGCACCGCTCCCCCTTTCTACAATACCACATCGGCTATGCCAATCATGCTCCACCTGCAGAGAACAGCAGCTCGCTACATGTGCTGGGGGTATACCCTGCTTTGGGGGCGCCAGATATGCCCTTTGGGTATTCCGCATGGCACAGGCAGCTTCAGAGACAGCCCCTGCTCCAGCTGTAATGTCCTATGGCATGTGCTACCAGGGGAAGTGTGCAAGTCAAGGTATCTCAGTTGTTGGTATTTGCTTAGTGTACTGCTGCAGCTGGTGAGGGTAGGGGTAGGAAGGGCCCCCGTCATGGGTTGCCAGCACATGCAACAATTTATTCACCCTGGCTGTGACTGTTGCATAGGTCCAGCCCCTGGTACCTTAAACCAGCCCTGCCCCAAGCCAAAGCCCTTGCCTCTGTCAAACAACAGCAGCAGAACCAATGTCCACAGTGTCCAATGTTTGCACCTCCTGTTTCCTCAAGTGCAAGCAGAGATAACAGCTGTGTCTAGCCTGTTGCAAAGAACTTGTTGATGCAATTATTGCCTGCTGTGCTTAATTGGTGGCAACCGCAACCGCATTGAGAAAGTGCTTGAGCTGACTTTTCAGATTTTGGTCAAAAGTGGGTACGCCCCTGTGGTCACCTGAGTTAGGGTGCATGGAATGGAACTTCTCCCATTTATCAGCAAGCTTTCCTTGGCTTTACAGTACCATGTCACTAGCTGCAGTCATGCATGCTCTGCACAGCAGGCCCCACATTAGCTATCCCTGCAATGCTGAGCATTGCTACAGGCAGCAAAAAGTGTGGTTTTCAACATGGATGCTTCCCTTGCTGGAGGGGCCCTGCTTCTGGCAATCTTACCATAAGCTTCAAGGTCACTGCCAAGGATTCAGTATTAACAGAAGCTGGTGTGCTTTGCATGCCAGTTTGATGGTAGGAAGCTTCCTTCTACATGCTGCAATCAGCGGCGGGCGAGACGGGCCTATGCTGCAAGGCTGTCACCCACGCTGTCACCACCACTTTGGAGGACTGTTTTCTTTGTCACCTGTCACTGCTTGAAACAAGGTCTAGCATACCACAGAGTTGTTCACTGGGCCAGGCTTGTTGTAAAACAAGACATGTTACGCATATCCCTTCGGTGCAGCACCACCTTCTAGACCCGACGTGCCCTTGCTACTGCTGTTTTAACACTTTCCACCAGATCTTGCCATGATAGTGCTAGCAGATCTCTCAACAACCTCCTCAAAGCATATGTTTTTATTCAGCACCGCTCCCCCTTTCTACAATACCACATCGGCTATGCCAATCATGCTCCACCTGCAGAGAACAGCAGCTCGCTACATGTGCTGGGGGTATACCCTGCTTTGGGGGCGCCAGATATGCCCTTTGGGTATTCCGCATGGCACAGGCAGCTTCAGAGACAGCCCCTGCTCCAGCTGTAATGTCCTATGGCATGTGCTACCAGGGGAAGTGTGCAAGTCAAGGTATCTCAGTTGTTGGTATTTGCTTAGTGTACTGCTGCAGCTGGTGAGGGTAGGGGTAGGAAGGGCCCCCGTCATGGGTTGCCAGCACATGCAACAATTTATTCACCCTGGCTGTGACTGTTGCATAGTTCCAGCCCCTGGTACCTTAAACCAGCCCTGCCCCAAGCCAAAGCCCTTGCCTCTGTCAAACAGCAGCAGCAGAACCAATGTCCACCAATGAACCCGTGTCCAATGTTTGCACCTCCTGTTTCCTCAAGTGCAAGCAGAGATAACAGCTGTGTCTAGCCTGTTGCAAAGAACTTGTTGATGCAATTATTGCCTGCTGTGCTTAATTGGTGGCAACCGCAACCGCATTGAGAAAGTGCTTGAGCTGACTTTTCAGATTTTGGTCAAAAGTGGGTACGCCCCTGTGGTCACCTGAGTTAGGGTGCATGGAATGGAACTTCTCCCATTTATCAGCAAGCTTTCCTTGGCTTTACAGTACCATGTCACTAGCTGCAGTCATGCATGCTCTGCACAGCAGGCCCCACATTAGCTATCCCTGCAATGCTGAGCATTGCTACAGGCAGCAAAAAGTGTGGTTTTCAACATGGATGCTTCCCTTGCTGGAGGGGCCCTGCTTCTGGCAATCTTACCATAAGCTTCAAGGTCACTGCCAAGGATTCAGTATTAACAGAAGCTGGTGTGCTTTGCATGCCAGTTTGATGGTAGGAAGCTTCCTTCTACATGCTGCAATCAGCGGCGGGCGAGACGGGCCTATGCTGCAAGGCTGTCACCCACGCTGTCACCACCACTTTGGAGGACTGTTTTCTTTGTCACCTGTCACTGCTTGAAACAAGGTCTAGCATACCACAGAGTTGTTCACTGGGCCAGGCTTGTTGTAAAACAAGACATGTTACGCATATCCCTTCGGTGCAGCACCACCTTCTAGACCCGACGTGCCCTTGCTACTGCTGTTTTAACACTTTCCACCAGATCTTGCCATGATAGTGCTAGCAGATCTCTCAACAACCTCCTCAAAGCATATGTTTTTATTCAGCACCGCTCCCCCTTTCTACAATACCACATCGGCTATGCCAATCATGCTCCACCTGCAGAGAACAGCAGCTCGCTACATGTGCTGGGGGTATACCCTGCTTTGGGGGCGCCAGATATGCCCTTTGGGTATTCCGCATGGCACAGGCAGCTTCAGAGACAGCCCCTGCTCCAGCTGTAATGTCCTATGGCATGTGCTACCAGGGGAAGTGTGCAAGTCAAGGTATCTCAGTTGTTGGTATTTGCTTAGTGTACTGCTGCAGCTGGTGAGGGTAGGGGTAGGAAGGGCCCCCGTCATGGGTTGCCAGCACATGCAACAATTTATTCACCCTGGCTGTGACTGTTGCATAGGTCCAGCCCCTGGTACCTTAAACCAGCCCTGCCCCAAGCCAAAGCCCTTGCCTCTGTCAAACAGCAGCAGCAGAACCAATGTCCACAGTGTCCAATGTTTGCACCTCCTGTTTCCTCAAGTGCAAGCAGAGATAACAGCTGTGTCTAGCCTGTTGCAAAGAACTTGTTGATGCAATTATTGCCTGCTGTGCTTAATTGGTGGCAACCGCAACCGCATTGAGAAAGTGCTTGAGCTGACTTTTCAGATTTTGGTCAAAAGTGGGTACGCCCCTGTGGTCACCTGAGTTAGGGTGCATGGAATGGAACTTCTCCCATTTATCAGCAAGCTTTCCTTGGCTTTACAGTACCATGTCACTAGCTGCAGTCATGCATGCTCTGCACAGCAGGCCCCACATTAGCTATCCCTGCAATGCTGAGCATTGCTACAGGCAGCAAAAAGTGTGGTTTTCAACATGGATGCTTCCCTTGCTGGAGGGGCCCTGCTTCTGGCAATCTTACCATAAGCTTCAAGGTCACTGCCAAGGATTCAGTATTAACAGAAGCTGGTGTGCTTTGCATGCCAGTTTGATGGTAGGAAGCTTCCTTCTACATGCTGCAATCAGCGGCGGGCGAGACGGGCCTATGCTGCAAGGCTGTCACCCACGCTGTCACCACCACTTTGGAGGACTGTTTTCTTTGTCACCTGTCACTGCTTGAAACAAGGTCTAGCATACCACAGAGTTGTTCACTGGGCCAGGCTTGTTGTAAAACAAGACATGTTACGCATATCCCTTCGGTGCAGCACCACCTTCTAGACCCGACGTGCCCTTGCTACTGCTGTTTTAACACTTTCCACCAGATCTTGCCATGATAGTGCTAGCAGATCTCTCAACAACCTCCTCAAAGCATATGTTTTTATTCAGCACCGCTCCCCCTTTCTACAATACCACATCGGCTATGCCAATCATGCTCCACCTGCAGAGAACAGCAGCTCGCTACATGTGCTGGGGGTATACCCTGCTTTGGGGGCGCCAGATATGCCCTTTGGGTATTCCGCATGGCACAGGCAGCTTCAGAGACAGCCCCTGCTCCAGCTGTAATGTCCTATGGCATGTGCTACCAGGGGAAGTGTGCAAGTCAAGGTATCTCAGTTGTTGGTATTTGCTTAGTGTACTGCTGCAGCTGGTGAGGGTAGGGGTAGGAAGGGCCCCCGTCATGGGTTGCCAGCACATGCAACAATTTATTCACCCTGGCTGTGACTGTTGCATAGGTCCAGCCCCTGGTACCTTAAACCAGCCCTGCCCCAAGCCAAAGCCCTTGCCTCTGTCAAACAGCAGCAGCAGAACCAATGTCCACCAATGAACCCGTGTCCAATGTTTGCACCTCCTGTTTCCTCAAGTGCAAGCAGAGATAACAGCTGTGTCTAGCCTGTTGCAAAGAACTTGTTGATGCAATTATTGCCTGCTGTGCTTAATTGGTGGCAACCGCAACCGCATTGAGAAAGTGCTTGAGCTGACTTTTCAGATTTTGGTCAAAAGTGGGTACGCCCCTGTGGTCACCTGAGTTAGGGTGCATGGAATGGAACTTCTCCCATTTATCAGCAAGCTTTCCTTGGCTTTACAGTACCATGTCACTAGCTGCAGTCATGCATGCTCTGCACAGCAGGCCCCACATTAGCTATCCCTGCAATGCTGAGCATTGCTACAGGCAGCAAAAAGTGTGGTTTTCAACATGGATGCTTCCCTTGCTGGAGGGGCCCTGCTTCTGGCAATCTTACCATAAGCTTCAAGGTCACTGCCAAGGATTCAGTATTAACAGAAGCTGGTGTGCTTTGCATGCCAGTTTGATGGTAGGAAGCTTCCTTCTACATGCTGCAATCAGCGGCGGGCGAGACGGGCCTATGCTGCAAGGCTGTCACCCACGCTGTCACCACCACTTTGGAGGACTGTTTTCTTTGTCACCTGTCACTGCTTGAAACAAGGTCTAGCATACCACAGAGTTGTTCACTGGGCCAGGCTTGTTGTAAAACAAGACATGTTACGCATATCCCTTCGGTGCAGCACCACCTTCTAGACCCGACGTGCCCTTGCTACTGCTGTTTTAACACTTTCCACCAGATCTTGCCATGGTAGTGCTAGCAGATCTCTCAACAACCTCCTCAAAGCATATGTTTTTATTCAGCACCGCTCCCCCTTTCTACAATACCACATCGGCTATGCCAATCATGCTCCACCTGCAGAGAACAGCAGCTCGCTACATGTGCTGGGGGTATACCCTGCTTTGGGGGCGCCAGATATGCCCTTTGGGTATTCCGCATGGCACAGGCAGCTTCAGAGACAGCCCCTGCTCCAGCTGTAATGTCCTATGGCATGTGCTACCAGGGGAAGTGTGCAAGTCAAGGTATCTCAGTTGTTGGTATTTGCTTAGTGTACTGCTGCAGCTGGTGAGGGTAGGGGTAGGAAGGGCCCCCGTCATGGGTTGCCAGCACATGCAACAATTTATTCACCCTGGCTGTGACTGTTGCATAGGTCCAGCCCCTGGTACCTTAAACCAGCCCTGCCCCAAGCCAAAGCCCTTGCCTCTGTCAAACAGCAGCAGCAGAACCAATGTCCACCAATGAACCCGTGTCCAATGTTTGCACCTCCTGTTTCCTCAAGTGCAAGCAGAGATAACAGCTGTGTCTAGCCTGTTGCAAAGAACTTGTTGATGCAATTATTGCCTGCTGTGCTTAATTGGTGGCAACCGCAACCGCATTGAGAAAGTGCTTGAGCTGACTTTTCAGATTTTGGTCAAAAGTGGGTACGCCCCTGTGGTCACCTGAGTTAGGGTGCATGGAATGGAACTTCTCCCATTTATCAGCAAGCTTTCCTTGGCTTTACAGTACCATGTCACTAGCTGCAGTCATGCATGCTCTGCACAGCAGGCCCCACATTAGCTATCCCTGCAATGCTGAGCATTGCTACAGGCAGCAAAAAGTGTGGTTTTCAACATGGATGCTTCCCTTGCTGGAGGGGCCCTGCTTCTGGCAATCTTACCATAAGCTTCAAGGTCACTGCCAAGGATTCAGTATTAACAGAAGCTGGTGTGCTTTGCATGCCAGTTTGATGGTAGGAAGCTTCCTTCTACATGCTGCAATCAGCGGCGGGCGAGACGGGCCTATGCTGCAAGGCTGTCACCCACGCTGTCACCACCACTTTGGAGGACTGTTTTCTTTGTCACCTGTCACTGCTTGAAACAAGGTCTAGCATACCACAGAGTTGTTCACTGGGCCAGGCTTGTTGTAAAACAAGACATGTTACGCATATCCCTTCGGTGCAGCACCACCTTCTAGACCCGACGTGCCCTTGCTACTGCTGTTTTAACACTTTCCACCAGATCTTGCCATGATAGTGCTAGCAGATCTCTCAACAACCTCCTCAAAGCATATGTTTTTATTCAGCACCGCTCCCCCTTTCTACAATACCACATCGGCTATGCCAATCATGCTCCACCTGCAGAGAACAGCAGCTCGCTACATGTGCTGGGGGTATACCCTGCTTTGGGGGCGCCAGATATGCCCTTTGGGTATTCCGCATGGCACAGGCAGCTTCAGAGACAGCCCCTGCTCCAGCTGTAATGTCCTATGGCATGTGCTACCAGGGGAAGTGTGCAAGTCAAGGTATCTCAGTTGTTGGTATTTGCTTAGTGTACTGCTGCAGCTGGTGAGGGTAGGGGTAGGAAGGGCCCCCGTCATGGGTTGCCAGCACATGCAACAATTTATTCACCCTGGCTGTGACTGTTGCATAGGTCCAGCCCCTGGTACCTTAAACCAGCCCTGCCCCAAGCCAAAGCCCTTGCCTCTGTCAAACAGCAGCAGCAGAACCAATGTCCACCAATGAACCCGTGTCCAATGTTTGCACCTCCTGTTTCCTCAAGTGCAAGCAGAGATAACAGCTGTGTCTAGCCTGTTGCAAAGAACTTGTTGATGCAATTATTGCCTGCTGTGCTTAATTGGTGGCAACCGCAACCGCATTGAGAAAGTGCTTGAGCTGACTTTTCAGATTTTGGTCAAAAGTGGGTACGCCCCTGTGGTCACCTGAGTTAGGGTGCATGGAATGGAACTTCTCCCATTTATCAGCAAGCTTTCCTTGGCTTTACAGTACCATGTCACTAGCTGCAGTCATGCATGCTCTGCACAGCAGGCCCCACATTAGCTATCCCTGCAATGCTGAGCATTGCTACAGGCAGCAAAAAGTGTGGTTTTCAACATGGATGCTTCCCTTGCTGGAGGGGCCCTGCTTCTGGCAATCTTACCATAAGCTTCAAGGTCACTGCCAAGGATTCAGTATTAACAGAAGCTGGTGTGCTTTGCATGCCAGTTTGATGGTAGGAAGCTTCCTTCTACATGCTGCAATCAGCGGCGGGCGAGACGGGCCTATGCTGCAAGGCTGTCACCCACACTGTCACCACCACTTTGGAGGACTGTTTTCTTTGTCACCTGTCACTGCTTGAAACAAGGTCTAGCATACCACAGAGTTGTTCACGGGGCCAGGCTTGTTGTAAAACAAGACATGTTACGCATATCCCTTCGGTGCAGCACCACCTTCTAGACCCGACGTGCCCTTGCTACTGCTGTTTTAACACTTTCCACCAGATCTTGCCATGATAGTGCTAGCAGATCTCTCAACAACCTCCTCAAAGCATATGTTTTTATTCAGCACCGCTCCCCCTTTCTACAATACCACATCGGCTATGCCAATCATGCTCCACCTGCAGAGAACAGCAGCTCGCTACATGTGCTGGGGGTATACCCTGCTTTGGGGGCGCCAGATATGCCCTTTGGGTATTCCGCATGGCACAGGCAGCTTCAGAGACAGCCCCTGCTCCAGCTGTAATGTCCTATGGCATGTGCTACCAGGGGAAGTGTGCAAGTCAAGGTATCTCAGTTGTTGGTATTTGCTTAGTGTACTGCTGCAGCTGGTGAGGGTAGGGGTAGGAAGGGCCCCCGTCATGGGTTGCCAGCACATGCAACAATTTATTCACCCTGGCTGTTACTGTTGCATAGGTCCAGCCCCTGGTACCTTAAACCAGCCCTGCCCCAAGCCAAAGCCCTTGCCTCTGTCAAACAGCAGCAGCAGAACCAATGTCCACCAATGAACCCGTGTCCAATGTTTGCACCTCCTGTTTCCTCAAGTGCAAGCAGAGATAACAGCTGTGTCTAGCCTGTTGCAAAGAACTTGTTGATGCAATTATTGCCTGCTGTGCTTAATTGGTGGCAACCGCAACCGCATTGAGAAAGTGCTTGAGCTGACTTTTCAAATTTTGGTCAAAAGTGGGTACGCCCCTGTGGTCACCTGAGTTAGGGTGCATGGAATGGAACTTCTCCCATTTATCAGCAAGCTTTCCTTGGCTTTACAGTACCATGTCACTAGCTGCAGTCATGCATGCTCTGCACAGCAGGCCCCACATTAGCTATCCCTGCAATGCTGAGCATTGCTACAGGCAGCAAAAAGTGTGGTTTTCAACATGGATGCTTCCCTTGCTGGAGGGGCCCTGCTTCTGGCAATCTTACCATAAGCTTCAAGGTCACTGCCAAGGATTCAGTATTAACAGAAGTTGGTGTGCTTTGCATGCCAGTTTGATGGTAGGAAGCTTCCTTCTACATGCTGCAATCAGCGGCGGGCGAGACGGGCCTATGCTGCAAGGCTGTCACCCACACTGTCACCACCACTTTGGAGGACTGTTTTCTTTGTCACCTGTCACTGCTTGAAACAAGGTCTAGCATACCACAGAGTTGTTCACGGGGCCAGGCTTGTTGTAAAACAAGACATGTTACGCATATCCCTTCGGTGCAGCACCACCTTCTAGACCCGACGTGCCCTTGCTACTGCTGTTTTAACACTTTCCACCAGATCTTGCCATGATAGTGCTAGCAGATCTCTCAACAACCTCCTCAAAGCATATGTTTTTATTCAGCGCCGCTCCCCCTTTCTACAATACCACATCGGCTATGCCAATCATGCTCCACCTGCAGAGAACAGCAGCTCGCTACATGTGCTGGGGGTATACCCTGCTTTGGGGGCGCCAGATATGCCCTTTGGGTATTCCGCATGGCACAGGCAGCTTCAGAGACAGCCCCTGCTCCAGCTGTAATGTCCTATGGCATGTGCTACCAGGGGAAGTGTGCAAGTCAAGGTATCTCAGTTGTTGGTATTTGCTTAGTGTACTGCTGCAGCTGGTGAGGGTAGGGGTAGGAAGGGCCCCCGTCATGGGTTGCCAGCACATGCAACAATTTATTCACCCTGGCTGTGACTGTTGCATAGGTCCAGCCCCTGGTACCTTAAACCAGCCCTGCCCCAAGCCAAAGCCCTTGCCTCTGTCAAACAGCAGCAGCAGAACCAATGTCCACAGTGTCCAATGTTTGCACCTCCTGTTTCCTCAAGTGCAAGCAGAGATAACAGCTGTGTCTAGCCTGTTGCAAAGAACTTGTTGATGCAATTATTGCCTGCTGTGCTTAATTGGTGGCAACCGCAACCGCATTGAGAAAGTGCTTGAGCTGACTTTTCAGATTTTGGTCAAAAGTGGGTACGCCCCTGTGGTCACCTGAGTTAGGGTGCATGGAATGGAACTTCTCCCATTTATCAGCAAGCTTTCCTTGGCTTTACAGTACCATGTCACTAGCTGCAGTCATGCATGCTCTGCACAGCAGGCCCCACATTAGCTATCCCTGCAATGCTGAGCATTGCTACAGGCAGCAAAAAGTGTGGTTTTCAACATGGATGCTTCCCTTGCTGGAGGGGCCCTGCTTCTGGCAATCTTACCATAAGCTTCAAGGTCACTGCCAAGGATTCAGTATTAACAGAAGCTGGTGTGCTTTGCATGCCAGTTTGATGGTAGGAAGCTTCCTTCTACATGCTGCAATCAGCGGCGGGCCAGACGGGCCTATGCTGCAAGGCTGTCACCCACGCTGTCACCACCACTTTGGAGGACTGTTTTCTTTGTCACCTGTCACTGCTTGAAACAAGGTCTAGCATACCACAGAGTTGTTCACTGGGCCAGGCTTGTTGTAAAACAAGACATGTTACGCATATCCCTTCGGTGCAGCACCACCTTCTAGACCCGACGTGCCCTTGCTACTGCTGTTTTAACACTTTCCACCAGATCTTGCCATGATAGTGCTAGCAGATCTCTCAACAACCTCCTCAAAGCATATGTTTTTATTCAGCACCGCTCCCCCTTTCTACAATACCACATCGGCTATGCCAATCATGCTCCACCTGCAGAGAACAGCAGCTCGCTACATGTGCTGGGGGTATACCCTGCTTTGGGGGCGCCAGATATGCCCTTTGGGTATTCCGCATGGCACAGGCAGCTTCAGAGACAGCCCCTGCTCCAGCTGTAATGTCCTATGGCATGTGCTACCAGGGGAAGTGTGCAAGTCAAGGTATCTCAGTTGTTGGTATTTGCTTAGTGTACTGCTGCAGCTGGTGAGGGTAGGGGTAGGAAGGGCCCCCGTCATGGGTTGCCAGCACATGCAACAATTTATTCACCCTGGCTGTGACTGTTGCATAGGTCCAGCCCCTGGTACCTTAAACCAGCCCTGCCCCAAGCCAAAGCCCTTGCCTCTGTCAAACAGCAGCAGCAGAACCAATGTCCACCAATGAACCCGTGTCCAATGTTTGCACCTCCTGTTTCCTCAAGTGCAAGCAGAGATAACAGCTGTGTCTAGCCTGTTGCAAAGAACTTGTTGATGCAATTATTGCCTGCTGTGCTTAATTGGTGGCAACCGCAACCGCATTGAGAAAGTGCTTGAGCTGACTTTTCAGATTTTGGTCAAAAGTGGGTACGCCCCTGTGGTCACCTGAGTTAGGGTGCATGGAATGGAACTTCTCCCATTTATCAGCAAGCTTTCCTTGGCTTTACAGTACCATGTCACTAGCTGCAGTCATGCATGCTCTGCACAGCAGGCCCCACATTAGCTATCCCTGCAATGCTGAGCATTGCTACAGGCAGCAAAAAGTGTGGTTTTCAACATGGATGCTTCCCTTGCTGGAGGGGCCCTGCTTCTGGCAATCTTACCATAAGCTTCAAGGTCACTGCCAAGGATTCAGTATTAACAGAAGCTGGTGTGCTTTGCATGCCAGTTTGATGGTAGGAAGCTTCCTTCTACATGCTGCAATCAGCGGCGGGCGAGACGGGCCTATGCTGCAAGGCTGTCACCCACACTGTCACCACCACTTTGGAGGACTGTTTTCTTTGTCACCTGTCACTGCTTGAAACAAGGTCTAGCATACCACAGAGTTGTTCACGGGGCCAGGCTTGTTGTAAAACAAGACATGTTACGCATATCCCTTCGGTGCAGCACCACCTTCTAGACCCGACGTGCCCTTGCTACTGCTGTTTTAACACTTTCCACCAGATCTTGCCATGATAGTGCTAGCAGATCTCTCAACAACCTCCTCAAAGCATATGTTTTTATTCAGCACCGCTCCCCCTTTCTACAATACCACATCGGCTATGCCAATCATGCTCCACCTGCAGAGAACAGCAGCTCGCTACATGTGCTGGGGGTATACCCTGCTTTGGGGGCGCCAGATATGCCCTTTGGGTATTCCGCATGGCACAGGCAGCTTCAGAGACAGCCCCTGCTCCAGCTGTAATGTCCTATGGCATGTGCTACCAGGGGAAGTGTGCAAGTCAAGGTATCTCAGTTGTTGGTATTTGCTTAGTGTACTGCTGCAGCTGGTGAGGGTAGGGGTAGGAAGGGCCCCCGTCATGGGTTGCCAGCACATGCAACAATTTATTCACCCTGGCTGTTACTGTTGCATAGGTCCAGCCCCTGGTACCTTAAACCAGCCCTGCCCCAAGCCAAAGCCCTTGCCTCTGTCAAACAGCAGCAGCAGAACCAATGTCCACCAATGAACCCGTGTCCAATGTTTGCACCTCCTGTTTCCTCAAGTGCAAGCAGAGATAACAGCTGTGTCTAGCCTGTTGCAAAGAACTTGTTGATGCAATTATTGCCTGCTGTGCTTAATTGGTGGCAACCGCAACCGCATTGAGAAAGTGCTTGAGCTGACTTTTCAAATTTTGGTCAAAAGTGGGTACGCCCCTGTGGTCACCTGAGTTAGGGTGCATGGAATGGAACTTCTCCCATTTATCAGCAAGCTTTCCTTGGCTTTACAGTACCATGTCACTAGCTGCAGTCATGCATGCTCTGCACAGCAGGCCCCACATTAGCTATCCCTGCAATGCTGAGCATTGCTACAGGCAGCAAAAAGTGTGGTTTTCAACATGGATGCTTCCCTTGCTGGAGGGGCCCTGCTTCTGGCAATCTTACCATAAGCTTCAAGGTCACTGCCAAGGATTCAGTATTAACAGAAGCTGGTGTGCTTTGCATGCCAGTTTGATGGTAGGAAGCTTCCTTCTACATGCTGCAATCAGCGGCGGGCGAGACGGGCCTATGCTGCAAGGCTGTCACCCACACTGTCACCACCACTTTGGAGGACTGTTTTCTTTGTCACCTGTCACTGCTTGAAACAAGGTCTAGCATACCACAGAGTTGTTCACGGGGCCAGGCTTGTTGTAAAACAAGACATGTTACGCATATCCCTTCGGTGCAGCACCACCTTCTAGACCCGACGTGCCCTTGCTACTGCTGTTTTAACACTTTCCACCAGATCTTGCCATGATAGTGCTAGCAGATCTCTCAACAACCTCCTCAAAGCATATGTTTTTATTCAGCGCCGCTCCCCCTTTCTACAATACCACATCGGCTATGCCAATCATGCTCCACCTGCAGAGAACAGCAGCTCGCTACATGTGCTGGGGGTATACCCTGCTTTGGGGGCGCCAGATATGCCCTTTGGGTATTCCGCATGGCACAGGCAGCTTCAGAGACAGCCCCTGCTCCAGCTGTAATGTCCTATGGCATGTGCTACCAGGGGAAGTGTGCAAGTCAAGGTATCTCAGTTGTTGGTATTTGCTTAGTGTACTGCTGCAGCTGGTGAGGGTAGGGGTAGGAAGGGCCCCCGTCATGGGTTGCCAGCACATGCAACAATTTATTCACCCTGGCTGTGACTGTTGCATAGGTCCAGCCCCTGGTACCTTAAACCAGCCCTGCCCCAAGCCAAAGCCCTTGCCTCTGTCAAACAGCAGCAGCAGAACCAATGTCCACAGTGTCCAATGTTTGCACCTCCTGTTTCCTCAAGTGCAAGCAGAGATAACAGCTGTGTCTAGCCTGTTGCAAAGAACTTGTTGATGCAATTATTGCCTGCTGTGCTTAATTGGTGGCAACCGCAACCGCATTGAGAAAGTGCTTGAGCTGACTTTTCAGATTTTGGTCAAAAGTGGGTACGCCCCTGTGGTCACCTGAGTTAGGGTGCATGGAATGGAACTTCTCCCATTTATCAGCAAGCTTTCCTTGGCTTTACAGTACCATGTCACTAGCTGCAGTCATGCATGCTCTGCACAGCAGGCCCCACATTAGCTATCCCTGCAATGCTGAGCATTGCTACAGGCAGCAAAAAGTGTGGTTTTCAACATGGATGCTTCCCTTGCTGGAGGGGCCCTGCTTCTGGCAATCTTACCATAAGCTTCAAGGTCACTGCCAAGGATTCAGTATTAACAGAAGCTGGTGTGCTTTGCATGCCAGTTTGATGGTAGGAAGCTTCCTTCTACATGCTGCAATCAGCGGCGGGCCAGACGGGCCTATGCTGCAAGGCTGTCACCCACGCTGTCACCACCACTTTGGAGGACTGTTTTCTTTGTCACCTGTCACTGCTTGAAACAAGGTCTAGCATACCACAGAGTTGTTCACTGGGCCAGGCTTGTTGTAAAACAAGACATGTTACGCATATCCCTTCGGTGCAGCACCACCTTCTAGACCCGACGTGCCCTTGCTACTGCTGTTTTAACACTTTCCACCAGATCTTGCCATGATAGTGCTAGCAGATCTCTCAACAACCTCCTCAAAGCATATGTTTTTATTCAGCACCGCTCCCCCTTTCTACAATACCACATCGGCTATGCCAATCATGCTCCACCTGCAGAGAACAGCAGCTCGCTACATGTGCTGGGGGTATACCCTGCTTTGGGGGCGCCAGATATGCCCTTTGGGTATTCCGCATGGCACAGGCAGCTTCAGAGACAGCCCCTGCTCCAGCTGTAATGTCCTATGGCATGTGCTACCAGGGGAAGTGTGCAAGTCAAGGTATCTCAGTTGTTGGTATTTGCTTAGTGTACTGCTGCAGCTGGTGAGGGTAGGGGTAGGAAGGGCCCCCGTCATGGGTTGCCAGCACATGCAACAATTTATTCACCCTGGCTGTGACTGTTGCATAGGTCCAGCCCCTGGTACCTTAAACCAGCCCTGCCCCAAGCCAAAGCCCTTGCCTCTGTCAAACAGCAGCAGCAGAACCAATGTCCACCAATGAACCCGTGTCCAATGTTTGCACCTCCTGTTTCCTCAAGTGCAAGCAGAGATAACAGCTGTGTCTAGCCTGTTGCAAAGAACTTGTTGATGCAATTATTGCCTGCTGTGCTTAATTGGTGGCAACCGCAACCGCATTGAGAAAGTGCTTGAGCTGACTTTTCAGATTTTGGTCAAAAGTGGGTACGCCCCTGTGGTCACCTGAGTTAGGGTGCATGGAATGGAACTTCTCCCATTTATCAGCAAGCTTTCCTTGGCTTTACAGTACCATGTCACTAGCTGCAGTCATGCATGCTCTGCACAGCAGGCCCCACATTAGCTATCCCTGCAATGCTGAGCATTGCTACAGGCAGCAAAAAGTGTGGTTTTCAACATGGATGCTTCCCTTGCTGGAGGGGCCCTGCTTCTGGCAATCTTACCATAAGCTTCAAGGTCACTGCCAAGGATTCAGTATTAACAGAAGCTGGTGTGCTTTGCATGCCAGTTTGATGGTAGGAAGCTTCCTTCTACATGCTGCAATCAGCGGCGGGCGAGACGGGCCTATGCTGCAAGGCTGTCACCCACGCTGTCACCACCACTTTGGAGGACTGTTTTCTTTGTCACCTGTCACTGCTTGAAACAAGGTCTAGCATACCACAGAGTTGTTCACTGGGCCAGGCTTGTTGTAAAACAAGACATGTTACGCATATCCCTTCGGTGCAGCACCACCTTCTAGACCCGACGTGCCCTTGCTACTGCTGTTTTAACACTTTCCACCAGATCTTGCCATGATAGTGCTAGCAGATCTCTCAACAACCTCCTCAAAGCATATGTTTTTATTCAGCACCGCTCCCCCTTTCTACAATACCACATCGGCTATGCCAATCATGCTCCACCTGCAGAGAACAGCAGCTCGCTACATGTGCTGGGGGTATACCCTGCTTTGGGGGCGCCAGATATGCCCTTTGGGTATTCCGCATGGCACAGGCAGCTTCAGAGACAGCCCCTGCTCCAGCTGTAATGTCCTATGGCATGTGCTACCAGGGGAAGTGTGCAAGTCAAGGTATCTCAGTTGTTGGTATTTGCTTAGTGTACTGCTGCAGCTGGTGAGGGTAGGGGTAGGAAGGGCCCCCGTCATGGGTTGCCAGCACATGCAACAATTTATTCACCCTGGCTGTGACTGTTGCATAGGTCCAGCCCCTGGTACCTTAAACCAGCCCTGCCCCAAGCCAAAGCCCTTGCCTCTGTCAAACAGCAGCAGCAGAACCAATGTCCACCAATGAACCCGTGTCCAATGTTTGCACCTCCTGTTTCCTCAAGTGCAAGCAGAGATAACAGCTGTGTCTAGCCTGTTGCAAAGAACTTGTTGATGCAATTATTGCCTGCTGTGCTTAATTGGTGGCAACCGCAACCGCATTGAGAAAGTGCTTGAGCTGACTTTTCAAATTTTGGTCAAAAGTGGGTACGCCCCTGTGGTCACCTGAGTTAGGGTGCATGGAATGGAACTTCTCCCATTTATCAGCAAGCTTTCCTTGGCTTTACAGTACCATGTCACTAGCTGCAGTCATGCATGCTCTGCACAGCAGGCCCCACATTAGCTATCCCTGCAATGCTGAGCATTGCTACAGGCAGCAAAAAGTGTGGTTTTCAACATGGATGCTTCCCTTGCTGGAGGGGCCCTGCTTCTGGCAATCTTACCATAAGCTTCAAGGTCACTGCCAAGGATTCAGTATTAACAGAAGCTGGTGTGCTTTGCATGCCAGTTTGATGGTAGGAAGCTTCCTTCTACATGCTGCAATCAGCGGCGGGCGAGACGGGCCTATGCTGCAAGGCTGTCACCCACACTGTCACCACCACTTTGGAGGACTGTTTTCTTTGTCACCTGTCACTGCTTGAAACAAGGTCTAGCATACCACAGAGTTGTTCACGGGGCCAGGCTTGTTGTAAAACAAGACATGTTACGCATATCCCTTCGGTGCAGCACCACCTTCTAGACCCGACGTGCCCTTGCTACTGCTGTTTTAACACTTTCCACCAGATCTTGCCATGATAGTGCTAGCAGATCTCTCAACAACCTCCTCAAAGCATATGTTTTTATTCAGCACCGCTCCCCCTTTCTACAATACCACATCGGCTATGCCAATCATGCTCCACCTGCAGAGAACAGCAGCTCGCTACATGTGCTGGGGGTATACCCTGCTTTGGGGGCGCCAGATATGCCCTTTGGGTATTCCGCATGGCACAGGCAGCTTCAGAGACAGCCCCTGCTCCAGCTGTAATGTCCTATGGCATGTGCTACCAGGGGAAGTGTGCAAGTCAAGGTATCTCAGTTGTTGGTATTTGCTTAGTGTACTGCTGCAGCTGGTGAGGGTAGGGGTAGGAAGGGCCCCCGTCATGGGTTGCCAGCACATGCAACAATTTATTCACCCTGGCTGTTACTGTTGCATAGGTCCAGCCCCTGGTACCTTAAACCAGCCCTGCCCCAAGCCAAAGCCCTTGCCTCTGTCAAACAGCAGCAGCAGAACCAATGTCCACCAATGAACCCGTGTCCAATGTTTGCACCTCCTGTTTCCTCAAGTGCAAGCAGAGATAACAGCTGTGTCTAGCCTGTTGCAAAGAACTTGTTGATGCAATTATTGCCTGCTGTGCTTAATTGGTGGCAACCGCAACCGCATTGAGAAAGTGCTTGAGCTGACTTTTCAAATTTTGGTCAAAAGTGGGTACGCCCCTGTGGTCACCTGAGTTAGGGTGCATGGAATGGAACTTCTCCCATTTATCAGCAAGCTTTCCTTGGCTTTACAGTACCATGTCACTAGCTGCAGTCATGCATGCTCTGCACAGCAGGCCCCACATTAGCTATCCCTGCAATGCTGAGCATTGCTACAGGCAGCAAAAAGTGTGGTTTTCAACATGGATGCTTCCCTTGCTGGAGGGGCCCTGCTTCTGGCAATCTTACCATAAGCTTCAAGGTCACTGCCAAGGATTCAGTATTAACAGAAGCTGGTGTGCTTTGCATGCCAGTTTGATGGTAGGAAGCTTCCTTCTACATGCTGCAATCAGCGGCGGGCGAGACGGGCCTATGCTGCAAGGCTGTCACCCACACTGTCACCACCACTTTGGAGGACTGTTTTCTTTGTCACCTGTCACTGCTTGAAACAAGGTCTAGCATACCACAGAGTTGTTCACGGGGCCAGGCTTGTTGTAAAACAAGACATGTTACGCATATCCCTTCGGTGCAGCACCACCTTCTAGACCCGACGTGCCCTTGCTACTGCTGTTTTAACACTTTCCACCAGATCTTGCCATGATAGTGCTAGCAGATCTCTCAACAACCTCCTCAAAGCATATGTTTTTATTCAGCGCCGCTCCCCCTTTCTACAATACCACATCGGCTATGCCAATCATGCTCCACCTGCAGAGAACAGCAGCTCGCTACATGTGCTGGGGGTATACCCTGCTTTGGGGGCGCCAGATATGCCCTTTGGGTATTCCGCATGGCACAGGCAGCTTCAGAGACAGCCCCTGCTCCAGCTGTAATGTCCTATGGCATGTGCTACCAGGGGAAGTGTGCAAGTCAAGGTATCTCAGTTGTTGGTATTTGCTTAGTGTACTGCTGCAGCTGGTGAGGGTAGGGGTAGGAAGGGCCCCCGTCATGGGTTGCCAGCACATGCAACAATTTATTCACCCTGGCTGTGACTGTTGCATAGGTCCAGCCCCTGGTACCTTAAACCAGCCCTGCCCCAAGCCAAAGCCCTTGCCTCTGTCAAACAGCAGCAGCAGAACCAATGTCCACAGTGTCCAATGTTTGCACCTCCTGTTTCCTCAAGTGCAAGCAGAGATAACAGCTGTGTCTAGCCTGTTGCAAAGAACTTGTTGATGCAATTATTGCCTGCTGTGCTTAATTGGTGGCAACCGCAACCGCATTGAGAAAGTGCTTGAGCTGACTTTTCAGATTTTGGTCAAAAGTGGGTACGCCCCTGTGGTCACCTGAGTTAGGGTGCATGGAATGGAACTTCTCCCATTTATCAGCAAGCTTTCCTTGGCTTTACAGTACCATGTCACTAGCTGCAGTCATGCATGCTCTGCACAGCAGGCCCCACATTAGCTATCCCTGCAATGCTGAGCATTGCTACAGGCAGCAAAAAGTGTGGTTTTCAACATGGATGCTTCCCTTGCTGGAGGGGCCCTGCTTCTGGCAATCTTACCATAAGCTTCAAGGTCACTGCCAAGGATTCAGTATTAACAGAAGCTGGTGTGCTTTGCATGCCAGTTTGATGGTAGGAAGCTTCCTTCTACATGCTGCAATCAGCGGCGGGCGAGACGGGCCTATGCTGCAAGGCTGTCACCCACGCTGTCACCACCACTTTGGAGGACTGTTTTCTTTGTCACCTGTCACTGCTTGAAACAAGGTCTAGCATACCACAAAGTTGTTCACTGGGCCAGGCTTGTTGTAAAACAAGACATGTTACGCATATCCCTTCGGTGCAGCACCACCTTCTAGACCCGACGTGCCCTTGCTACTGCTGTTTTAACACTTTCCACCAGATCTTGCCATGATAGTGCTAGCAGATCTCTCAACAACCTCCTCAAAGCATATGTTTTTATTCAGCACCGCTCCCCCTTTCTACAATACCACATCGGCTATGCCAATCATGCTCCACCTGCAGAGAACAGCAGCTCGCTACATGTGCTGGGGGTATACCCTGCTTTGGGGGCGCCAGATATGCCCTTTGGGTATTCCGCATGGCACAGGCAGCTTCAGAGACAGCCCCTGCTCCAGCTGTAATGTCCTATGGCATGTGCTACCAGGGGAAGTGTGCAAGTCAAGGTATCTCAGTTGTTGGTATTTGCTTAGTGTACTGCTGCAGCTGGTGAGGGTAGGGGTAGGAAGGGCCCCCGTCATGGGTTGCCAGCACATGCAACAATTTATTCACCCTGGCTGTGACTGTTGCATAGGTCCAGCCCCTGGTACCTTAAACCAGCCCTGCCCCAAGCCAAAGCCCTTGCCTCTGTCAAACAGCAGCAGCAGAACCAATGTCCACCAATGAACCCGTGTCCAATGTTTGCACCTCCTGTTTCCTCAAGTGCAAGCAGAGATAACAGCTGTGTCTAGCCTGTTGCAAAGAACTTGTTGATGCAATTATTGCCTGCTGTGCTTAATTGGTGGCAACCGCAACCGCATTGAGAAAGTGCTTGAGCTGACTTTTCAGATTTTGGTCAAAAGTGGGTACGCCCATGTGGTCACCTGAGTTAGGGTGCATGGAATGGAACTTCTCCCATTTATCAGCAAGCTTTCCTTGGCTTTACAGTACCATGTCACTAGCTGCATTCATGCATGCTCTGCACAGCAGGCCCCACATTAGCTATCCCTGCAATGCTGAGCATTGCTACATGCAGCAAAAAGTGTGGTTTTCAACATGGATGCTTCCCTTGCTGGAGGGGCCCTGCTTCTGGCAATCTTACCATAAGCTTCAAGGTCACTGCCAAGGATTCAGTATTAACAGAAGCTGGTGCGCTTTGCATGCCAGTTTGATGGTAGGAAGCTTCCTTCTACATGCTGCAATCAGCGGCGGGCGAGACGGGCCTATGCTGCAAGGCTGTCACCCACGCTGTCACCACCACTTTGGAGGACTGTTTTCTTTGTCACCTGTCACTGCTTGAAACAAGGTCTAGCATACCACAGAGTTGTTCACTGGGCCAGGCTTGTTGTAAAACAAGACATGTTACGCATATCCCTTCGGTGCAGCACCACCTTCTATACCCGACGTGCCCTTGCTACTGCTGTTTTAACACTTTCCACCAGATCTTGCCATGATAGTGCTAGCAGATCTCTCAACAACCTCCTCAAAGCATATGTTTTTATTCAGCACCGCTCCCCCTTTCTACAATACCACATCGGCTATGCCAATCATGCTCCACCTGCAGAGAACAGCAGCTCGCTACATGTGCTGGGGGTATACCCTGCTTTGGGGGCGCCAGATATGCCCTTTGGGTATTCCGCATGGCACAGGCAGCTTCAGAGACAGCCCCTGCTCCAGCTGTAATGTCCTATGGCATGTGCTACCAGGGGAAGTGTGCAAGTCAAGGTATCTCAGTTGTTGGTATTTGCTTAGTGTACTGCTGCAGCTGGTGAGGGTAGGGGTAGGAAGGGCCCCCGTCATGGGTTGCCAGCACATGCAACAATTTATTCACCCTGGCTGTGACTGTTGCATAGTTCCAGCCCCTGGTACCTTAAACCAGCCCTGCCCCAAGCCAAAGCCCTTGCCTCTGTCAAACAGCAGCAGCAGAACCAATGTCCACAGTGTCCAATGTTTGCACCTCCTGTTTCCTCAAGTGCAAGCAGAGATAACAGCTGTGTCTAGCCTGTTGCAAAGAACTTGTTGATGCAATTATTGCCTGCTGTGCTTAATTGGTGGCAACCGCAACCGCATTGAGAAAGTGCTTGAGCTGACTTTTCAGATTTTGGTCAAAAGTGGGTACACCCCTGTGGTCACCTGAGTTAGGGTGCATGGAATGGAACTTCTCCCATTTATCAGCAAGCTTTCCTTGGCTTTACAGTACCATGTCACTAGCTGCAGTCATGCATGCTCTGCACAGCAGGCCCCACATTAGCTATCCCTGCAATGCTGAGCATTGCTACAGGCAGCAAAAAGTGTGGTTTTCAACATGGATGCTTCCCCTGCTGGAGGGGCCCTGCTTCTGGCAATCTTACCATAAGCTTCAAGGTCACTGCCAAGGATTCAGTATTAACAGAATCTGGTGTGCTTTGCATGCCAGTTTGATGGTAGGAAGCTTCCTTCTACATGCTGCAATCAGCGGCGGGCGAGACGGGCCTATGCTGCAAGGCTGTCACCCACGCTGTCACCACCACTTTGGAGGACTGTTTTCTTTGTCACCTGTCACTGCTTGAAACAAGGTCTAGCATACCACAGAGTTGTTCACTGGGCCAGGCTTGTTGTAAAACAAGACATGTTACGCATATCCCTTCGGTGCAGCACCACCTTCTAGACCCGACGTGCCCTTGCTACTGCTGTTTTAACACTTTCCACCAGATCTTGCCATGATAGTGCTAGCAGATCTCTCAACAACCTCCTCAAAGCATATGTTTTTATTCAGCACCGCTCCCCCTTTCTACAATACCACATCGGCTATGCCAATCATGCTCCACCTGCAGAGAACAGCAGCTCGCTACATGTGCTGGGGGTATACCCTGCTTTGGGGGCGCCAGATATGCCCTTTGGGTATTCCGCATGGCACAGGCAGCTTCAGAGACAGCCCCTGCTCCAGCTGTAATGTCCTATGGCATGTGCTACCAGGGGAAGTGTGCAAGTCAAGGTATCTCAGTTGTTGGTATTTGCTTAGTGTACTGCTGCAGCTGGTGAGGGTAGGGGTAGGAAGGGCCCCCGTCATGGGTTGCCAGCACATGCAACAATTTATTCACCCTGGCTGTGACTGTTGCATAGGTCCAGCCCCTGGTACCTTAAACCAGCCCTGCCCCAAGCCAAAGCCCTTGCCTCTGTCAAACAGCAGCAGCAGAACCAATGTCCACAGTGTCCAATGTTTGCACCTCCTGTTTCCTCAAGTGCAAGCAGAGATAACAGCTGTGTCTAGCCTGTTGCAAAGAACTTGTTGATGCAATTATTGCCTGCTGTGCTTAATTGGTGGCAACCGCAACCGCATTGAGAAAGTGCTTGAGCTGACTTTTCAGATTTTGGTCAAAAGTGGGTACGCCCCTGTGGTCACCTGAGTTAGGGTGCATGGAATGGAACTTCTCCCATTTATCAGCAAGCTTTCCTTGGCTTTACAGTACCATGTCACTAGCTGCAGTCATGCATGCTCTGCACAGCAGGCCCCACATTAGCTATCCCTGCAATGCTGAGCATTGCTACAGGCAGCAAAAAGTGTGGTTTTCAACATGGATGCTTCCCCTGCTGGAGGGGCCCTGCTTCTGGCAATCTTACCATAAGCTTCAAGGTCACTGCCAAGGATTCAGTATTAACAGAAGCTGGTGTGCTTTGCATGCCAGTTTGATGGTAGGAAGCTTCCTTCTACATGCTGCAATCAGCGGCGGGCGAGACGGGCCTATGCTGCAAGGCTGTCACCCACGCTGTCACCACCACTTTGGAGGACTGTTTTCTTTGTCACCTGTCACTGCTTGAAACAAGGTCTAGCATACCACAGAGTTGTTCACTGGGCCAGGCTTGTTGTAAAACAAGACATGTTACGCATATCCCTTCGGTGCAGCACCACCTTCTAGACCCGACGTGCCCTTGCTACTGCTGTTTTAACACTTTCCACCAGATCTTGCCATGATAGTGCTAGCAGATCTCTCAACAACCTCCTCAAAGCATATGTTTTTATTCAGCACCGCTCCCCCTTTCTACAATACCACATCGGCTATGCCAATCATGCTCCACCTGCAGAGAACAGCAGCTCGCTACATGTGCTGGGGGTATACCCTGCTTTGGGGGCGCCAGATATGCCCTTTGGGTATTCCGCATGGCACAGGCAGCTTCAGAGACAGCCCCTGCTCCAGCTGTAATGTCCTATGGCATGTGCTACCAGGGGAAGTGTGCAAGTCAAGGTATCTCAGTTGTTGGTATTTGCTTAGTGTACTGCTGCAGCTGGTGAGGGTAGGGGTAGGAAGGGCCCCCGTCATGGGTTGCCAGCACATGCAACAATTTATTCACCCTGGCTGTGACTGTTGCATAGGTCCAGCCCCTGGTACCTTAAACCAGCCCTGCCCCAAGCCAAAGCCCTTGCCTCTGTCAAACAGCAGCAGCAGAACCAATGTCCACAGTGTCCAATGTTTGCACCTCCTGTTTCCTCAAGTGCAAGCAGAGATAACAGCTGTGTCTAGCCTGTTGCAAAGAACTTGTTGATGCAATTATTGCCTGCTGTGCTTAATTGGTGGCAACCGCAACCGCATTGAGAAAGTGCTTGAGCTGACTTTTCAAATTTTGGTCAAAAGTGGGTACGCCCCTGTGGTCACCTGAGTTAGGGTGCATGGAATGGAACTTCTCCCATTTATCAGCAAGCTTTCCTTGGCTTTACAGTACCATGTCACTAGCTGCAGTCATGCATGCTCTGCACAGCAGGCCCCACATTAGCTATCCCTGCAATGCTGAGCATTGCTACAGGCAGCAAAAAGTGTGGTTTTCAACATGGATGCTTCCCTTGCTGGAGGGGCCCTGCTTCTGGCAATCTTACCATAAGCTTCAAGGTCACTGCCAAGGATTCAGTATTAACAGAAGCTGGTGTGCTTTGCATGCCAGTTTGATGGTAGGAAGCTTCCTTCTACATGCTGCAATCAGCGGCGGGCGAGACGGGCCTATGCTGCAAGGCTGTCACCCACGCTGTCACCACCACTTTGGAGGACTGTTTTCTTTGTCACCTGTCACTGCTTGAAACAAGGTCTAGCATACCACAGAGTTGTTCACTGGGCCAGGCTTGTTGTAAAACAAGACATGTTACGCATATCCCTTCGGTGCAGCACCACCTTCTAGACCCGACGTGCCCTTGCTACTGCTGTTTTAACACTTTCCACCAGATCTTGCCATGATAGTGCTAGCAGATCTCTCAACAACCTCCTCAAAGCATATGTTTTTATTCAGCACCGCTCCCCCTTTCTACAATACCACATCGGCTATGCCAATCATGCTCCACCTGCAGAGAACAGCAGCTCGCTACATGTGCTGGGGGTATACCCTGCTTTGGGGGCGCCAGATATGCCCTTTGGGTATTCCGCATGGCACAGGCAGCTTCAGAGACAGCCCCTGCTCCAGCTGTAATGTCCTATGGCATGTGCTACCAGGGGAAGTGTGCAAGTCAAGGTATCTCAGTTGTTGGTATTTGCTTAGTGTACTGCTGCAGCTGGTGAGGGTAGGGGTAGGAAGGGCCCCCGTCATGGGTTGCCAGCACATGCAACAATTTATTCACCCTGGCTGTGACTGTTGCATAGTTCCAGCCCCTGGTACCTTAAACCAGCCCTGCCCCAAGCCAAAGCCCTTGCCTCTGTCAAACAGCAGCAGCAGAACCAATGTCCACAGTGTCCAATGTTTGCACCTCCTGTTTCCTCAAGTGCAAGCAGAGATAACAGCTGTGTCTAGCCTGTTGCAAAGAACTTGTTGATGCAATTATTGCCTGCTGTGCTTAATTGGTGGCAACCGCAACCGCATTGAGAAAGTGCTTGAGCTGACTTTTCAGATTTTGGTCAAAAGTGGGTACGCCCCTGTGGTCACCTGAGTTAGGGTGCATGGAATGGAACTTCTCCCATTTATCAGCAAGCTTTCCTTGGCTTTACAGTACCATGTCACTAGCTGCAGTCATGCATGCTCTGCACAGCAGGCCCCACATTAGCTATCCCTGCAATGCTGAGCATTGCTACAGGCAGCAAAAAGTGTGGTTTTCAACATGGATGCTTCCCCTGCTGGAGGGGCCCTGCTTCTGGCAATCTTACCATAAGCTTCAAGGTCACTGCCAAGGATTCAGTATTAACAGAATCTGGTGTGCTTTGCATGCCAGTTTGATGGTAGGAAGCTTCCTTCTACATGCTGCAATCAGCGGCGGGCGAGACGGGCCTATGCTGCAAGGCTGTCACCCACGCTGTCACCACCACTTTGGAGGACTGTTTTCTTTGTCACCTGTCACTGCTTGAAACAAGGTCTAGCATACCACAGAGTTGTTCACTGGGCCAGGCTTGTTGTAAAACAAGACATGTTACGCATATCCCTTCGGTGCAGCACCACCTTCTAGACCCGACGTGCCCTTGCTACTGCTGTTTTAACACTTTCCACCAGATCTTGCCATGATAGTGCTAGCAGATCTCTCAACAACCTCCTCAAAGCATATGTTTTTATTCAGCACCGCTCCCCCTTTCTACAATACCACATCGGCTATGCCAATCATGCTCCACCTGCAGAGAACAGCAGCTCGCTACATGTGCTGGGGGTATACCCTGCTTTGGGGGCGCCAGATATGCCCTTTGGGTATTCCGCATGGCACAGGCAGCTTCAGAGACAGCCCCTGCTCCAGCTGTAATGTCCTATGGCATGTGCTACCAGGGGAAGTGTGCAAGTCAAGGTATCTCAGTTGTTGGTATTTGCTTAGTGTACTGCTGCAGCTGGTGAGGGTAGGGGTAGGAAGGGCCCCCGTCATGGGTTGCCAGCACATGCAACAATTTATTCACCCTGGCTGTGACTGTTGCATAGGTCCAGCCCCTGGTACCTTAAACCAGCCCTGCCCCAAGCCAAAGCCCTTGCCTCTGTCAAACAGCAGCAGCAGAACCAATGTCCACAGTGTCCAATGTTTGCACCTCCTGTTTCCTCAAGTGCAAGCAGAGATAACAGCTGTGTCTAGCCTGTTGCAAAGAACTTGTTGATGCAATTATTGCCTGCTGTGCTTAATTGGTGGCAACCGCAACCGCATTGAGAAAGTGCTTGAGCTGACTTTTCAGATTTTGGTCAAAAGTGGGTACGCCCCTGTGGTCACCTGAGTTAGGGTGCATGGAATGGAACTTCTCCCATTTATCAGCAAGCTTTCCTTGGCTTTACAGTACCATGTCACTAGCTGCAGTCATGCATGCTCTGCACAGCAGGCCCCACATTAGCTATCCCTGCAATGCTGAGCATTGCTACAGGCAGCAAAAAGTGTGGTTTTCAACATGGATGCTTCCCCTGCTGGAGGGGCCCTGCTTCTGGCAATCTTACCATAAGCTTCAAGGTCACTGCCAAGGATTCAGTATTAACAGAAGCTGGTGTGCTTTGCATGCCAGTTTGATGGTAGGAAGCTTCCTTCTACATGCTGCAATCAGCGGCGGGCGAGACGGGCCTATGCTGCAAGGCTGTCACCCACGCTGTCACCACCACTTTGGAGGACTGTTTTCTTTGTCACCTGTCACTGCTTGAAACAAGGTCTAGCATACCACAGAGTTGTTCACTGGGCCAGGCTTGTTGTAAAACAAGACATGTTACGCATATCCCTTCGGTGCAGCACCACCTTCTAGACCCGACGTGCCCTTGCTACTGCTGTTTTAACACTTTCCACCAGATCTTGCCATGATAGTGCTAGCAGATCTCTCAACAACCTCCTCAAAGCATATGTTTTTATTCAGCACCGCTCCCCCTTTCTACAATACCACATCGGCTATGCCAATCATGCTCCACCTGCAGAGAACAGCAGCTCGCTACATGTGCTGGGGGTATACCCTGCTTTGGGGGCGCCAGATATGCCCTTTGGGTATTCCGCATGGCACAGGCAGCTTCAGAGACAGCCCCTGCTCCAGCTGTAATGTCCTATGGCATGTGCTACCAGGGGAAGTGTGCAAGTCAAGGTATCTCAGTTGTTGGTATTTGCTTAGTGTACTGCTGCAGCTGGTGAGGGTAGGGGTAGGAAGGGCCCCCGTCATGGGTTGCCAGCACATGCAACAATTTATTCACCCTGGCTGTGACTGTTGCATAGGTCCAGCCCCTGGTACCTTAAACCAGCCCTGCCCCAAGCCAAAGCCCTTGCCTCTGTCAAACAGCAGCAGCAGAACCAATGTCCACAGTGTCCAATGTTTGCACCTCCTGTTTCCTCAAGTGCAAGCAGAGATAACAGCTGTGTCTAGCCTGTTGCAAAGAACTTGTTGATGCAATTATTGCCTGCTGTGCTTCATTGGTGGCAACCGCAACCGCATTGAGAAAGTGCTTGAGCTGACTTTTCAGATTTTGGTCAAAAGTGGGTACGCCCCTGTGGTCACCTGAGTTAGGGTGCATGGAATGGAACTTCTCCCATTTATCAGCAAGCTTTCCTTGGCTTTACAGTACCATGTCACTAGCTGCAGTCATGCATGCTCTGCACAGCAGGCCCCACATTAGCTATCCCTGCAATGCTGAGCATTGCTACAGGCAGCAAAAAGTGTGGTTTTCAACATGGATGCTTCCCTTGCTGGAGGGGCCCTGCTTCTGGCAATCTTACCATAAGCTTCAAGGTCACTGCCAAGGATTCAGTATTAACAGAAGCTGGTGTGCTTTGCATGCCAGTTTGATGGTAGGAAGCTTCCTTCTACATGCTGCAATCAGCGGCGGGAGAGACGGGCCTATGCTGCAAGGCTGTCACCCACGCTGTCACCACCACTTTGGAGGACTGTTTTCTTTGTCACCTGTCACTGCTTGAAACAAGGTCTAGCATACCACAGAGTTGTTCACTGGGCCAGGCTTGTTGTAAAACAAGACATGTTACGCATATCCCTTCGGTGCAGCACCACCTTCTAGACCCGACGTGCCCTTGCTACTGCTGTTTTAACACTTTCCACCAGATCTTGCCATGATAGTGCTAGCAGATCTCTCAACAACCTCCTCAAAGCATATGTTTTTATTCAGCACCGCTCCCCCTTTCTACAATACCACATCGGCTATGCCAATCATGCTCCACCTGCAGAGAACAGCAGCTCGCTACATGTGCTGGGGGTATACCCTGCTTTGGGGGCGCCAGATATGCCCTTTGGGTATTCCGCATGGCACAGGCAGCTTCAGAGACAGCCCCTGCTCCAGCTGTAATGTCCTATGGCATGTGCTACCAGGGGAAGTGTGCAAGTCAAGGTATCTCAGTTGTTGGTATTTGCTTAGTGTACTGCTGCAGCTGGTGAGGGTAGGGGTAGGAAGGGCCCCCGTCATGGGTTGCCAGCACATGCAACAATTTATTCACCCTGGCTGTGACTGTTGCATAGGTCCAGCCCCTGGTAGCTTAAACCAGCCCTGCCCCAAGCCAAAGCCCTTGCCTCTGTCAAACAGCAGCAGCAGAACCAATGTCCACAGTGTCCAATGTTTGCACCTCCTGTTTCCTCAAGTGCAAGCAGAGATAACAGCTGTGTCTAGCCTGTTGCAAAGAACTTGTTGATGCAATTATTGCCTGCTGTGCTTAATTGGTGGCAACCGCAACCGCATTGAGAAAGTGCTTGAGCTGACTTTTCAGATTTTGGTCAAAAGTGGGTACGCCCCTGTGGTCACCTGAGTTAGGGTGCATGGAATGGAACTTCTCCCATTTATCAGCAAGCTTTCCTTGGCTTTACAGTACCATGTCACTAGCTGCAGTCATGCATGCTCTGCACAGCAGGCCCCACATTAGCTATCCCTGCAATGCTGAGCATTGCTACAGGCAGCAAAAAGTGTGGTTTTCAACATGGATGCTTCCCTTGCTGGAGGGGCCCTGCTTCTGGCAATCTTACCATAAGCTTCAAGGTCACTGCCAAGGATTCAGTATTAACAGAAGCTGGTGTGCTTTGCATGCCAGTTTGATGGTAGGAAGCTTCCTTCTACATGCTGCAATCAGCGGCGGGCGAGACGGGCCTATGCTGCAAGGCTGTCACCCACGCTGTCACCACCACTTTGGAGGACTGTTTTCTTTGTCACCTGTCACTGCTTGAAACAAGGTCTAGCATACCACAGAGTTGTTCACTGGGCCAGGCTTGTTGTAAAACAAGACATGTTACGCATATCCCTTCGGTGCAGCACCACCTTCTAGACCCGACGTGCCCTTGCTACTGCTGTTTTAACACTTTCCACCAGATCTTGCCATGATAGTGCTAGCAGATCTCTCAACAACCTCCTCAAAGCATATGTTTTTATTCAGCACCGCTCCCCCTTTCTACAATACCACATCGGCTATGCCAATCATGCTCCACCTGCAGAGAACAGCAGCTCGCTACATGTGCTGGGGGTATACCCTGCTTTGGGGGCGCCAGATATGCCCTTTGGGTATTCCGCATGGCACAGGCAGCTTCAGAGACAGCCCCTGCTCCAGCTGTAATGTCCTATGGCATGTGCTACCAGGGGAAGTGTGCAAGTCAAGGTATCTCAGTTGTTGGTATTTGCTTAGTGTACTGCTGCAGCTGGTGAGGGTAGGGGTAGGAAGGGCCCCCGTCATGGGTTGCCAGCACATGCAACAATTTATTCACCCTGGCTGTGACTGTTGCATAGGTCCAGCCCCTGGTACCTTAAACCAGCCCTGCCCCAAGCCAAAGCCCTTGCCTCTGTCAAACAGCAGCAGCAGAACCAATGTCCACAGTGTCCAATGTTTGCACCTCCTGTTTCCTCAAGTGCAAGCAGAGATAACAGCTGTGTCTAGCCTGTTGCAAAGAACTTGTTGATGCAATTATTGCCTGCTGTGCTTCATTGGTGGCAACCGCAACCGCATTGAGAAAGTGCTTGAGCTGACTTTTCAGATTTTGGTCAAAAGTGGGTACGCCCCTGTGGTCACCTGAGTTAGGGTGCATGGAATGGAACTTCTCCCATTTATCAGCAAGCTTTCCTTGGCTTTACAGTACCATGTCACTAGCTGCAGTCATGCATGCTCTGCACAGCAGGCCCCACATTAGCTATCCCTGCAATGCTGAGCATTGCTACAGGCAGCAAAAAGTGTGGTTTTCAACATGGATGCTTCCCCTGCTGGAGGGGCCCTGCTTCTGGCAATCTTACCATAAGCTTCAAGGTCACTGCCAAGGATTCAGTATTAACAGAAGCTGGTGTGCTTTGCATGCCAGTTTGATGGTAGGAAGCTTCCTTCTACATGCTGCAATCAGCGGCGGGCGAGACGGGCCTATGCTGCAAGGCTGTCACCCACGCTGTCACCACCACTTTGGAGGACTGTTTTCTTTGTCACCTGTCACTGCTTGAAACAAGGTCTAGCATACCACAGAGTTGTTCACTGGGCCAGGCTTGTTGTAAAACAAGACATGTTACGCATATCCCTTCGGTGCAGCACCACCTTCTAGACCCGACGTGCCCTTGCTACTGCTGTTTTAACACTTTCCACCAGATCTTGCCATGATAGTGCTAGCAGATCTCTCAACAACCTCCTCAAAGCATATGTTTTTATTCAGCACCGCTCCCCCTTTCTACAATACCACATCGGCTATGCCAATCATGCTCCACCTGCAGAGAACAGCAGCTCGCTACATGTGCTGGGGGTATACCCTGCTTTGGGGGCGCCAGATATGCCCTTTGGGTATTCCGCATGGCACAGGCAGCTTCAGAGACAGCCCCTGCTCCAGCTGTAATGTCCTATGGCATGTGCTACCAGGGGAAGTGTGCAAGTCAAGGTATCTCAGTTGTTGGTATTTGCTTAGTGTACTGCTGCAGCTGGTGAGGGTAGGGGTAGGAAGGGCCCCCGTCATGGGTTGCCAGCACATGCAACAATTTATTCACCCTGGCTGTGACTGTTGCATAGGTCCAGCCCCTGGTACCTTAAACCAGCCCTGCCCCAAGCCAAAGCCCTTGCCTCTGTCAAACAGCAGCAGCAGAACCAATGTCCACAGTGTCCAATGTTTGCACCTCCTGTTTCCTCAAGTGCAAGCAGAGATAACAGCTGTGTCTAGCCTGTTGCAAAGAACTTGTTGATGCAATTATTGCCTGCTGTGCTTAATTGGTGGCAACCGCAACCGCATTGAGAAAGTGCTTGAGCTGACTTTTCAGATTTTGGTCAAAAGTGGGTACGCCCCTGTGGTCACCTGAGTTAGGGTGCATGGAATGGAACTTCTCCCATTTATCAGCAAGCTTTCCTTGGCTTTACAGTACCATGTCACTAGCTGCAGTCATGCATGCTCTGCACAGCAGGCCCCACATTAGCTATCCCTGCAATGCTGAGCATTGCTACAGGCAGCAAAAAGTGTGGTTTTCAACATGGATGCTTCCCCTGCTGGAGGGGCCCTGCTTCTGGCAATCTTACCATAAGCTTCAAGGTCACTGCCAAGGATTCAGTATTAACAGAAGCTGGTGTGCTTTGCATGCCAGTTTGATGGTAGGAAGCTTCCTTCTACATGCTGCAATCAGCGGCGGGCGAGACGGGCCTATGCTGCAAGGCTGTCACCCACGCTGTCACCACCACTTTGGAGGACTGTTTTCTTTGTCACCTGTCACTGCTTGAAACAAGGTCTAGCATACCACAGAGTTGTTCACTGGGCCAGGCTTGTTGTAAAACAAGACATGTTACGCATATCCCTTCGGTGCAGCACCACCTTCTAGACCCGACGTGCCCTTGCTACTGCTGTTTTAACACTTTCCACCAGATCTTGCCATGATAGTGCTAGCAGATCTCTCAACAACCTCCTCAAAGCATATGTTTTTATTCAGCACCGCTCCCCCTTTCTACAATACCACATCGGCTATGCCAATCATGCTCCACCTGCAGAGAACAGCAGCTCGCTACATGTGCTGGGGGTATACCCTGCTTTGGGGGCGCCAGATATGCCCTTTGGGTATTCCGCATGGCACATGCAGCTTCAGAGACAGCCCCTGCTCCAGCTGTAATGTCCTATGGCATGTGCTACCAGGGGAAGTGTGCAAGTCAAGGTATCTCAGTTGTTGGTATTTGCTTAGTGTACTGCTGCAGCTGGTGAGGGTAGGGGTAGGAAGGGCCCCCGTCATGGGTTGCCAGCACATGCAACAATTTATTCACCCTGGCTGTGACTGTTGCATAGGTCCAGCCCCTGGTACCTTAAACCAGCCCTGCCCCAAGCCAAAGCCCTTGCCTCTGTCAAACAGCAGCAGCAGAACCAATGTCCACAGTGTCCAATGTTTGCACCTCCTGTTTCCTCAAGTGCAAGCAGAGATAACAGCTGTGTCTAGCCTGTTGCAAAGAACTTGTTGATGCAATTATTGCCTGCTGTGCTTAATTGGTGGCAACCGCAACCGCATTGAGAAAGTGCTTGAGCTGACTTTTCAGATTTTGTTCAAAAGTGGGTACGCCCCTGTGGTCACCTGAGTTAGGGTGCATGGAATGGAACTTCTCCCATTTATCAGCAAGCTTTCCTTGGCTTTACAGTACCATGTCACTAGCTGCAGTCATGCATGCTCTGCACAGCAGGCCCCACATTAGCTATCCCTGCAATGCTGAGCATTGCTACAGGCAGCAAAAAGTGTGGTTTTCAACATGGATGCTTCCCTTGCTGGAGGGGCCCTGCTTCTGGCAATCTTACCATAAGCTTCAAGGTCACTGCCAAGGATTCAGTATTAACAGAAGTTGGTGTGCTTTGCATGCCAGTTTGATGGTAGGAAGCTTCCTTCTACATGCTGCAATCAGCGGCGGGCGAGACGGGCCTATGCTGCAAGGCTGTCACCCACGCTGTCACCACCACTTTGGAGGACTGTTTTCTTTGTCACCTGTCACTGCTTGAAACAAGGTCTAGCATACCACAGAGTTGTTCACTGGGCCAGGCTTGTTGTAAAACAAGACATGTTACGCATATCCCTTAGGTGCAGCACCACCTTCTAGACCCGACGTGCCCTTGCTACTGCTGTTTTAACACTTTCCACCAGATCTTGCCATGATAGTGCTAGCAGATCTCTCAACAACCTCCTCAAAGCATATGTTTTTATTCAGCACCGCTCCCCCTTTCTACAATACCACATCGGCTATGCCAATCATGCTCCACCTGCAGAGAACAGCAGCTCGCTACATGTGCTGGGGGTATACCCTGCTTTGGGGGCGCCAGATATGCCCTTTGGGTATTCCGCATGGCACAGGCAGCTTCAGAGACAGCCCCTGCTCCAGCTGTAATGTCCTATGGCATGTGCTACCAGGGGAAGTGTGCAAGTCAAGGTATCTCAGTTGTTGGTATTTGCTTAGTGTACTGCTGCAGCTGGTGAGGGTAGGGGTAGGAAGGGCCCCCGTCATGGGTTGCCAGCACATGCAACAATTTATTCACCCTGGCTGTGACTGTTGCATAGGTCCAGCCCCTGGTACCTTAAACCAGCCCTGCCCCAAGCCAAAGCCCTTGCCTCTGTCAAACAGCAGCAGCAGAACCAATGTCCACAGTTGGTTGCAAAAGTTTTGGCCGGAACATAAGGCTGGGGTTTAAGCAGCAGCAGCAAGACCTGATTTACAACCATTTATGTTTAAGAAAGTAACCAGGCAGAGCATCAATGTGCTGCAGTTGGTATGCCCAAGTGGTACCACAAGTAGCCTCGCACGCGAGACGTCCCGAGTTCGAGCCCCGGGCGTGCCCTATAAATATACTATATAAAAGCCAGCCAGCCAGCCTTAGCCTTAGCCGCAGACGCAGACCAGCAAGCCTCCCCCCTGTTCCTATAGCCCTCCTGCTTTTTTTAACCTGGCTCTCCACTTCCACCTCTGCCCCTCCTGTGGTTGCCAGCCCCACACCCCATCTGCTCCCCTCCCACAGCCCTCTCAGCTCAGCCTTGCACTTGCCCCAACTTCTCGCATGCCCTGCCTGCCCCCACCTGCCCTGCCATTGAACTGGTATAGCCCCTGCGCCTGCTTCACACCTGGTCTATATGCTACTGCCCCTAAACAGTAAAGAAAGGGCACCTGTGCCTGCTGGCAGTTCTCAGCATTTACCCACTTAAAAAGCAGCAAAAATGCCTCCGCTGTCTCCCTTGCAAGACCCCTGCTTTTCTCAGCAGCCAAGCAACACAGAGCAACAGAGATGCTGACCGCACCCATTGGTGACAACCTGGACCTCATACAGAAGCTGCCTGTGCAAGAGAGCAATGAACGGCCATGCCATTTCACAGAAGCAGACCATTTCCTAACAAAATCTGAGTTTTGGGCCAAAACTTTTGCAACCAACTGTGTCCAATGTTTGCACCTCCTGTTTCCTCAAGTGCAAGCAGAGATAACAGCTGTGTCTAGCCTGTTGCAAAGAACTTGTTGATGCAATTATTGCCTGTTGTGCTTAATTGGTGGCAACCGCAACCGCATTGAGAAAGTGCTTGAGCTGACTTTTCAGATTTTGGTCAAAAGTGGGTACGCCCCTGTGGTCACCTGAGTTAGGGTGCATGGAATGGAACTTCTCCCATTTATCAGCAAGCTTTCCTTGGCTTTACAGTACCATGTCACTAGCTGCAGTCATGCATGCTCTGCACAGCAGGCCCCACATTAGCTATCCCTGCAATGCTGAGCATTGCTACAGGCAGCAAAAAGTGTGGTTTTCAACATGGATGCTTCCCCTGCTGGAGGGGCCCTGCTTCTGGCAATCTTACCATAAGCTTCAAGGTCACTGCCAAGGATTCAGTATTCACAGAAGCTGGTGTGCTTTGCATGCCAGTTTGATGGTAGGAAGCTTCCTTCTACATGCTGCAATCAGCGGCGGGCGAGACGGGCCTATGCTGCAAGGCTGTCACCCACGCTGTCACCACCACTTTGGAGGACTGTTTTCTTTGTCACCTGTCACTGCTTGAAACAAGGTCTAGCATACCACAGAGTTGTTCACTGGGCCAGGCTTGTTGTAAAACAAGACATGTTACGCATATCCCTTCGGTGCAGCACCACCTTCTAGACCCGACGTGCCCTTGCTACTGCTGTTTTAACACTTTCCACCAGATCTTGCCATGATAGTGCTAGCAGATCTCTCAACAACCTCCTCAAAGCATATGTTTTTATTCAGCACCGCTCCCCCTTTCTACAATACCACATCGGCTATGCCAATCATGCTCCACCTGCAGAGAACAGCAGCTCGCTACATGTGTTGGGGGTATACCCTGCTTTGGGGGCGCCAGATATGCCCTTTGGGTATTCCGCATGGCACAGGCAGCTTCAGAGACAGCCCCTGCTCCAGCTGTAATGTCCTATGGCATGTGCTACCAGGGGAAGTGTGCAAGTCAAGGTATCTCAGTTGTTGGTATTTGCTTAGTGTACTGCTGCAGCTGGTGAGGGTAGGGGTAGGAAGGGCCCCCGTCATGGGTTGCCAGCACATGCAACAATTTATTCACCCTGGCTGTGACTGTTGCATAGGTCCAGCCCCTGGTACCTTAAACCAGCCCTGCCCCAAGCCAAAGCCCTTGCCTCTGTCAAACAGCAGCAGCAGAACCAATGTCCACCAATGAACCAGTGTCCAATGTTTGCACCTCCTGTTTCCTCAAGTGCAAGCAGAGATAACAGCTGTGTCTAGCCTGTTGCAAAGAACTTGTTGAGCAATTATTGCCTGCTGTGCTTAATTGGTGGCAACCGCAACCGCATTGAGAAAGTGCTTGAGCTGACTTTTCAGATTTTGGTCAAAAGTGGGTACGCCCCTGTGGTCACCTGAGTTAGGGTGCATGGAATGGAACTTCTCCCATTTATCAGCAAGCTTTCCTTGGCTTTACAGTACCATGTCACTAGCTGCAGTCATGCATGCTCTGCACAGCAGGCCCCACATTAGCTATCCCTGCAATGCTGAGCATTGCTACAGGCAGCAAAAAGTGTGGTTTTCAACATGGATGCTTCCCCTGCTGGAGGGGCCCTGCTTCTGGCAATCTTACCATAAGCTTCAAGGTCACTGCCAAGGATTCAGTATTAACAGAAGCTGGTGTGCTTTGCATGCCAGTTTGATGGTAGGAAGCTTCCTTCTACATGCTGCAATCAGCGGCGGGCGAGACGGGCCTATGCTGCAAGGCTGTCACCCACGCTGTCACCACCACTTTGGAGGACTGTTTTCTTTGTCACCTGTCACTGCTTGAAACAAGGTCTAGCATACCACAGAGTTGTTCACTGGGCCAGGCTTGTTGTAAAACAAGACATGTTACGCATATCCCTTCGGTGCAGCACCACCTTCTAGACCCGACGTGCCCTTGCTACTGCTGTTTTAACACTTTCCACCAGATCTTGCCATGATAGTGCTAGCAGATCTCTCAACAACCTCCTCAAAGCATATGTTTTTATTCAGCACCGCTCCCCCTTTCTACAATACCACATCGGCTATGCCAATCATGCTCCACCTGCAGAGAACAGCAGCTCGCTACATGTGTTGGGGGTATACCCTGCTTTGGGGGCGCCAGATATGCCCTTTGGGTATTCCGCATGGCACAGGCAGCTTCAGAGACAGCCCCTGCTCCAGCTGTAATGTCCTATGGCATGTGCTACCAGGGGAAGTGTGCAAGTCAAGGTATCTCAGTTGTTGGTATTTGCTTAGTGTACTGCTGCAGCTGGTGAGGGTAGGGGTAGGAAGGGCCCCCGTCATGGGTTGCCAGCACATGCAACAATTTATTCACCCTGGCTGTGACTGTTGCATATGTCCAGCCCCTGGTACCTTAAACCAGCCCTGCCCCAAGCCAAAGCCCTTGCCTCTGTCAAACAGCAGCAGCAGAACCAATGTCCACAGTTGGTTGCAAAAGTTTTGGCCGGAACATAAGGCTGGGGTTTAAGCAGCAGCAGCAAGACCTGATTTACAACCATTTATGTTTAAGAAAGTAACCAGGCAGAGCATCAATGTGCTGCAGTTGGTATGCCCAAGTGGTGCCACAAGTAGCCTCGCACGCGAGACGTCCCGAGTTCGAGCCAGCCTTAGCCTTAGCCGCAGACGCAGACCAGCAAGCCTCCCCCCTGTTCCTATAGCCCTCCTGCTTTTTTAAACCTGGCTCTCCCCTTCCACCTCTGCCCCTCCTGTGGTTGCCAGCCCCACACCCCATCTGCTCCCCTCCCACAGCCCTCTCAGCTCAGCCTTGCACTTGCCCCAACTTCTCGCATGCCCTGCCTGCCCCCACCTGCCCTGCCATTGAACTGGTATAGCCCCTGCGCCTGCTTCACACCTGGTCTATATGCTACTGCCCTTAAACAGTAAAGAAAGGGCACCTGTGCCTGCTGGCAGTTCTCAGCATTTACCCCCTTAAAAAGCAGCAAAAATGCCTCCGCTGTCTCCCTTGCAAGACCCCTGCTTTTCTCAGCAGCCAAGCAACACAGAGCAATAGAGATGCTGACCGCACCCATTGGTGACAACATGGACCTCATACAGAAGCTGCCTGTGCAAGAGAGCAATGAACGGCCATGCCATTTCACAGAAGCAGACCATTTCCTAACAAAATCTGAGTTTTGGGCCAAAACTTTTGCAACCAACTGTGTCCAATGTTTGCACCTCCTGTTTCCTCAAGTGCAAGCAGAGATAACAGCTGTGTCTAGCCTGTTGCAAAGAACTTGTTGATGCAATTATTGCCTGCTGTGCTTAATTGGTGGCAACCGCAACCGCATTGAGAAAGTGCTTGAGCTGACTTTTCAGATTTTGGTCAAAAGTGGGTACGCCCCTGTGGTCACCTGAGTTAGGGTGCATGGAATGGAACTTCTCCCATTTATCAGCAAGCTTTCCTTGGCTTTACAGTACCATGTCACTAGCTGCAGTCATGCATGCTCTGCACAGCAGGCCCCACATTAGCTATCCCTGCAATGCTGAGCATTGCTACAGGCAGCAAAAAGTGTGGTTTTCAACATGGATGCTTCCCCTGCTGGAGGGGCCCTGCTTCTGGCAATCTTACCATAAGCTTCAAGGTCACTGCCAAGGATTCAGTATTAACAGAAGCTGGTGTGCTTTGCATGCCAGTTTGATGGTAGGAAGCCTCCTTCTACATGCTGCAATCAGCGGCGGGCGAGACGGGCCTATGCTGCAAGGCTGTCACCCACGCTGTCACCACCACTTTGGAGGACTGTTTTCTTTGTCACCTGTCACTGCTTGAAACAAGGTCTAGCATACCACAGAGTTGTTCACTGGGCCAGGCTTGTTGTAAAACAAGACATGTTACGCATATCCCTTCGGTGCAGCACCACCTTCTAGACCCGACGTGCCCTTGCTACTGCTGTTTTAACACTTTCCACCAGATCTTGCCATGATAGTGCTAGCAGATCTCTCAACAACCTCCTCAAAGCATATGTTTTTATTCAGCACCGCTCCCCCATTCTACAATACCACATCGGCTATGCCAATCATGCTCCACCTGCAGAGAACAGCAGCTCGCTACATGTGCTGGGGGTATACCCTGCTTTGGGGGCGCCAGATATGCCCTTTGGGTATTCCGCATGGCACAGGCAGCTTCAGAGACAGCCCCTGCTCCAGCTGTAATGTCCTATGGCATGTGCTACCAGGGGAAGTGTGCAAGTCAAGGTATCTCAGTTGTTGGTATTTGCTTAGTGTACTGCTGCAGCTGGTGAGGGTAGGGGTAGGAAGGGCCCCCGTCATGGGTTGCCAGCACATGCAACAATTTATTCACCCTGGCTGTGACTGTTGCATAGGTCCAGCCCCTGGTACCTTAAACCAGCCCTGCCCCAAGCCAAAGCCCTTGCCTCTGTCAAACAGCAGCAGCAGAACCAATGTCCAATGTTTGCACCTCCTGTTTCCTCAAGTGCAAGCAGAGATAACAGCTGTGTCTAGCCTGTTGCAAAGAACTTGTTGATGCAATTATTGCCTGCTGTGCTTAATTGGTGGCAACCGCAACCGCATTGAGAAAGTGCTTGAGTTGACTTTTCAGATTTTGGTCAAAAGTGGGTACGCCCCTGTGGTCACCTGAGTTAGGGTGCATGGAATGGAACTTCTCCCATTTATCAGCAAGCTTTCCTTGGCTTTACAGTACCATGTCACTAGCTGCAGTCATGCATGCTCTGCACAGCAGGCCCCACATTAGCTATCCCTGCAATGCTGAGCATTGCTACAGGCAGCAAAAAGTGTGGTTTTCAACATGGATGCTTCCCCTGCTGGAGGGGCCCTGCTTCTGGCAATCTTACCATAAGTTTCAAGGTCACTGCCAAGGATTCAGTATTAACAGAAGCTGGTGTGCTTTGCATGCCAGTTTGATGGTAGGAAGCTTCCTTCTACATGCTGCAATCAGCGGCGGGCGAGACGGGCCTATGCTGCAAGGCTGTCACCCACGCTGTCACCACCACTTTGGAGGACTGTTTTCTTTGTCACCTGTCACTGCTTGAAACAAGGTCTAGCATACCACAGAGTTGTTCACTGGGCCAGGCTTGTTGTAAAACAAGACATGTTACGCATATCCCTTCGGTGCAGCACCACCTTCTAGACCCGACGTGCCCTTGCTACTGCTGTTTTAACACTTTCCACCAGATCTTGCCATGATAGTGCTAGCAGATCTCTCAACAACCTCCTCAAAGCATATGTTTTTATTCAGCACCGCTCCCCCTTTCTACAATACCACATCGGCTATGCCAATCATGCTCCACCTGCAGAGAACAGCAGCTCGCTACATGTGCTGGGGGTATACCCTGCTTTGGGGGCGCCAGATATGCCCTTTGGGTATTCCGCATGGCACAGGCAGCTTCAGAGACAGCCCCTGCTCCAGCTGTAATGTCCTATGGCATGTGCTACCAGGGGAAGTGTGCAAGTCAAGGTATCTCAGTTGTTGGTATTTGCTTAGTGTACTGCTGCAGCTGGTGAGGGTAGGGGTAGGAAGGGCCCCCGTCATGGGTTGCCAGCACATGCAACAATTTATTCACCCTGGCTGTGACTGTTGCATAGGTCCAGCCCCTGGTACCTTAAACCAGCCCTGCCCCAAGCCAAAGCCCTTGCCTCTGTCAAACAGCAGCAGCAGAACCAATGTCCACAGTGTCCAATGTTTGCACCTCCTGTTTCCTCAAGTGCAAGCAGAGATAACAGCTGTGTCTAGCCTGTTGCAAAGAACTTGTTGATGCAATTATTGCCTGCTGTGCTTAATTGGTGGCAACCGCAACCGCATTGAGAAAGTGCTTGAGCTGACTTTTCAGATTTTGGTCAAAAGTGGGTACGCCCCTGTGGTCACCTGAGTTAGGGTGCATGGAATGGAACTTCTCCCATTTATCAGCAAGCTTTCCTTGGCTTTACAGTACCATGTCACTAGCTGCAGTCATGCATGCTCTGCACAGCAGGCCCCACATTAGCTATCCCTGCAATGCTGAGCATTGCTACAGGCAGCAAAAAGTGTGGTTTTCAACATGGATGCTTCCCCTGCTGGAGGGGCCCTGCTTCTGGCAATCTTACCATAAGCTTCAAGGTCACTGCCAAGGATTCAGTATTAACAGAAGCTGGTGTGCTTTGCATGCCAGTTTGATGGTAGGAAGCTTCCTTCTACATGCTGCAATCAGCGGCGGGCGAGACGGGCCTATGCTGCAAGGCTGTCACCCATGCTGTCACCACCACTTTGGAGGACTGTTTTCTTTGTCACCTGTCACTGCTTGAAACAAGGTCTAGCATACCACAGAGTTGTTCACTGGGCCAGGCTTGTTGTAAAACAAGACATGTTACGCATATCCCTTCGGTGCAGCACCACCTTCTAGACCCGACGTGCCCTTGCTACTGCTGTTTTAACACTTTCCACCAGATCTTGCCATGATAGTGCTAGCAGATCTCTCAACAACCTCCTCAAAGCATATGTTTTTATTCAGCACCGCTCCCCCTTTCTACAATACCACATCGGCTATGCCAATCATGCTCCACCTGCAGAGAACAGCAGCTCGCTACATGTGCTGGGGGTATACCCTGCTTTGGGGGCGCCAGATATGCCCTTTGGGTATTCCGCATGGCACAGGCAGCTTCAGAGACAGCCCCTGCTCCAGCTGTAATGTCCTATGGCATGTGCTACCAGGGGAAGTGTGCAAGTCAAGGTATCTCAGTTGTTGGTATTTGCTTAGTGTACTGCTGCAGCTGGTGAGGGAAGGGGTAGGAAGGGCCCCCGTCATGGGTTGCCAGCACATGCAACAATTTATTCACCCTGGCTGTGACTGTTGCATAGGTCCAGCCCCTGGTACCTTAAACCAGCCCTGCCCCAAGCCAAAGCCCTTGCCTCTGTCAAACAGCAGCAGCAGAACCAATGTCCACAGTGTCCAATGTTTGCACCTCCTGTTTCCTCAAGTGCAAGCAGAGATAACAGCTGTGTCTAGCCTGTTGCAAAGAACTTGTTGATGCAATTATTGCCTGCTGTGCTTAATTGGTGGCAACCGCAACCGCATTGAGAAAGTGCTTGAGCTGACTTTTCAGATTTTGGTCAAAAGTGGGTACGCCCCTGTGGTCACCTGAGTTAGGGTGCATGGAATGGAACTTCTCCCATTTATCAACAAGCTTTCCTTGGCTTTACAGTACCATGTCACTAGCTGCAGTCATGCATGCTCTGCACAGCAGGCCCCACATTAGCTATCCCTGCAATGCTGAGCATTGCTACAGGCAGCAAAAAGTGTGGTTTTCAACATGGATGCTTCCCCTGCTGGAGGGGCCCTGCTTCTGGCAATCTTACCATAAGCTTCAAGGTCACTGCCAAGGATTCAGTATTAACAGAAGCTGGTGTGCTTTGCATGCCAGTTTGATGGTAGGAAGCTTCCTTCTACATGCTGCAATCAGCGGCGGGCGAGACGGGCCTATGCTGCAAGGCTGTCACCCACGCTGTCACCACCACTTTGGAGGACTGTTTTCTTTGTCACCTGTCACTGCTTGAAACAAGGTCTAGCATACCACAGAGTTGTTCACTGGGCCAGGCTTGTTGTAAAACAAGACATGTTACGCATATCCCTTCGGTGCAGCACCACCTTCTAGACCCGACGTGCCCTTGCTACTGCTGTTTTAACACTTTCCACCAGATCTTGCCATGATAGTGCTAGCAGATCTCTCAACAACCTCCTCAAAGCATATGTTTTTATTCAGCACCGCTCCCCCTTTCTACAATACCACATCGGCTATGCCAATCATGCTCCACCTGCAGAGAACAGCAGCTCGCTACATGTGCTGGGGGTATACCCTGCTTTGGGGGCGCCAGATATGCCCTTTGGGTATTCCGCATGGCACAGGCAGCTTCAGAGACAGCCCCTGCTCCAGCTGTAATGTCCTATGGCATGTGCTACCAGGGGAAGTGTGCAAGTCAAGGTATCTCAGTTGTTGGTATTTGCTTAGTGTACTGCTGCAGCTGGTGAGGGTAGGGGTAGGAAGGGCCCCCGTCATGGGTTGCCAGCACATGCAACAATTTATTCACCCTGGCTGTGACTGTTGCATAGGTCCAGCCCCTGGTACCTTAAACCAGCCCTGCCCCAAGCCAAAGCCCTTGCCTCTGTCAAACAGCAGCAGCAGAACCAATGTCCACAGTGTCCAATGTTTGCACCTCCTGTTTCCTCAAGTGCAAGCAGAGATAACAGCTGTGTCTAGCCTGTTGCAAAGAACTTGTTGATGCAATTATTGCCTGCTGTGCTTAATTGGTGGCAACCGCAACCGCATTGAGAAAGTGCTTGAGCTGACTTTTCAGATTTTGGTCAAAAGTGGGTACGCCCCTGTGGTCACCTGAGTTAGGGTGCATGGAATGGAACTTCTCCCATTTATCAGCAAGCTTTCCTTGGCTTTACAGTACCATGTCACTAGCTGCAGTCATGCATGCTCTGCACAGCAGGCCCCACATTAGCTATCCCTGCAATGCTGAGCATTGCTACAGGCAGCAAAAAGTGTGGTTTTCAACATGGATGCTTCCCCTGCTGGAGGGGCCCTGCTTCTGGCAATCTTACCATAAGCTTCAAGGTCACTGCCAAGGATTCAGTATTAACAGAAGCTGGTGTGCTTTGCATGCCAGTTTGATGGTAGGAAGCTTCCTTCTACATGCTGCAATCAGCGGCGGGCGAGACGGGCCTATGCTGCAAGGCTGTCACCCACGCTGTCACCACCACTTTGGAGGACTGTTTTCTTTGTCACCTGTCACTGCTTGAAACAAGGTCTAGCATACCACAGAGTTGTTCACTGGGCCAGGCTTGTTGTAAAACAAGACATGTTACGCATATCCCTTCGGTGCAGCACCACCTTCTAGACCCGACGTGCCCTTGCTACTGCTGTTTTAACACTTTCCACCAGATCTTGCCATGATAGTGCTAGCAGATCTCTCAACAACCTCCTCAAAGCATATGTTTTTATTCAGCACCGCTCCCCCTTTCTACAATACCACATCGGCTATGCCAATCATGCTCCACCTGCAGAGAACAGCAGCTCGCTACATGTGCTGGGGGTATACCCTGCTTTGGGGGCGCCAGATATGCCCTTTGGGTATTCCGCATGGCACAGGCAGCTTCAGAGACAGCACCTGCTCCAGCTGTAATGTCCTATGGCATGTGCTACCAGGGGAAGTGTGCAAGTCAAGGTATCTCAGTTGTTGGTATTTGCTTAGTGTACTGCTGCAGCTGGTGAGGGTAGGGGTAGGAAGGGCCCCCGTCATGGGTTGCCAGCACATGCAACAATTTATTCACCCTGGCTGTGACTGTTGCATAGGTCCAGCCCCTGGTACCTTAAACCAGCCCTGCCCCAAGCCAAAGCCCTTGCCTCTGTCAAACAGCAGCAGCAGAACCAATGTCCAATGTTTGCACCTCCTGTTTCCTCAAGTGCAAGCAGAGATAACAGCTGTGTCTAGCCTGTTGCAAAGAACTTGTTGATGCAATTATTGCCTGCTGTGCTTAATTGGTGGCAACCGCAACCGCATTGAGAAAGTGCTTGAGCTGACTTTTCAGATTTTGGTCAAAAGTGGGTACGCCCCTGTGGTCACCTGAGTTAGGGTGCATGGAATGGAACTTCTCCCATTTATCAGCAAGCTTTCCTTGGCTTTACAGTACCATGTCACTAGCTGCAGTCATGCATGCTCTGCACAGCAGGCCCCACATTAGCTATCCCTGCAATGCTGAGCATTGCTACAGGCAGCAAAAAGTGTGGTTTTCAACATGGATGCTTCCCCTGCTGGAGGGGCCCTGCTTCTGGCAATCTTACCATAAGCTTCAAGGTCACTGCCAAGGATTCAGTATTAACAGAAGCTGGTGTGCTTTGCATGCCAGTTTGATGGTAGGAAGCTTCCTTCTACATGCTGCAATCAGCGGCGGGCGAGACGGGCCTATGCTGCAAGGCTGTCACCCACGCTGTCACCACCACTTTGGAGGACTGTTTTCTTTGTCACCTGTCACTGCTTGAAACAAGGTCTAGCATACCACAGAGTTGTTCACTGGGCCAGGCTTGTTGTAAAACAAGACATGTTACGCATATCCCTTCGGTGCAGCACCACCTTCTAGACCCGACGTGCCCTTGCTACTGCTGTTTTAACACTTTCCACCAGATCTTGCCATGATAGTGCTAGCAGATCTCTCAACAACCTCCTCAAAGCATATGTTTTTATTCAGCACCGCTCCCCCTTTCTACAATACCACATCGGCTATGCCAATCATGCTCCACCTGCAGAGAACAGCAGCTCGCTACATGTGCTGGGGGTATACCCTGCTTTGGGGGCGCCAGATATGCCCTTTGGGTATTCCGCATGGCACAGGCAGCTTCAGAGACAGCCCCTGCTCCAGCTGTAATGTCCTATGGCATGTGCTACCAGGGGAAGTGTGCAAGTCAAGGTATCTCAGTTGTTGGTATTTGCTTAGTGTACTGCTGCAGCTGGTGAGGGTAGGGGTAGGAAGGGCCCCCGTCATGGGTTGCCAGCACATGCAACAATTTATTCACCCTGGCTGTGACTGTTGCATAGGTCCAGCCCCTGGTACCTTAAACCAGCCCTGCCCCAAGCCAAAGCCCTTGCCTCTGTCAAACAGCAGCAGCAGAACCAATGTCCAATGTTTGCACCTCCTGTTTCCTCAAGTGCAAGCAGAGATAACAGCTGTGTCTAGCCTGTTGCAAAGAACTTGTTGATGCAATTATTGCCTGCTGTGCTTAATTGGTGGCAACCGCAACCGCATTGAGAAAGTGCTTGAGCTGACTTTTCAGATTTTGGTCAAAAGTGGGTACGCCCCTGTGGTCACCTGAGTTAGGGTGCATGGAATGGAACTTCTCCCATTTATCAGCAAGCTTTCCTTGGCTTTACAGTACCATGTCACTAGCTGCAGTCATGCATGCTCTGCACAGCAGGCCCCACATTAGCTATCCCTGCAATGCTGAGCATTGCTACAGGCAGCAAAAAGTGTGGTTTTCAACATGGATGCTTCCCCTGCTGGAGGGGCCCTGCTTCTGGCAATCTTACCATAAGCTTCAAGGTCACTGCCAAGGATTCAGTATTAACAGAAGCTGGTGTGCTTTGCATGCCAGTTTGATGGTAGGAAGCTTCCTTCTACATGCTGCAATCAGCGGCGGGCGAGACGGGCCTATGCTGCAAGGCTGTCACCCACGCTGTCACCACCACTTTGGAGGACTGTTTTCTTTGTCACCTGTCACTGCTTGAAACAAGGTCTAGCATACCACAGAGTTGTTCACTGGGCCAGGCTTGTTGTAAAACAAGACATGTTACGCATATCCCTTCGGTGCAGCACCACCTTCTAGACCCGACGTGCCCTTGCTACTGCTGTTTTAACACTTTCCACCAGATCTTGCCATGATAGTGCTAGCAGATCTCTCAACAACCTCCTCAAAGCATATGTTTTTATTCAGCACCGCTCCCCCTTTCTACAATACCACATCGGCTATGCCAATCATGCTCCACCTGCAGAGAACAGCAGCTCGCTACATGTGCTGGGGGTATACCCTGCTTTGGGGGCGCCAGATATGCCCTTTGGGTATTCCGCATGGCACAGGCAGCTTCAGAGACAGCCCCTGCTCCAGCTGTAATGTCCTATGGCATGTGCTACCAGGGGAAGTGTGCAAGTCAAGGTATCTCAGTTGTTGGTATTTGCTTAGTGTACTGCTGCAGCTGGTGAGGGTAGGGGTAGGAAGGGCCCCCGTCATGGGTTGCCAGCACATGCAACAATTTATTCACCCTGGCTGTGACTGTTGCATAGGTCCAGCCCCTGGTACCTTAAACCAGCCCTGCCCCAAGCCAAAGCCCTTGCCTCTGTCAAACAGCAGCAGCAGAACCAATGTCCAATGTTTGCACCTCCTGTTTCCTCAAGTGCAAGCAGAGATAACAGCTGTGTCTAGCCTGTTGCAAAGAACTTGTTGATGCAATTATTGCCTGCTGTGCTTAATTGGTGGCAACCGCAACCGCATTGAGAAAGTGCTTGAGCTGACTTTTCAGATTTTGGTCAAAAGTGGGTACGCCCCTGTGGTCACCTGAGTTAGGGTGCATGGAATGGAACTTCTCCCATTTATCAGCAAGCTTTCCTTGGCTTTACAGTACCATGTCACTAGCTGCAGTCATGCATGCTCTGCACAGCAGGCCCCACATTAGCTATCCCTGCAATGCTGAGCATTGCTACAGGCAGCAAAAAGTGTGGTTTTCAACATGGATGCTTCCCCTGCTGGAGGGGCCCTGCTTCTGGCAATCTTACCATAAGCTTCAAGGTCACTGCCAAGGATTCAGTATTAACAGAAGCTGGTGTGCTTTGCATGCCAGTTTGATGGTAGGAAGCTTCCTTCTACATGCTGCAATCAGCGGCGGGCGAGACGGGCCTATGCTGCAAGGCTGTCACCCACGCTGTCACCACCACTTTGGAGGACTGTTTTCTTTGTCACCTGTCACTGCTTGAAACAAGGTCTAGCATACCACAGAGTTGTTCACTGGGCCAGGCTTGTTGTAAAACAAGACATGTTACGCATATCCCTTCGGTGCAGCACCACCTTCTAGACCCGACGTGCCCTTGCTACTGCTGTTTTAACACTTTCCACCAGATCTTGCCATGATAGTGCTAGCAGATCTCTCAACAACCTCCTCAAAGCATATGTTTTTATTCAGCACCGCTCCCCCTTTCTACAATACCACATCGGCTATGCCAATCATGCTCCACCTGCAGAGAACAGCAGCTCGCTACATGTGCTGGGGGTATACCCTGCTTTGGGGGCGCCAGATATGCCCTTTGGGTATTCCGCATGGCACAGGCAGCTTCAGAGACAGCCCCTGCTCCAGCTGTAATGTCCTATGGCATGTGCTACCAGGGGAAGTGTGCAAGTCAAGGTATCTCAGTTGTTGGTATTTGCTTAGTGTACTGCTGCAGCTGGTGAGGGTAGGGGTAGGAAGGGCCCCCGTCATGGGTTGCCAGCACATGCAACAATTTATTCACCCTGGCTGTGACTGTTGCATAGGTCCAGCCCCTGGTACCTTAAACCAGCCCTGCCCCAAGCCAAAGCCCTTGCCTCTGTCAAACAGCAGCAGCAGAACCAATGTCCAATGTTTGCACCTCCTGTTTCCTCAAGTGCAAGCAGAGATAACAGCTGTGTCTAGCCTGTTGCAAAGAACTTGTTGATGCAATTATTGCCTGCTGTGCTTAATTGGTGGCAACCGCAACCGCATTGAGAAAGTGCTTGAGCTGACTTTTCAGATTTTGGTCAAAAGTGGGTACGCCCCTGTGGTCACCTGAGTTAGGGTGCATGGAATGGAACTTCTCCCATTTATCAGCAAGCTTTCCTTGGCTTTACAGTACCATGTCACTAGCTGCAGTCATGCATGCTCTGCACAGCAGGCCCCACATTAGCTATCCCTGCAATGCTGAGCATTGCTACAGGCAGCAAAAAGTGTGGTTTTCAACATGGATGCTTCCCCTGCTGGAGGGGCCCTGCTTCTGGCAATCTTACCATAAGCTTCAAGGTCACTGCCAAGGATTCAGTATTAACAGAAGCTGGTGTGCTTTGCATGCCAGTTTGATGGTAGGAAGCTTCCTTCTACATGCTGCAATCAGCGGCGGGCGAGACGGGCCTATGCTGCAAGGCTGTCACCCACGCTGTCACCACCACTTTGGAGGACTGTTTTCTTTGTCACCTGTCACTGCTTGAAACAAGGTCTAGCATACCACAGAGTTGTTCACTGGGCCAGGCTTGTTGTAAAACAAGACATGTTACGCATATCCCTTCGGTGCAGCACCACCTTCTAGACCCGACGTGCCCTTGCTACTGATGTTTTAACACTTTCCACCAGATCTTGCCATGATAGTGCTAGCAGATCTCTCAACAACCTCCTCAAAGCATATGTTTTTATTCAGCACCGCTCCCCCTTTCTACAATACCACATCGGCTATGCCAATCATGCTCCACCTGCAGAGAACAGCAGCTCGCTACATGTGCTGGGGGTATACCCTGCTTTGGGGGCGCCAGATATGCCCTTTGGGTATTCCGCATGGCACAGGCAGCTTCAGAGACAGCCCCTGCTCCAGCTGTAATGTCCTATGGCATGTGCTACCAGGGGAAGTGTGCAAGTCAAGGTATCTCAGTTGTTGGTATTTGCTTAGTGTACTGCTGCAGCTGGTGAGGGTAGGGGTAGGAAGGGCCCCCGTCATGGGTTGCCAGCACATGCAACAATTTATTCACCCTGGCTGTGACTGTTGCATAGGTCCAGCCCCTGGTACCTTAAACCAGCCCTGCCCCAAGCCAAAGCCCTTGCCTCTGTCAAACAGCAGCAGCAGAACCAATGTCCAATGTTTGCACCTCCTGTTTCCTCAAGTGCAAGCAGAGATAACAGCTGTGTCTAGCCTGTTGCAAAGAACTTGTTGATGCAATTATTGCCTGCTGTGCTTAATTGGTGGCAACCGCAACCGCATTGAGAAAGTGCTTGAGCTGACTTTTCAGATTTTGGTCAAAAGTGGGTACGCCCCTGTGGTCACATGAGTTAGGGTGCATGGAATGGAACTTCTCCCATTTATCAGCAAGCTTTCCTTGGCTTTACAGTACCATGTCACTAGCTGCAGTCATGCATGCTCTGCACAGCAGGCCCCACATTAGCTATCCCTGCAATGCTGAGCATTGCTACAGGCAGCAAAAAGTGTGGTTTTCAACATGGATGCTTCCCCTGCTGGAGGGGCCCTGCTTCTGGCAATCTTACCATAAGCTTCAAGGTCACTGCCAAGGATTCAGTATTAACAGAAGCTGGTGTGCTTTGCATGCCAGTTTGATGGTAGGAAGCTTCCTTCTACATGCTGCAATCAGCGGCGGGCGAGACGGGCCTATGCTGCAAGGCTGTCACCCACGCTGTCACCACCACTTTGGAGGACTGTTTTCTTTGTCACCTGTCACTGCTTGAAACAAGGTCTAGCATACCACAGAGTTGTTCACTGGGCCAGGCTTGTTGTAAAACAAGACATGTTACGCATATCCCTTCGGTGCAGCACCACCTTCTAGACCCGACGTGCCCTTGCTACTGCTGTTTTAACACTTTCCACCAGATCTTGCCATGATAGTGCTAGCAGATCTCTCAACAACCTCCTCAAAGCATATGTTTTTATTCAGCACCGCTCCCCCTTTCTACAATACCACATCGGCTATGCCAATCATGCTCCACCTGCAGAGAACAGCAGCTCGCTACATGTGCTGGGGGTATACCCTGCTTTGGGGGCGCCAGATATGCCCTTTGGGTATTCCGCATGGCACAGGCAGCTTCAGAGACAGCCCCTTCTCCAGCTGTAATGTCCTATGGCATGTGCTACCAGGGGAAGTGTGCAAGTCAAGGTATCTCAGTTGTTGGTATTTGCTTAGTGTACTGCTGCAGCTGGTGAGGGTAGGGGTAGGAAGGGCCCCCGTCATGGGTTGCCAGCACATGCAACAATTTATTCACCCTGGCTGTGACTGTTGCATAGGTCCAGCCCCTGGTACCTTAAACCAGCCCTGCCCCAAGCCAAAGCCCTTGCCTCTGTCAAACAGCAGCAGCAGAACCAATGTCCACAGTTGGTTGCAAAAGTTTTGGCCGGAACATAAGGCTGGGGTTTAAGCAGCAGCAGCAAGACCTGATTTACAAGCATTTATGTTTAAGAAAGTAACCAGGCAGAGCATCAATGTGCTGCAGTTGGTATGCCCAAGTGGTACCACAAGTAGCCTCGCACGCGAGACGTCCCGAGTTCGAGCCCCGGGCGTGCCCTATAAATATACTATATAAAAGCCAGCCAGCCAGCCTTACCCTTAGCCGCAGACGCAGACCAGCAAGCCTCCCCCCTGTTCCTATAGCCCTCCTGCTTTTTTTAACCTGGCTCTCCCCTTCCACCTCTGCCCCTCCTGTGGTTGCCAGCCCCACACCCCATCTGCTCCCCTCCCACAGCCCTCTCAGCTCAGCCTTGCACTTGCCCCAACTTCTCGCATGCCCTGCCTGCCCCCACCTGCCCTGCCATTGAACTGGTATAGCCCCTGCGCCTGCTTCACACCTGGTCTATATGCTACTGCCCCTAAACAGTAAAGAAAGGGCACCTGTGCCTGCTGGCAGTTCTCAGCATTTACCCCCTTAAAAAGCAGCAAAAATGCCTCCGCTGTCTCCCTTGCAAGACCCCTGCTTTTCTCAGCAGCCAAGCAACACAGAGCAACAGAGATGCTGACCGCACCCATTGGTGACAACCTGGACCTCATACAGAAGCTGCCTGTGCAAGAGAGCAATGAACGGCCATGCCATTTCACAGAAGCAGACCATTTCCTAACAAAATCTGAGTTTTGGGCCAAAACTTTTGCAACCAACTGTGTCCAATGTTTGCACCTCCTGTTTCCTCAAGTGCAAGCAGAGATAACAGCTGTGTCTAGCCTGTTGCAAAGAACTTGTTGATGCAATTATTGCCTGCTGTGCTTAATTGGTGGCAACCGCAACCGCATTGAGAAAGTGCTTGAGCTGACTTTTCAGATTTTGGTCAAAAGTGGGTACGCCCCTGTGGTCACCTGAGTTAGGGTGCATGGAATGGAACTTCTCCCATTTATCAGCAAGCTTTCCTTGGCTTTACAGTACCATGTCACTAGCTGCAGTCATGCATGCTCTGCACAGCAGGCCCCACATTAGCTATCCCTGCAATGCTGAGCATTGCTACAGGCAGCAAAAAGTGTGGTTTTCAACATGGATGCTTCCCCTGCTGGAGGGGCCCTGCTTCTGGCAATCTTACCATAAGCTTCAAGGTCACTGCCAAGGATTCAGTATTAACAGAAGCTGGTGTGCTTTGCATGCCAGTTTGATGGTAGGAAGCTTCCTTCTACATGCTGCAATCAGCGGCGGGCGAGACGGGCCTATGCTGCAAGGCTGTCACCCACGCCGTCACCACCACTTTGGAGGACTGTTTTCTTTGTCACCTGTCACTGCTTGAAACAAGGTCTAGCATACCACAGAGTTGTTCACTGGGCCAGGCTTGTTGTAAAACAAGACATGTTACGCATATCCCTTCGGTGCAGCACCACCTTCTAGACCCGACGTGCCCTTGCTACTGCTGTTTTAACACTTTCCACCAGATCTTGCCATGATAGTGCTAGCAGATCTCTCAACAACCTCCTCAAAGCATATGTTTTTATTCAGCACCGCTCCCCCTTTCTACAATACCACATCGGCTATGCCAATCATGCTCCACCTGCAGAGAACAGCAGCTCGCTACATGTGCTGGGGGTATACCCTGCTTTGGGGGCGCCAGATATGCCCTTTGGGTATTCCGCATGGCACAGGCAGCTTCAGAGACAGCCCCTGCTCCAGCTGTAATGTCCTATGGCATGTGCTACCAGGGGAAGTGTGCAAGTCAAGGTATCTCAGTTGTTGGTATTTGCTTAGTGTACTGCTGCAGCTGGTGAGGGTAGGGGTAGGAAGGGCCCCCGTCATGGGTTGCCAGCACATGCAACAATTTATTCACCCTGGCTGTGACTGTTGCATAGGTCCAGCCCCTGGTACCTTAAACCAGCCCTGCCCCAAGCCAAAGCCCTTGCCTCTGTCAAACAGCAGCAGCAGAACCAATGTCCACAGTGTCCAATGTTTGCACCTCCTGTTTCCTCAAGTGCAAGCAGAGATAACAGCTGTGTCTAGCCTGTTGCAAAGAACTTGTTGATGCAATTATTGCCTGCTGTGCTTAATTGGTGGCAACCGCAACCGCATTGAGAAAGTGCTTGAGCTGACTTTTCAGATTTTGGTCAAAAGTGGGTACGCCCCTGTGGTCACCTGAGTTAGGGTGCATGGAATGGAACTTCTCCCATTTATCAGCAAGCTTTCCTTGGCTTTACAGTACCATGTCACTAGCTGCAGTCATGCATGCTCTGCACAGCAGGCCCCACATTAGCTATCCCTGCAATGCTGAGCATTGCTACAGGCAGCAAAAAGTGTGGTTTTCAACATGGATGCTTCCCCTGCTGGAGGGGCCCTGCTTCTGGCAATCTTACCATAAGCTTCAAGGTCACTGCCAAGGATTCAGTATTAACAGAAGCTGGTGTGCTTTGCATGCCAGTTTGATGGTAGGAAGCTTCCTTCTACATGCTGCAATCAGCGGCGGGCGAGACGGGCCTATGCTGCAAGGCTGTCACCCACGCTGTCACCACCACTTTGGAGGACTGTTTTCTTTGTCACCTGTCACTGCTTGAAACAAGGTCTAGCATACCACAGAGTTGTTCACTGGGCCAGGCTTGTTGTAAAACAAGACATGTTACGCATATCCCTTCGGTGCAGCACCACCTTCTAGACCCGACGTGCCCTTGCTACTGCTGTTTTAACACTTTCCACCAGATCTTGCCATGATAGTGCTAGCAGATCTCTCAACAACCTCCTCAAAGCATATGTTTTTATTCAGCACCGCTCCCCCTTTCTACAATACCACATCGGCTATGCCAATCATGCTCCACCTGCAGAGAACAGCAGCTCGCTACATGTGCTGGGGGTATACCCTGCTTTGGGGGCGCCATATATGCCCTTTGGGTATTCCGCATGGCACAGGCAGCTTCAGAGACAGCCCCTGCTCCAGCTGTAATGTCCTATGGCATGTGCTACCAGGGGAAGTGTGCAAGTCAAGGTATCTCAGTTGTTGGTATTTGCTTAGTGTACTGCTGCAGCTGGTGAGGGTAGGGGTAGGAAGGGCCCCCGTCATGGGTTGCCAGCACATGCAACAATTTATTCACCCTGGCTGTGACTGTTGCATAGGTCCAGCCCCTGGTACCTTAAACCAGCCCTGCCCCAAGCCAAAGCCCTTGCCTCTGTCAAACAGCAGCAGCAGAACCAATGTCCAATGTTTGCACCTCCTGTTTCCTCAAGTGCAAGCAGAGATAACAGCTGTGTCTAGCCTGTTGCAAAGAACTTGTTGATGCAATTATTGCCTGCTGTGCTTAATTGGTGGCAACCGCAACCGCATTGAGAAAGTGCTTGAGCTGACTTTTCAGATTTTGGTCAAAAGTGGGTACGCCCCTGTGGTCACCTGAGTTAGGGTGCATGGAATGGAACTTCTCCCATTTATCAGCAAGCTTTCCTTGGCTTTACAGTACCATGTCACTAGCTGCAGTCATGCATGCTCTGCACAGCAGGCCCCACATTAGCTATCCCTGCAATGCTGAGCATTGCTACAAGCAACAAAAAGTGTGGTTTTCAACATGGATGCTTCCCCTGCTGGAGGGGCCCTGCTTCTGGCAATCTTACCATAAGCTTCAAGGTCACTGCCAAGGATTCAGTATTAACAGAAGCTGGTGTGCTTTGCATGCCAGTTTGATGGTAGGAAGCTTCCTTCTACATGCTGCAATCAGCGGCGGGCGAGACGGGCCTATGCTGCAAGGCTGTCACCCACGCTGTCACCACCACTTTGGAGGACTGTTTTCTTTGTCACCTGTCACTGCTTGAAACAAGGTCTAGCATACCACAGAGTTGTTCACTGGGCCAGGCTTGTTGTAAAACAAGACATGTTACGCATATCCCTTCGGTGCAGCACCACCTTCTAGACCCGACGTGCCCTTGCTACTGCTGTTTTAACACTTTCCACCAGATCTTGCCATGATAGTGCTAGCAGATCTCTCAACAACCTCCTCAAAGCATATGTTTTTATTCAGCACCGCTCCCCCTTTCTACAATACCACATCGGCTATGCCAATCATGCTCCACCTGCAGAGAACAGCAGCTCGCTACATGTGCTGGGGGTATACCCTGCTTTGGGGGCGCCAGATATGCCCTTTGGGTATTCCGCATGGCACAGGCAGCTTCAGAGACAGCCCCTGCTCCAGCTGTAATGTCCTATGGCATGTGCTACCAGGGGAAGTGTGCTAGTCAAGGTATCTCAGTTGTTGGTATTTGCTTAGTGTACTGCTGCAGCTGGTGAGGGTAGGGGTAGGAAGGGCCCCCGTCATGGGTTGCCAGCACATGCAACAATTTATTCACCCTGGCTGTGACTGTTGCATAGGTCCAGCCCCTGGTACCTTAAACCAGCCCTGCCCCAAGCCAAAGCCCTTGCCTCTGTCAAACAGCAGCAGCAGAACCAATGTCCAATATTTGCACCTCCTGTTTCCTCAAGTGCAAGCAGAGATAACAGCTGTGTCTAGCCTGTTGCAAAGAACTTGTTGATGCAATTATTGCCTGCTGTGCTTAATTGGTGGCAACCGCAACCGCATTGAGAAAGTGCTTGAGCTGACTTTTCAGATTTTGGTCAAAAGTGGGTACGCCCCTGTGGTCACCTGAGTTAGGGTGCATGGAATGGAACTTCTCCCATTTATCAGCAAGCTTTCCTTGGCTTTACAGTACCATGTCACTAGCTGCAGTCATGCATGCTCTGCACAGCAGGCCCCACATTAGCTATCCCTGCAATGCTGAGCATTGCTACAGGCAGCAAAAAGTGTGGTTTTCAACATGGATGCTTCCCCTGCTGGAGGGGCCCTGCTTCTGGCAATCTTACCATAAGCTTCAAGGTCACTGCCAAGGATTCAGTATTAACAGAAGCTGGTGTGCTTTGCATGCCAGTTTGATGGTAGGAAGCTTCCTTCTACATGCTGCAATCAGCGGCGGGCGAGACGGGCCTATGCTGCAAGGCTGTCACCCACGCTGTCACCACCACTTTGGAGGACTGTTTTCTTTGTCACCTGTCACTGCTTGAAACAAGGTCTAGCATACCACAGAGTTGTTCACTGGGCCAGGCTTGTTGTAAAACAAGACATGTTACGCATATCCCTTCGGTGCAGCACCACCTTCTAGACCCGACGTGCCCTTGCTACTGCTGTTTTAACACTTTCCACCAGATCTTGCCATGATAGTGCTAGCAGATCTCTCAACAACCTCCTCAAAGCATATGTTTTTATTCAGCACCGCTCCCCCTTTCTACAATACCACATCGGCTATGCCAATCATGCTCCACCTGCAGAGAACAGCAGCTCGCTACATGTGCTGGGGGTATACCCTGCTTTGGGGGCGCCAGATATGCCCTTTGGGTATTCCGCATGGCACAGGCAGCTTCAGAGACAGCCCCTTCTCCAGCTGAAATGTCCTATGGCATGTGCTACCAGGGGAAGTGTGCAAGTCAAGGTATCTCAGTTGTTGGTATTTGCTTAGTGTACTGCTGCAGCTGGTGAGGGTAGGGGTAGGAAGGGCCCCCGTCATGGGTTGCCAGCACATGCAACAATTTATTCACCCTGGCTGTGACTGTTGCATAGGTCCAGCCCCTGGTACCTTAAACCAGCCCTGCCCCAAGCCAAAGCCCTTGCCTCTGTCAAACAGCAGCAGCAGAACCAATGTCCACAGTTGGTTGCAAAAGTTTTGGCCGGAACATAAGGCTGGGGTTTAAGCAGCAGCAGCAAGACCTGATTTACAAGCATTTATGTTTAAGAAAGTAACCAGGCAGAGCATCAATGTGCTGCAGTTGGTATGCCCAAGTGGTACCACAAGTAGCCTCGCACGCGAGACGTCCCGAGTTCGAGCCCCGGGCGTGCCCTATAAATATACTATATTAAAGCCAGCCAGCCAGCCTTACCCTTAGCCGCAGACGCAGACCAGCAAGCCTCCCCCCTGTTCCTATAGCCCTCCTGCTTTTTTTAACCTGGCTCTCCCCTTCCACCTCTGCCCCTCCTGTGGTTGCCAGCCCCACACCCCATCTGCTCCCCTCCCACAGCCCTCTCAGCTCAGCCTTGCACTTGCCCCAACTTCTCGCATGCCCTGCCTGCCCCCACCTGCCCTGCCATTGAACTGGTATAGCCCCTGCGCCTGCTTCACACCTGGTCTATATGCTACTGCCCCTAAACAGTAAAGAAAGGGCACCTGTGCCTGCTGGCAGTTCTCAGCATTTACCCCCTTAAAAAGCAGCAAAAATGCCTCCGCTGTCTCCCTTGCAAGACCCCTGCTTTTCTCAGCAGCCAAGCAACACAGAGCAACAGAGATGCTGACCGCACCCATTGGTGACAACCTGGACCTCATACAGAAGCTGCCTGTGCAAGAGAGCAATGAACGGCCATGCCATTTCACAGAAGCAGACCATTTCCTAACAAAATCTGAGTTTTGGGCCAAAACTTTTGCAACCAACTGTGTCCAATGTTTGCACCTCCTGTTTCCTCAAGTGCAAGCAGAGATAACAGCTGTGTCTAGCCTGTTGCAAAGAACTTGTTGATGCAATTATTGCCTGCTGTGCTTAATTGGTGGCAACCGCAACCGCATTGAGAAAGTGCTTGAGCTGACTTTTCAGATTTTGGTCAAAAGTGGGTACGCCCCTGTGGTCACCTGAGTTAGGGTGCATGGAATGGAACTTCTCCCATTTATCAGCAAGCTTTCCTTGGCTTTACAGTACCATGTCACTAGCTGCAGTCATGCATGCTCTGCACAGCAGGCCCCACATTAGCTATCCCTGCAATGCTGAGCATTGCTACAGGCAGCAAAAAGTGTGGTTTTCAACATGGATGCTTCCCCTGCTGGAGGGGCCCTGCTTCTGGCAATCTTACCATAAGCTTCAAGGTCACTGCCAAGGATTCAGTATTAACAGAAGCTGGTGTGCTTTGCATGCCAGTTTGATGGTAGGAAGCTTCCTTCTACATGCTGCAATCAGCGGCGGGCGAGACGGGCCTATGCTGCAAGGCTGTCACCCACGCTGTCACCACCACTTTGGAGGACTGTTTTCTTTGTCACCTGTCACTGCTTGAAACAAGGTCTAGCATACCACAGAGTTGTTCACTGGGCCAGGCTTGTTGTAAAACAAGACATGTTACGCATATCCCTTCGGTGCAGCACCACCTTCTAGACCCGACGTGCCCTTGCTACTGCTGTTTTAACACTTTCCACCAGATCTTGCCATGATAGTGCTAGCAGATCTCTCAACAACCTCCTCAAAGCATATGTTTTTATTCAGCACCGCTCCCCCTTTCTACAATACCACATCGGCTATGCCAATCATGCTCCACCTGCAGAGAACAGCAGCTCGCTACATGTGCTGGGGGTATACCCTGCTTTGGGGGCGCCAGATATGCCCTTTGGGTATTCCGCATGGCACAGGCAGCTTCAGAGACAGCCCCTGCTCCAGCTGTAATGTCCTATGGCATGTGCTACCAGGGGAAGTGTGCAAGTCAAGGTATCTCAGTTGTTGGTATTTGCTTAGTGTACTGCTGCAGCTGGTGAGGGTAGGGGTAGGAAGGGCCCCCGTCATGGGTTGCCAGCACATGCAACAATTTATTCACCCTGGCTGTGACTGTTGCATAGGTCCAGCCCCTGGTACCTTAAACCAGCCCTGCCCCAAGCCAAAGCCCTTGCCTCTGTCAAACAGCAGCAGCAGAACCAATGTCCACAGTGTCCAATGTTTGCACCTCCTGTTTCCTCAAGTGCAAGCAGAGATAACAGCTGTGTCTAGCCTGTTGCAAAGAACTTGTTGATGCAATTATTGCCTGCTGTGCTTAATTGGTGGCAACCGCAACCGCATTGAGAAAGTGCTTGAGCTGACTTTTCAGATTTTGGTCAAAAGTGGGTACGCCCCTGTGGTCACCTGAGTTAGGGTGCATGGAATGGAACTTCTCCCATTTATCAGCAAGCTTTCCTTGGCTTTACAGTACCATGTCACTAGCTGCAGTCATGCATGCTCTGCACAGCAGGCCCCACATTAGCTATCCCTGCAATGCTGAGCATTGCTACAGGCAGCAAAAAGTGTGGTTTTCAACATGGATGCTTCCCCTGCTGGAGGGGCCCTGCTTCTGGCAATCTTACCATAAGCTTCAAGGTCACTGCCAAGGATTCAGTATTAACAGAAGCTGGTGTGCTTTGCATGCCAGTTTGATGGTAGGAAGCTTCCTTCTACATGCTGCAATCAGCGGCGGGCGAGACGGGCCTATGCTGCAAGGCTGTCACCCACGCTGTCACCACCACTTTGGAGGACTGTTTTCTTTGTCACCTGTCACTGCTTGAAACAAGGTCTAGCATACCACAGAGTTGTTCACTGGGCCAGGCTTGTTGTAAAACAAGACATGTTACGCATATCCCTTCGGTGCAGCACCACCTTCTAGACCCGACGTGCCCTTGCTACTGCTGTTTTAACACTTTCCACCAGATCTTGCCATGATAGTGCTAGCAGATCTCTCAACAACCTCCTCAAAGCATATGTTTTTATTCAGCACCGCTCCCCCTTTCTACAATACCACATCGGCTATGCCAATCATGCTCCACCTGCAGAGAACAGCAGCTCGCTACATGTGCTGGGGGTATACCCTGCTTTGGGGGCGCCAGATATGCCCTTTGGGTATTCCGCATGGCACAGGCAGCTTCAGAGACAGCCCCTGCTCCAGCTGTAATGTCCTATGGCATGTGCTACCAGGGGAAGTGTGCAAGTCAAGGTATCTCAGTTGTTGGTATTTGCTTAGTGTACTGCTGCAGCTGGTGAGGGTAGGGGTAGGAAGGGCCCCCGTCATGGGTTGCCAGCACATGCAACAATTTATTCACCCTGGCTGTGACTGTTGCATAGGTCCAGCCCCTGGTACCTTAAACCAGCCCTGCCCCAAGCCAAAGCCCTTGCCTCTGTCAAACAGCAGCAGCAGAACCAATGTCCACAGTTGGTTGCAAAAATTTTGGCCGGAACATAAGGCTGGGGTTTAAGCAGCAGCAGCAAGACCTGATTTACAACCATTTATGTTTAAGAAAGTAACCAGGCAGAGCATCAATGTGCTGCAGTTGGTATGCCCAAGTGGTACCACAAGTAGCCTCGCACGCGAGACGTCCCGAGTTCGAGCCCCGGGCGTGCCCTATAAATATACTATATAAAAGCCAGCCAGCCAGCCTTAGCCTTAGCCGCAGACGCAGACCAGCAAGCCTCCCCCCTGTTCCTATAGCCCTCCTGCTTTTTTTAACCTGGCTCTCCCCTTCCACCTCTGCCCCTCCTGTGGTTGCCAGCCCCACACCCCATCTGCTCCCCTCCCACAGCCCTCTCAGCTCAGCCTTGCACTTGCCCCAACTTCTCGCATGCCCTGCCTGCCCCCACCTGCCCTGCCATTGAACTGGTATAGCCCCTGCGCCTGCTTCACACCTGGTCTATATGCTACTGCCCCTAAACAGTAAAGAAAGGGCACCTGTGCCTGCTGGCAGTTCTCAGCATTTACCCCCTTAAAAAGCAGCAAAAATGCCTCCGCTGTCTCCCTTGCAAGACCCCTGCTTTTCTCAGCAGCCAAGCAACACAGAGCAACAGAGATGCTGACCGCACCCATTGGTGACAACCTGGACCTCATACAGAAGCTGCCTGTGCAAGAGAGCAATGAACGGCCATGCCATTTCACAGAAGCAGACCATTTCCTAACAAAATCTGAGTTTTGGGCCAAAACTTTTGCAACCAACTGTGTCCAATGTTTGCACCTCCTGTTTCCTCAAGTGCAAGCAGAGATAACAACTGTGTCTAGCCTGTTGCAAAGAACTTGTTAATGCAATTACTGCCTGCTGTCCTTAATTGGTGGCAACCGCAACCGCATTGAGAAAGTGCTTGAGCTGACTTTTCAGATTTTGGTCAAAAGTGGGTACGCCCCTGTGGTCACCTGAGTTAGGGTGCATGGAATGGAACTTCTCCCATTTATCAGCAAGCTTTCCTTGGCTTTACAGTACCATGTCACTAGCTGCAGTCATGCATGCTCTGCACAGCAGGCCCCACATTAGCTATCCCTGCAATGCTGAGCATTGCTACAGGCAGCAAAAAGTGTGGTTTTCAACATGGATGCTTCCCCTGCTGGAGGGGCCCTGCTTCTGGCAATCTTACCATAAGCTTCAAGGTCACTGCCAAGGATTCAGTATTAACAGAAGCTGGTGTGCTTTGCATGCCAGTTTGATGGTAGGAAGCTTCCTTCTACATGCTGCAATCAGCGGCGGGCGAGACGGGCCTATGCTGCAAGGCTGTCACCCACGCTGTCACCACCACTTTGGAGGACTGTTTTCTTTGTCACCTGTCACTGCTTGAAACAAGGTCTAGCATACCACAGAGTTGTTCACTGGGCCAGGCTTGTTGTAAAACAAGACATGTTACGCATATCCCTTCGGTGCAGCACCACCTTCTAGACCCGACGTGCCCTTGCTACTGCTGTTTTAACACTTTCCACCAGATCTTGCCATGATAGTGCTAGCAGATCTCTCAACAACCTCCTCAAAGCATATGTTTTTATTCAGCACCGCTCCCCCTTTCTACAATACCACATCGGCTATGCCAATCATGCTCCACCTGCAGAGAACAGCAGCTCGCTACATGTGCTGGGGGTATACCCTGCTTTGGGGGCGCCAGATATGCCCTTTGGGTATTCCGCATGGCACAGGCAGCTTCAGAGACAGCCCCTGCTCCAGCTGTAATGTCCTATGGCATGTGCTACCAGGGGAAGTGTGCAAGTCAAGGTATCTCAGTTGTTGGTATTTGCTTAGTGTACTGCTGCAGCTGGTGAGGGTAGGGGTAGGAAGGGCCCCCGTCATGGGTTGCCAGCACATGCAACAATTTATTCACCCTGGCTGTGACTGTTGCATAGGTCCAGCCCCTGGTACCTTAAACCAGCCCTGCCCCAAGCCAAAGCCCTTGCCTCTGTCAAACAGCAGCAGCAGAACCAATGTCCACAGTTGGTTGCAAAAGTTTTGGCCGGAACATAAGGCTGGGGTTTAAGCAGCAGCAGCAAGACCTGATTTACAACCATTTATGTTTAAGAAAGTAACCAGGCAGAGCATCAATGTGCTGCAGTTGGTATGCCCAAGTGGTACCACAAGTAGCCTCGCACGCGAGACGTCCCGAGTTCGAGCCCCGGGCGTGCCCTATAAATATACTATATAAAAGCCAGCCAGCCAGCCTTACCTTTAGCCGCAGACGCAGACCAGCAAGCCTCCCCCCTGTTCCTATAGCCCTCCTGCTTTTTTTAACCTGGCTCTCCCCTTCCACCTCTGCCCCTCCTGTGGTTGCCAGCCCCACACCCCATCTGCTCCCCTCCCACAGCCCTCTCAGCTCAGCCTTGCACTTGCCCCAACTTCTCGCATGCCCTGCCTGCCCCCACCTGCCCTGCCATTGAACTGGTATAGCCCCTGCGCCTGCTCCACACCTGGTCTATATGCTACTGCCCCTAAACAGTAAAGAAAGGGCACCTGTGCCTGCTGGCAGTTCTCAGCATTTACCCCCTTAAAAAGCAGCAAAAATGCCTCCGCTGTCTCCCTTGCAAGACCCCTGCTTTTCTCAGCAGCCAAGCAACACAGAGCAACAGAGATGCTGACCGCACCCATTGGTGACAACCTGGACCTCATACAGAAGCTGCATGTGCAAGAGAGCAATGAACGGCCATGCCATTTCACAGAAGCAGACCATTTCCTAACAAAATCTGAGTTTTGGGCCAAAACTTTTGCAACCAACTGTAGGTCGTCCAGAAAGCTGCGCCCTGACCCCCGCGCTGCACTCAAACATCGCCGCTTAAATTCTCACGCACACTGCAGAGCTAACATCGCAACCATGCCCCGCAATGCACGTCAATTGGCGTCTGAGAAGGCTTACCGTGCTCGGCCTGAGTACAACGCGCGAAGGAGGCAGCTGTTTGTTGTGGCCTACCGCGCCGATGAAACGTTTCGCGCCCAGATCCTTGCCCGCTCCAAGCGCTACTACGAGGCGCACAAGGAGGAGATCAGTGCCCACCGCACGGCGCGACTTGCAGAGGCGAGGCAGCAGGAGGACGAGGAGTGGAGGGCCAAGCAGGCCGACGGCGTCGAAGTGCCGCGCCACATCCTAAAACGCTGGGAAAACGCAGCGCGTGAGAGTGAGGCCGCAATTTCTCCTCGTCCTGTAGATAATGGTGAAGCCGGGGGACATCGGGAACTTTGTGTGGAAGATGTTGCAGAAACTCACGCCGGCAAAGAAGCGGGATGTCATCGCGGGGGTTGAGGAGGCCGTGCGGCGTGTGCGGGAGAAAGCTGAGTCCAAATCGACGCGGAGAGCCAACCATGCTGCGGTGCGGCCCGAGCCCACCCCTGCTGGCCAGGGCGCTCAGAAGTACGTCGGCACAATCACCTTCAAGACAAAATTCAAGTACACTGACCGGAAGAAGGACTTTGATAAGGAGCTCGTGGTGGTGTGGGACAGCGACCACAAGCCGACAACGGCGGAGATCGAGCGGGAGTGGGACATGGAGTGGTCCCGCAACGATAGGGACAGCGCCGATGTAGACTACATCCAGCGCACAGACGATGCGCCCGTGGTTGTCGTCGACAAAGTGAACATGACGCCAGTGGCCGTCACCAAGCGACGAATGCGGGACCGAGCAGCCCCCGCCATCAGCGGCTTCCAATGGCACCGCAAGGGCGTCCCCGCCAACTACCCATGCCGCCCGGAACAGTGCGTGTTCGACTTCCTGCGTGCATACCATGGCGGCGTGACAGGCTGCAAGGCGGTGTGCTTGAGCGACGACAACTTCGCCCTGGCCATGACCGGGACCCTCGGGACATATGGCAGCGCCGACTATGTACGGCCCAGCAAGAGGGCGTTGGAGTCCCTACTGGCGGCGGCAAGCTCGGACCTTCGGTTTCAGATCAAGTATATCCAGGACTACGGCGCAAACGCGGAGGACCTCGCGCACTACTGCCGGTATGTGAACTGCAGCCTGGTGCAAGTGGACGAATGCGAGCAGATCGTGCACACCGTCCGCCCCGCCAGTGGGGACAAGTGCCTGCCGCCTGTCATCTTCCGAGCCAGCAACGCGCACATCTACCCCGTGACCGACCCCAAGATGCTGCAGAGTATCGCGCGCCGTCAGCCAAACACTGTGGGCGTGGTGATGAAAGGCCAAGGCAGGAGCGCCGACCCGGATGCCCCGCAGAAGGAGTGGAAGCACAAGCACGAGATCGTCTACGTGGAGGATGTGGAGGACACCCGGCGCTTCTTGTGTGACCTCATGCACAATGGCGGCCATCTCCCCCCTGCATGCGGCGGCACCCTGACGGTGCACCAGGAAGTTCACCCGCGGAGCATCGGTCTCTGTGAGGGGGCGGGCGACCGCACGGAGGTGAGGAGCGTCACCTACTGCTTGGATCCTGAGGACACCACCAAGTGGACCAGGTACGAGATCAACAGCCAAGCGGCGATTGCCAAACTCATCGCCGCAAGGGCGGGGATCGACGCTGAGCGGGTGAACTGTCTGGGCAAGGTGACGACGGCGTTCATGGAGAAGCACTGCCGCGGCCTGATCGAGTCCACGCCCAACCCCCTACTTGCTCGGTGGTTCACCGCGCCCAATGCCCGCAAAAGGGAGCCGCACGGTCTGCTCAGCCACGAGAAGACAGAGACTGCCCTGGTCAAGGACCTCCAGCGGGGCAGCGCCGTCTATGTCGATATGAATGCCGCGCACAGCATCTCCATGTACCTGCCGTCGGATGAGTGGGTGCTGTTCGGCCACAACGACTCGCCGGAGCGGTATGACGGCACCCCGGTGCAGGAGCTCAAGCGGGGGCTGTACTACGTCACTACGGACAACCACAACGTGCTGCGGGGGGATGGTTTCTACACCCGCCGGCTGCTGCCGTTCGCCGCGGAGGACGGGATGGACTTTGCCATCCGCTCCATGGCGGTGGCCAGCAGGAGCTTGCCCAAGGACCTGTTTCAGAAGCTGATGCAGGAGATCGTGGCGCACACGCATACCAAAGACCTCCCTGCCGGCGTCTCCGTCAATGACATGCGGATGACATGTGGATGCTGATGAAGACGATGCGGGTCGACTTCAGCCGGGCCGCCACAGTGAGCGCGGCTCACAAGGATGAGATATGGTCGCTTGCAGCGCGCAGCGATGTGTGGAGCGGCACCGAGTGGAAGACCATGGTGAACATGGAGCTGGATGGAGGCGCGACGCGGTTGTACGCCGTGAAGAGCCAGAAGGTCAAGCTGGAGCACAACGCCGCTATAGCCTTCCAGGTCCAAGACGAGAGCCACTTGCGCCTGCTGGAGATGTGCCGGCATTTCGGGGGGCGGCCACTGTACTACCGCACCGACGCCGCGGTCCTTCACCGCCCCACCACAAGGGATGCCCGCCCGGCGCCCGGGGATGTGATTGACCCCGCCAGCCTTCCGCAGATGAGCGAGGACGCCGACGTGCAGGCAGAGGCTGAGCAGGAGCTTGCGCAGTGGGGTGGCTACAAGCTCGAGGGGGTGCCAAAGATGTTCCGCGACCTGACCGACACCATGACGCCAGCGGCAGAGGTGCCTTTCGAGGCGCCTGCCTGGATCGACCACCCAGAGATCACGGACAGCGGGGACTACGATGCCATTACCAACCTCGCCTTGGAGAACCGCGGGTTGTTCATCGCGGGGCCTTGGGGGACGGGGAAGTCGTACTGGGCGCGGATGTTCCTGGAGAAGCACCCGCGCTTCATTGCGGTGGCGCCCACTCATTTCGCCGCGACTAACCTGGATGGCATGACCATCGACGCGCTCGTTGGGCACAACGTCGCCAAGCACACCTTTGGCCGCACGGGCATTGCCCGGGACCTCGAGGGGGTGGACGGGATTGTGGTGGACGAAGTCAGCATGATTGGGGAGTGGCACTTGCAGATGATCACGTGCCTGAAGGCGATGAAGCCCGGCCTCATTGTGATTGCTATGGGCGACAATGAGCAACTGCCGCCTGTCAAGGATGAAGAGTTCCCATACTTCGAGCACCCGACGTGGAAGGCCGTCGTCGGGGGCCACCGCATCACCTTGACCAAGATCTACAGGAGCGACGCCTGTCTCAATGCAATCCACAAGCAGATGCTGGAGGAGGGGGACGCCTTCAAGCCAGATGCGCACTTCGACAAAAACTGGCAGCAGTGCCGTCGGAACTTGAGCTGGACCAACGACGTGGCGGACCACGTGAACGAATACTGGATGGAGAAGGAGAAGCCGGAGAGTGCGGTGAAGGTGCTGAGCGGGGGCGTCATTGAGACCATTGCGTGGCTGTACCCGGGGCTGCCGGTGGTGGCGAAGCTGACGGTCAAGCGGAAGGGGGCGGACACGAGGGGCCTGACGTTGCAGCAGGCCTACAAGGCAAAGCATCTGATCTACAACATGCAGCGGGGCGTCGTGACCTTGGTGGACGCTGAGGGCGGCAAGTTTGCGGTCCATTTTCCCAAGGAGGGGCTGGACAAGGAGTGGAGCATCGAAGACTTCCACCCGCACTTCCGGCCAGGCTATTGCTCGACGACCCACAAGGCGCAAGGCGAGACCATCGATGAGCACACAGCTGTCTGGGAGTGGCAAAAGATGCCGCGCAGGATGCTCAACACCGCGCTGTCGCGGAACACCCGCGCCGAGCACATCCACCTGGGCACGCTGCCGGCAGGATATCAGAGCAAGACGCGGAAGGCCACCATGGCGATGATTCAGACCAAGCTTGCGGGCTACAGGGCGAGCGACTTGGAGAAGGGGCGGCCGTTGTGCGACATCACGCCGACGCAGTGCTACCGCCTGCTTCAGGACGCTGATTCCCGCTGCCACCTTTGCACGGACGATATGCTGATGTTCGGATGGGGCGAGGACGCAGAGGGGCGGCAGTGGACGCTGGACCGCGTCAACTGGAGGACAGGTGGCCACACGTGGGACAACGTCAAGGTGGCGCACTTGTCCTGCAACCGGGAGCAAGGACGCATAGAGGCGGTCGCCGCAGCGCAGAAGTACGATCAATAATTCATGATGGCCAGCTCGTGCGGCGCCGGGGCGCGGGAGTGCTTGCGCTGCAGCGTGCGGGGGAGGGTCAGCGGGACCTGTGTGTAGTTGTGGTACAGTTCGCGGACTTGTGGGATGTTGGCATTGGTGAGGAGGACTTTGCATCCCCGGCGGGTAAGCTCCTCGACTGCTGCATGGACCCGCAGATGGTCTGATTCTGTGAAGTCTCCGGCGGAATATCGCGTGAACGTGCCGCCCATGTAAGGGGGGCCATGAACACAAAGTCCCCCGCCGCGGCGTCCTGCAGGACTTGCTCGAAGTCGCCGCAGGATGCACGGACGTCGTTGGCGGAGAAGTATGCTGCGGCACGGTCTATCTTTGCGGGGAAGTAGAAGCGCGTGTCTGCCTTGCCCCTGGTGGGTCCGAAGTATACCAGAGCTTTCCCTTTATCGTTTTCTGAGTACAAGCTGAAGAAGGACATGTGCATCAGGAAGACAAGCATCGCCGCGCGCTCGGTGTCAGGAGGGCGCTCGTTGTACTTTGCCTTCACCGCGTCAAAGTAGGCCTTTCCGCCCTCGCGCCCGTCTGCTGCCACCGCCGCAGTGTATTCCGCGGCCATGGCAGCCAGCATGTCCTTGAGTTCCTGCGCCTGGTGCTGGATCACGCGGTACAGCGCTGCCACCGCCGCGGTGACGTCGTTGAGATGGACCCGCTTGCCGCTGAGGCCCAGGGCGAAAAACAGCGCCGCACTGCCAGCGAAGGGCTCATGGTAGGCATTGAATTCCCGCGGCAGCAGGGGGATCAGCTGAGGGAGGAGGCGCTGCTTTGCGCCCACCCACTTGAGCAATCTCATGACTACACTGGCGGAGCAGGAAAAGTATTGAGGTGTGCGCAGTCTCCATACAGGCGCACCGCGGCGTCGTTGAAGGCTGCGGCGGCCTCCTCCTGCGTGGCGAAGCGGCCCAGGGAGTAGCAGACATGGTCCTTCCAGATGCTTGCAATCCATGGTCTCTCCGACGTTCGGAGAGCAATGTGTGTTGTGACGCCGCGGTAGCGGGATAGGCATCCACGGCGCTTCCGGGAATTGTGTGACTGCAGGCCGCGGCTGGCCCAGAGGAGGTTGGAGAGGCAGTTGTTGAGCTGATTCCCGTCTATGTGGTCCACTGTGTGAGAAGTTTGTGGGTCTGAGTAGTGTAAGAACGCTTGCGCCATCAGGCGGTGGACTGTTCGGTACACCGCCCTGCATTCCGGCAGGCATAGCAGCACGTACTCGTATCGGCGGGTCCCCACCCGCACCTTCAGCGTGAGCGCGGTGCGGGCGTTTCTCACCCGCCCTTGACTGGAGACCAGATAGCGCTCATGGGTGTTCTCGCGACTGTGAGACCCGGTTCATTTGACGTGGACACCAACAATCATTCGCGCGGATGTGGCGCGCAGCCGACCAATATAGACGCCGCCAGTTGAAAGGCGCCGCATCAATGTACAGCACGATGCACCCTCGAGACAGAGAGTCGCTGCAGGACGGGGACATCCTGGTGCCTGCCTGGGCAGCATACACGGATGGGCGGGATCACATGTACGTGCTTGTGAAGTGTCCGCGCTGCCGCCGCAGTCACGAGAGGGCCTGGCGGGAGCACTTCGGGCTCTGGGGTTGTTTCCGCGTGCGGGAGGAGTGCGGGACGCCGCTGGTTGTGCAAGTTCTCTCAAGCACGCCGGTCTTCCATTCGCTCAAGGCGCTGATGGCCTGGGCGGAGGGAGATTCTCAGCCCTCAAAGCAAGACACAACCCATGGCGTACGCTCTGAGCAGCGGCTTCCAAGACGAGCTAGAAGACGTGGTGACGATGGACTCCGGGCGCCTGGGCATTCTGACAGAGCTCCCGCAGAGCGCCCTGCACATAACGGGCGAGACGCGGATTGACGGGGACGTCGCCATCAACCAGGGCTCTCTCAGCCTCGGCGGGTATGAGGCGCTGGTGCCCTCCGTCAGTATGGTGGGGGCGGGACTGCAGGCGGCGCTGGACTCCCGCTACGTGCGCACTGCTACCATTGCCGCCTCCAGTAACATAGCCGACGCCGCCTTCAGCAACCTGCAGGTGTGGCACAACACCTGGCTGGGCGGCACTAACCAAGGATACATTGGCAACAAAGCGGGTACTCAGACAGTCTGCTTGTCTTTGGCGCAAGGCAGCAATATGTTGTGGGCTGCCTCCAATTACCCGACTTATGGCATAGGCTGCGCCTCCACAGGCATCGTGGGGGTCAGGGGATACTACGGCATTCGGATGGGGGCAGGCACTATGACCAACATCACCATAGCAAGCCCCAATGGCTACGTCGGGGTGCAGACGACTACTCCCAGCTTTCCACTGGACGTGGCGGGGGCAACTTGTGTGCGCGGCGGCCTTACCTTGTCAAATAGCACTGGCGGCGTGCTGATCTCTCAGAACAATAGCTGCCTGGGCGTTGGCACCAGCACGCCCCAGCACGCGCTGGACGTCGCGGGGAACATGAGGGCAAGCGGCGACGTGTACGGGAACATTGTGGCGGCCAACACATTAGCGGCGAGCACAACCATCCAATGCGTCCCACCAGGAAAAGTGCTTACCCAAGACTTGATATTCAGCGGCAATGTGCAGTGCAGCACGTACAGTAACTCCCAATGGCTCTACGGAAGCAACAACACGGTGATAGACAGCAATGGCCTCATCCCTTGGGGCCGCATCAAGGGAATACCGGCGTCGCTGTGCAACTCCAGTGACACCGCCCTGGGGGCTGCGGGGATGACCATTGGCTCTCTCGGGCTTGTCATGGCAGGCTACAGCATCTTGAGTCAGAAGGGCATGATCATGCCAGACCTCAACATCCAGCTGAGCGATGAGGCCACACCCGACGGCCAAACACAGGCCGACGTCAAGGTAGGCTGGGACTTTCGCCTGAGCCACAGACCGCTGGCCACATGCCCGTACAGAGCCGACATCGGCGTGTATGGGGACCTCTATGTCAACCGGAACCGCCGATTGTACGCCTTGGATCAGGACCAATTCAGCTTGAATGAAAAAAGCAGCAGAGCGATCCCGGACGGCATCCCCGCAAGCAAGTACACAGAGGTCCTGAACTTTGGTAGTCAGGCGCTCAGCCTGAAGAGCGGTCTCTTCTCAGACGCCCTGCAAGTCGGTCCTTTCCTCTTCAAGGCTGACCGGCGTGGCAATTGGTCCCTGTGGATGGGGGTAAGATGCTGATAGACGACGACGGGAGCTGGTGCAACGGCACAGTGCGCTCGCTGGACACGCTGAATGCCCCCGCCGCTCAGGGCGGCGCCAAAAGCCCCTTGGACAAGGTGTTAGCGTTTACAAATATCCTCTTTGAATAGCGGCCCAACCTGCGGCCCAACCTGCAAGGTTGGCCGCGGGCCCGACAAATGTCGTGGCCCTGATTAGCAATGTCGTCGGCCTACTTCTCTGGCTCTGCCGCGAACCTCTCTTCTTCCTACCGCCTGTGCCAGAGCAACGCGGGGGCGGTCACCCTCTGCAACATCCCCGTGCGCGATGGCTACGTCCTGAGCTGGTCCCAGACCCGCGCCAATGCGGCGCCTGTGTCTCTCACTGCGGCGCTGCTGAATGATGGCGGGCAAGGGTACACCCTGGCATTCGCAAGCAACAACACCGCGGCGCTGAGCTACCAGGCGTCCAACACCATCCCGGCGGTGCCCCTGGTCAGCGGCCCTTGCACGCTGGGGCTCAGCAACGACGTCGCCTTCAGCATGGTGCTGCAGCGCGGGCGGGTCTCCTTGAACGGCCTGGAGATCCTGAGCTGCAGCAACCTCACCGACGTCGAGTGGGCCAGCGCCTCCCTTGCCATCAGCGGCGCCACCCTCAGCAACCGCGTCTCCCTTTGCAACGTTGATGGCCTGCCGCTCTACACCATTGAGCCGCCCCTGCTCGCCCGCGGTGGCATCATCACGCCCTACATCAAGGGCCGCCTGGACTGGGGCGACCTCAGCAACGTCCCCGCCCTTGCCCCGCTTGCCCTTGGGACGTGGGGCAGCAATGCGGCGGCGTGGTCCTCAAACCTGGCGGTCTGGGATTCCAACGCTGCGGTCGCGGCCCAGGGCGTGGCGGTCTGGTCCTCTAACCTGGCGGTCTGGGATTCCAACGCTGCGGTCGCGGCCCAGGGCGTGGCGGTCTGGTCCTCTAACCTGGCGGTCTGGGATTCCAACGCTGCGGTCGCGGCCCAGGGCGTGGCGGCGTGGTCCTCAAACCTGGCGGTCTGGGATTCCAACGCTGCGGTCGCGGCCCAGGGCGTGGCGGTCTGGTCCTCTAACGTGGCGGCCTGGGGTAGCAATCAAGGCGGCTTCTACAGGGACGCTGGGAACATGAATGCCGGGACGCTGGCCGTGGCGCGGGGGGGCACAGGGGTGGGCACGTTGGCGAGTGGCAGGCTCCTGGTGGGCAACGGCACGGGCGCGGTCCGGCAGCCCGCAGACTTGCAGTGGGACGGGACGCGGCTGGGGATTGGAAGCGCGCCCGCATACAAGCTGGATGTGGCTGGGCTCGGTCGCATGCAAACGGACCTGATCACGGCGACCTCGCGGACGTTGCATGCAGATCGGGCTTTTGGTAGCACCACCACGAACCGGCGGTACGGCCTCATTGCTACCGTGGGGGGAAACAACGGCCTGGTGCGTATCTGTGGCATCTGCGGGGGACATGAGTCCGCCAATACCAACCAGGGCAAAGCCAGGCTGGACGTGGTGATAGACGGGCGGAATAGCACCATACGGGGGTCGGTGAGCGCCCACAACTCCGGGTGGCCAGGGCTTGTTGTTTACAGAGCCAACACAAGTGGGGACATGAGCGTGTACCTGACGGGAGGGAACTATTTCAGATACTCTTTCCAGCTGTGGGCGGCGGACAATGCCGCCACGTTTCCGGACACTGTCTCGTGGTCAACAGATGCAGCATGGACGGCGCCGGGCGGCTCCACTCTCTGGTTGGATACCGTGACCCACTTGCCCAAGACCTGCCTGGACTGCGGCTTCTACATGGATAGCGCGGTCATTGCCGCCCCTGTCATCGGCTCTTGTACACTCTCCAACGGCTTCATGGGCGTTGGCACCGCCGCGCCGAGCTCCAGGTTGCAGGTGCAAGGCGACTTGAGAGCGGCTGGTCTGATTTTTGAGAGCAATGCCCTTCTATCAACCAGGTATGCACCAAGCAATCATGTGCATGCAGCGTCGGCGGTGACGGGGCTGGCAACGGTGGCCACCACGGGCAGCTATGCAAGTCTCCTGAACGTCCCCGCCACCTTTGCTCCCACGGCGCACACCCATACCATGGCCGACCTGGGGGCAAGCATGGTCAAGCTTGGGGACATGGGCTTCACCGGCCTGGCGGGCTGGTGTCACGCCAGCGCAGCCACCACCACCACGGACTATGCCTTCCTCCAGGAGCTGGGGGCGGCCAAGACTACGTACATGAACGCCCCGCTGGGGGGCCGCCTGAAGTTCCGGGTCAACAACGTGGACCAAATTGAAGTCGCGCCAGGCTATGGCGCCACAAGGAGCTCACTGAATTGGCCAGTGGCGGACCCAGGCCGGATGATCCAGTGTTGGTATAGCGCCGGTGATTGCTACGGCGTCGGGCAATTCGCTGGCGGGACAATGAGAGCCTTCATGAGCAGCGTGGCTGCCGCGACTTTCAACGTCAGCAAATGCGCGGCGGGATTGGACAATTCGTACGTAGACCTGCTCACGGTTGACACCAACAGCAAAATGACCATCAAAGGTTCATCGGCGGGGGCAAGCGGCCTCTACTGGAACTACGGAGGCAGCAAAATATATGATAATGGCCACCTGCGTCTCGACACCGACAACAACCTTCAGTTTGACATCGGCGGGGCCTCTGTGGGCGAATTCACATCCAGAGGCATACGATTGATGCCAGGCAAAAACATATGCATGGCATGCGATGGGACCGCCGCACCCTACTGGGAGTGGGAGCTGGCTACCGGAAGAGATGGAACAGACCACCTGGGCAACTTTTGGTGGACAATTTATTGGCCGAATGGAGTCACGCCGACGTCCCAATCGGGAGAGACAGTCGCCTACCTTGATGACAACAGCCTCGACACCCGCCGCCTGAATTTCACGGGCTGTCACCGCTGTGTGGCGGAGAAGGGGCTGAAAACCGTCCAAGACGTCCTGGATGCCACCGGACTGGTGGTGATCGCCACTGGCAGGTACTGTTCCCTCATGGAAGAGACAGTGAAGCCCCGGCAGATCGACAACATCACCGTGGACGAGGCGCTGCCTACGATCGAGCTGTGCACGAAGCGGCGGGACAAGCGTGTATTCGGCGTGGTGTCCGCGCCCGACAACCTCATCGAGGCCGAGGTGAGCAGGGGGGAGGACGGCAAGCCCGCCCGCAAGCTGGGGGGGAAGAAGAGGCGGGTCTTCAAGCAAGGAGCCTTTGCGACGTGCGCGCCCTACGACACCGACCGCGTGGAGATCAATAGCCTGGGGGAGGGCGCGGTGTGGGTGTGTGCCCGCGGCGGCGATTTTGAGAACGGCGACCTGATCACCACCTCCGACCTGGCGGGGTATGGGGAGTGCCAGAAGGAGCCATACGTGTGCGGGTGGACGCTGGGCAAGATCGCATGCGACGTGGACTGGTCCCGCAGCAATCTGAACAAGGACTTCCAAACCCGCACCGTGGATGGCGCCCTGTGTGCCCTGGTGGGGTGTGTCTACTTGCTGTAGGGCTTCTTCTCTGACCTACCTGTAAATGCCTGAGAAGAAGTCGCGCAAACGCAAGGAGAAGAAGGGCAAGCGGGTTACCGTCAAGAAGCAAGTGAAGACGCGGGTTACCGTCAACGTCAAGCAATCAAGCGGTGGCGGGGGCGTCGTGGCAGCGCCCTACTGGCACCCGCCGCCTATCAGCAACTACGTCCCCACGACGACGCCGCTCATGAGCGCCGTGACCAGCCCCCTCACGCCTGGAAACGTCGGGGAGACCAACCTGGCGAATCAGATGGCTGCCATGCAGAAGTCCATCGACTCCCTGGCTCAGGCCTTCCCTGCCGCAAAGGCGGCGCCCAGTACCGCGGAAGCAGGCACACAAGCATCCCCAAGCACCGCCGAAGCAGGCACACAAGCATCCAGGTTCGATGCAGGCGGATGCGGGGGCGCAGACAGTCCCGCAGATAGACACCCCGCCAAGGGCGGATAACAGACGCCGTCGCCGCAGGGATGCACCTGACGCCAACCCGCGCCCTCACAAGCGCCGCCGCATCAGCGATGAAGAGCCCGTGGACATGGTGGGGGACCTGCCACCGCCACCACCGCCGAGACCGCCAGGCCCCAAACCACCAGGCTTCGCCAGCGCGCCAGGGAGGGTGAGGGATGCCCGAAAGGCACAGGCCCATCAAAAGCGCGTCAGGAATGTGCTCGATACCGTGGCATACCGCAAAGACGTCCTGGCGGATCTGAAGGCGACGCCGTACCAAGAGCCACCGCGCCCGCGGCCTGCACCTGCCGCGCCATTGGAGCCGCCCAAGGCGTGGAAGACCAAGCCAGCGCTCAAAATCAAGCTCAAGGGCTTCAAGGCGCCCGAGCTCCCTCCTGAAGTCAAAGCTTCCAAAAAGTCAAAGCGCATCGTGGGGAAACGAAGCAATAACAACTTTGTGATGGGCATCGTTTGACTGTCACCGCGGGCGAAAAATATGTCACCAACGATTATAGCCAAGTATGAGCGGCACATACCCCTATGTGTCCACGGGCTTCCCCCGCTCTCTGGCCTACTTTGCTCAGAGGCTATCAAACGTCTCCAGCAACACCCGCCAGCTGATCGCGCTTGGAAATGAATCTGTGACCCCCAACGACACTGTATCCTTCAACCTGCCTGAGGGCGCCATCTTGGACCTCAGGACCCTGCAGCTGAAGCTCACCGGCTGCAGCACCACCACCACCAACGCCAATGCTGCCACCAGCTTTGCTGTGTTCCCCAAGCACATCGAGACTCTCATTGACCAGATCACCGTCTCAGTGAACGGTCAAGTCATCTCACAAACGCCCAACCAATACGGCCAGATCTTCAAGCTGCTCGCTGACTACGGGTTCGGCAGGGACAAAGCACCCCTGAGGACGATCTCACAGAACCAAAGGATGTCAAACTATGCCTCGGAAGCAGAAGAATTGGCCAAGGCAAACCCAGCCAATCCTGGGTACATTTGCAACGCTAACTATATCGTCTCTAACTGGCTGGGCTTCCTGGGCAGCGCCGCACCCCCGCTGCTGTTTACAGGGGCCCTTGGGCAGGTACGTGTAGACATAAGATTCGCCCCCGCATCAGTCCTGTATGCCGGTGGAGCGGCCGCACCAGCTCCCACGTACAATGTCAGCAGGGCGTACATGACCGTGAGGACACTGGACCTCGATGGCCTGTACTACGACCTGCTCGCCCAGCGCATGGCAGACTCCCCTCTCGAAATCCCATTCACTTCATACATTGCCACCACGGGTAACGTTGGTTCCGTGAACCAGACCGTGCACCTGAACGTCTCCAGCGGTTGTGTGGACATGGCGCTGGCAACCTTCCTGAGGAGCGACTACACCACCAACACTGGCGCCGTCGCCCTTGGAAACCTGGCCCCCAACGCCAGGACCTCATGGTACTTCCAGCGCGGCGCCGCAATGACCACCACCACATTCGCCACAGGACAGTAGAGTGTCAATAACACATTGATCGCCTACCCACAGCCCCCCATTGATATCTTTGGCGAGGTCCTACACACACTGGGAGGCCTGGATAGTGTAGGAGGCCACGACCAGTACATGGGAGATATGGGCTCCTGGTTGAGCGACTTCTTTGTTCACCCTCTCTGCCTGAACGTCGGCCCCACAGAGAACGGAGACCGCCTGCTGTCCGGAACAGATGCTCACGGGACCCAGCTGCAGATAGCCTACACATCCACAGGCACTGCTAACAACGTCATCCCATACCTGATCGTGGTCTGCAAGTCCGTGCTGAAGGTTTCTCCCGGCAGAAATATCATTGTCGAGGCATAGATTATACCAGTGATGCCCGCGCAAACCCTTGCGCACCATCAGCTGCAGCACGGCCCCCCGCCGCAGCCGCCTGTGAATATGTTCAGTGCCAATGGACCTACAAAGCAGCGCTTCAACGGCCAGGAGACTGATACCCGTGGCTGGACCAACCTCCGCAGCAAGGCGAGCTTCCAGGCCTTTGGGGCGTCGTTCACACAGCCTGACCCCACCAGGTCCCGCTACGGCAAGGTGTACCAGGTCCCCAACAACTACCTGGGCGTCGGTATCATCACGCCGCCCTTCCCAGGAGGGCGGGAGGCTGCAGTGCCCCGCTATGCTCCAGCGCCTGTGCCGGCACAGTACCACCTGCACAACTCCCTGCCACCGAAACAATATCTCCAGATTGGGTAAATGGCGCCAAGGAAAGCTGATCCTGAGCCTCCTGTAGAGTCTGAGACATCAGAGACGTCAGAGTCGTCATCGTCAGAGGAGGACGCCCCCGCGGTGGTGCCAAGAAAGAAGGTCCCTCTCAATGAGGCACGGCTGGAGCAGCTGCGGCAGGCAAGGGAGAAGGCGGCGGAGGCCAGGAAGCGCATTGGCGACGTCAAGCGCGCTGAGAAGGCCCTGAAAGAGCGGGAGCTGCAAGCACGTATTGAGCGGGTGCAGGCGATGGAGAAACAGCTTCTGAAAAAGACCCCGCCCATTCCCATCAAAAAACGTAAGCACGCACCGCCCCCGCCCTCCAGTAGCAGCGAAAGCGAATCAGAGTCTGAAAGTAGCAGCAGTGAAGAGGAACGTCGTCCGCGCAAGTCCAAGCACTCCCGGCGGGCCCGCAGCCTGCCCCAGAGGGCCGCACCCGCCGTTGATGCCCACAAGCAGCAGGTGCACGCCCTGGCATACGGCAGCCTATTCCCGGGCGCAGGAAACAATCCTTACATTTGAGCGGAGCAACGCCCGCGGGGCGACTATTGTCGCAACCCCATTAATGGAAACTACGCCGGTGAACATACACGTCCCTGAGCTGAAGATCAAGTACCCCAAGCGGCGCCCCGCCCCGCCCGGGATGCCTTCCCTCTACAACCTGGGCATGATATGCGGCTCCCGCGGCAGCGGAAAGACGACTGTGATGGTCAGGATGTTGAAAGCATACGACCAGGCCAAGTCATTTGACCACCTGTGGCTCTGGGCGCCGTGCTTCCACAGCGACCCCAAGTACAAGCTCCTTGAGCGCGGCACGCACTTCAAGCTCCACCTGTATGACCGGGACTTTTCCATCGCGGAATTCAAGGGCGCACTGGAGCTGATTGAGCAGAACAACCAGGATTATGAGGAGCACCAGGAGCATCAAAAACTGTGGAAGAAATTCCTCAGACACAAGGATCCGCTGAAGCTGAAGGATGAGGAAGTTCTGAAGCTGGACAAGCTCGGGTGGCAGCCCCCTGACCCCACAAAGTTCACATTGGGTAGACCGACCAACCTGATGATCTTTGACGACTGTGTGGGCAGTCGGGACCTCTACCGCGCTGATAGCAAGGGCACCGTGGCGCAGTTCACCATCAAGCACAGACACCACCACACAAGCATCTGGTTCATGTCACAGATCTTCTCAAACGCAGTGCCCAAACAGATCAGGAGCAATCTATCCTTTGTGATCCTGTTTGCTCAGAAAAACGAGAACATCCGCAAGCAAGCCAGTCTGGAGTTTTCAAGCCATGTGTCCGCTGAGGACTTTGCATCTATGTGGGCCGCTGCAACCGCTGACACGCACGGGTTCTACTTTGTGGACTTTGAAAGTCCGCCAGAGATCAGGTACCGCATTGGCTTTGACCGCGCCTTTATCCGCCAGTGAAAATATCCAACCATCCTTCAGAGAGACATGCCCGCACTTTCAAAGACCCAACGCAAGGAGCTGGAGGAGGGCCTGACCGAGGCATACCCCCACCTGGAGCCGCAGCTCCTGGGCTACCTGATTGACGTCTACGAGCGTGACTCCCGCTGGCTCAACGACCGCATGCAGGCAGAGCTCCGCCAGGAAAAAGTTTCTGCCCGCAAAGCAAATGAAGCGCCTGTTCCCACACCTTGATGTGGACACGGGGGATCAGAGGAAGTGGGTGGCTACCCCCGCCCGCAAGCTAACCAACTACCGCGCCATCCCCTACCGCCTGGTGCTCAGCAGCGCGTCAAAGACGTCGGGTACCGCACACGACGCCACCTTTGTGTTCAAGCACCAGCCCAGGGGCCTGGACCCCCTCATGGACCTCGCCCGCACTAAGTTCAAGCTGCGGGTGGAGAGCTTCACCGTCACGGGCGTCAAAAACGCCCCCGGGAATACAGATGTCGCCCTTGCAGTGCTCGTGAATGTGGATGGCCAGGGCTTCGACCAGACATTCACATACGACGCCGTTAACCGCGGCATGACCGCCTGTGTATGCACCGCCACCGGCAACCAGCAAGCGCTCACCCTGGCGCACAACTGGGACGTCCCTGTCCGCACGCTGCCCGGGACAATGCTGCGGGTCTACCTGAGTGAAGTGGGAGCGCCCCGCACGCCTGGTGCCGCGCTGCTGGATGCTCTCACCTCCACATTCGAGTGGCACGCCGTGCTGGCTCTGACGCCTTGTGACGATGATGTCAATTAGTAGTAAGGACCATGTTTGAGCTCGTGAAAAGCCAGACCATCTTCCTGGACAGCCGTAAGCGGCGGGGGTCGGATGCCCCCTACTGCTACACCGTCTCCTTCACAACAGATGCCGCCAACTGCAAGGACGACGAGGTATTCCGCCTGACCTTGAAGGGCCTCATCACGCAGGTCTCCTGGGGCTACATCACAAGCGTCTCCAGCAGCTTTGTCGTGTACGAGAACGGCGTGCCGCGCACTGTGGCGATCTCCACGGGGAACTACTCCTTCAAGGGACTCGCCCAAGCAATCACCGCCGCCTACTTTGCCTTCGACGCCAGCGCCGTAGACTACAACCGCTTCAGGTGCACATGGTCCAGCGTCACTAACAAGCTAACCTTTGCCTCCGCCGCCGGCAAGGCCCTGGTGCTGGCATTCCCCAGCCAAGCCGCCGCAGAGACCTATGGCTTCAAGTCACCCACGCCGGGCGTCCTCACAAGCCAGGCGGTGCTCAACCCCATGGCATACAACAGCCTCTGCATCAGCGTGGCAAGGATCCGCCCACGCCTGACTTACAATCTGGCGAATATCCACTCGGAGCTCGTGGGCCGCACCAACCTGATGGCCGTCATCCCAGTGGATTCCAGTGTCCCGCCCTACTCCATCCTGCAGTGGAGCAACCCGGGAGACAGCTTCAGTCTGTACATCACAGAGCGCACGCTTGACACGCTGCAGATCCAGATCACGGACTGGAGCGGCAAACCATTCACCGCCATGCCCGAGCATGCCCTCACGATGCAGCTGGACACCTTCCGCAGTGTTGACCTCAAGCACCAGGCGCTGCAGTCCATCGACGATAATATCCAGAGGCTCGTGAACTGAAATATCTCAGCTGCTACTATACAGAAATCCAATGCTGGGAGACTTCCTCCGCCGTGCCGGAAGCGTAGTCCGCAAGGTCGGTGACGTCGGCGGGAGCCTCATCCGCCGCTTCGGAGAGCCACTGGCCGCTTCAGCAAAGCCTCTTGCCCACTCCATCCAGAGTCTCATCGGTAGCAACCCCATTGCCAACGCCAATATGGGCGCGGTGAACAAGGGCCTCGACTACGTCTCCAGCGGCAGGGCCGCCACAATGGCTGACAGAGTCTCCCACTATGGCAAAAAGATGGCGGGCTCGGGCGGGGGATGACGCGCGAACGACCAGTCCAGATCATTCACAGCCGCGCTGCTGACGCTCTCATACAGCGCCAGGTCCTGCATCTGCAGCGCCGCAGCCTTCATCAACTCCTTCATCAGCGCTTGCGGAATCATGGAGCGAATGGCGCGCGGGGTGTACCTGGTGGCCGTAGCGGTGGTATTCAGGTTGTCTATGTGGACCTTTTTCAGCTTTTCGCAGCTAATCAAGTGCCGCCCATTCGCCATGGACACACAATCGCGTCGACAGAACAAGGGCGTGAAACCCGCGACATTGGTCCAGATTCGAGTCGCTTTCCGGTAAGCATATCCATACATGCAGTAGGTCACGTCGTGAAACGGGATGCCTCCCATGAAGTAGCGGGACTTCAGCAGCCCTGTCTGGGGATTCTCAATGAACCACACCTTGGGTTGAAAGTGCGCAATGATCTCCAGCGTCCGGCGGACCAGCATGTCTGCTTTCCCCAAGTCGCGCGGCGTGTTGCTGTGGGCGATGGAGTACTCGCGGCAATCCGGCGAGGCCCAGATGATATCAAAGTGCGACTCCCGCGTGTATTCCCAGTCAAGGATGCTCATCAGAATGTCCGGCGCGGTTCGGGGGTCAATGTCAAGCCTTACAGTCTCAAACAACTCCGGCATCTGACTGCAAAACCGCGTCAACGAACCTGACCCACTGAACAGCTCCAACACACGATACTTCATTCATATGGCAAGAGACAATACTCCTTGGCATCAGCAGTCTTCTCCTCGTGCTCCAGCCGTGCGCGCACAGGCTCCCCACGGCGCCATTACCGCGCCCACTCCGGTAGGCGATTTGCCGTGCCAAACACCAGCTCCTGGCACGTCAAACACATGCCGCTGATCATGAACTCCTTGGCGTCAGCTATGTCGACGAAGCGCCCGAGGTCCACGGCCAGCTTGCAGGTGACGCACGCGACATGCGGCACAGGCTTGCCTTCAGCATGAGCGGTAACGGCCTCGCGGTACTTGGGGCGATCCAAATAGTGGGCCACTGGCCGCAGGTCAATTGGGCGCATGGGCGCCTGCTCACGGAGGGCGCTGGCACATGCATTGATTGAGGCCGACATGATGGCTGAAGAAAGACACCGGTGGCAGGGCGCTGCATGGGATTTGTAGCATTCCCGATGCCGTGGGCCTGACCAATGGCAACGGAGGCCAGGACGCCCTCCGGAACCACGCCACAACCAAGGGAGAAGGCCACGCTTCGGAGAGGTATATGTGCGCCCGAGCTTGCTTTTTCCGCATAACTCTTCAAGAATGGCGGGGCTCAAGATTACCCAAGTGGACATCGTCCGGCTGGCTATCAAGCATATGCCCGTGGACAACAGCTACGAAGACTTCGTCAGAGAGACCGCGCTCACCATTGAGGAGGCGACAGGCTGCAGCAGGGCCGAGGCGGTGCTGCTCATGTACGACGCCTTTGGAGACATACTGCTCATGCACTACGACATCCACGCCGAGATTACTGGCAAAGACACCATCCCCGCCGAGCTCAAGATGAAGTACAACGCCTTCAATGGAGCGATGCTCAAGCTATCGCAAGCCCCCGAAGAGGGAGAGGGAGAGCCCGCCGCGGGCCCAAGCGAGGCTGAGCCCGCCGCGGCCACAGACGCCGCCTAACTGAACACGTACTCCCGCGTGACCGCATCTACTACTGCCTTGCCCAAGGACGAGCTGCCATCGGACCGCACCCGCGGAGGGTCGGAGGTGTAGAGCAAGGCGTCCTTGTGGGCGCTGCCAACCAAGCTGTAGCTCTTGCTACCCAGGATGAGCTTCTTCTGGGAGAGGGCGCGGACGGGCCGGAGGCCTCGTAGAGTTTCAGGTACACGCGCTTGGCTGTCTTTTTTGTGACCACGCCCACATACACATAGCCCACTTTGCCGCCCTTCCGCACCTCCAGGCGCTGAGGCTCGTCGCAGGCGCCCTCGACGTCGACTATGGCCAGCTGCCCCACTGCCGCATGGTCCGCGATCGTGTCTCCCTTCGGTTTCGGCTCCGCGGGGAGCTCAGGCAGCCCTTCCGCCCTCAGGCGGCGGCCCTGCTTGGCCTGCTTCTTCGCCTTGGTCGCTGCCTTGGGAGCCTCCAAGTTCCGCGGCGCGTCCACCTTCAACAACTCGTTCGGTTTGAAGGCCCGCGCCACAGGCTCCTTCCCGGGGTACGTTAGCAGGCTCACGCGGCTCCCTCTCACGCCGGAGACCTCGTACACCTCCAGAGACATGGACTGCGTCTGCCCCTTCTCAAACGTACCCTTCTTCAGCCGCACCCTCACATAGTCTCCCACGCGAAATGCCTCCTGCACTGGCTTCTGCACGGTGGCATTGTATGCGCTGTCATCTACCCAGCGTTGCCGCATGGCAGGTTCGTCCGCATACAATTCATCTGGCGTCCTGTTCTTCAGCGTCTCGTGCGGGTTGGTGTTGTAGTCGTGGATCACCTCCGCCAGCCAGGTCGTCCACTTGGGGTCATCCCGCGCATGTATCCGCTTCTCAATGAGTGTGCGGAGGGTCTGCACCAGGCGGTCCAGCACTCCAAGCGGGTCGCCCACCGTCACGTGCTCATCGGCAGCCACTCCAGTGATCACAGGAATGTTCCGCTTGGTATTGAAGTCCTGAAACTCCTTGGCATTGAAGGCATTGTCGCCCTGCACCATGAACGGCTCCTTGCCCGCATCTTTCAGGAAGCGCTTGTAGGAGCTGAGGATGGTCGGCATCGTCTGGTCTTTGAGCACGTAGGCAAAGGCTTTGCGGCTGCAGATGTCCACCAGCAGGAGGAAGCAATCCTTGCCGCCGTTTGGCCGCTTGTATTGGTTCATGAAGACGATGTCAATCTGAAAGCTGTAGGGGGGCCGGGCAATCTTGGCAAAGGCAAACCGCTTGCCCGAGGGCTTTGCAAAGACTTCGTGCACCGGATTTTTCTGCTTGCTCCACCATGCATCGAAGTCCCGCTTGGACACGCCATGACCGGACTTCAGCCGCTTGTAGAGTTTTTCCTTGCTGAGCAAGTCCCAGGTGGGATGCTCTTCCATCACCGCCGCAATGTCGCTGCTCGTCCCCATTACATAGTAGAGCTGAAATACTGCCGCGCGCGGGGTCGGGGGCAGGGGCGAGGGCGGAAGGCTCATGGCGCAGCTTTCTGGACGACCTATGACCAGGGCGCAGGGCGCAGGACTTTCGCGGCAAACGCCTTGGGCGCAGCTTTCTGGACGACCTATGACCAGGGCGCAGGACTTTCGCGGCAAACGACTTGGGCGCAGCTTTGTGGACGACCTATGACCAGGGCGCAGGACTTTCGCGGCAAACGACTTGGGCGCAGCTTTCTGGACGACCTATGACCAGGGCGCAGGACTTTCGCGGCAAACGACTTGGGCGCAGCTTTGTGGACGACCTATGACCAGGGCGCAGGACTTTCGCGGCAAACGACTTGGGCGCAGCTTTCTGGACGACCTATGACCAGGGCGCAGGACTTTCGCGGCAAACGACTTGGGCGCAGCTTTGTGGACGACCTATGACCAGGGCGCAGCTTTGTGGACGACCTATGACCAGGGCGCAGGACCTTCGCGGCAAATGACTTGGGCGCAGCTTTGTGGACGACCTATGACCAGGGCGCAGGGCGCAGGACCTTCGCGGCAAATGACTTGGGCGCAGCTTTGGGGACGACCTATGACCAGGTCGCAGGGCGCGCCACAAGCCTACGCTCAGGCCCATATTGCAGCAACGTGGAAGTCAGTAGCGTGGGAGTGCAGCGGCGTCAGTAGCAAGCCCACGCTCAGGCTCAGGAGACTCACAAGCATGTGCGGAGGCTCATGTCAGGGTGGAGCGGCCGGAGTAACAAGCATACGCTATTGCAGCAACGTGGAAGTCAGCAGTGTGGGAGTGCAGCGGCGTCAGTAGCAAGCCCACGCTCAGGCTCAGGAGACTCACAAGCATGTCTTACAAATTCTGTCCGCGGAGTCTCCGGGGAGTTTCAGCTCAGTCTTGGGAGTTTACGAAAAGGCCACGGACCCTTACTGAAACCAGTCTATCAAAATCTGTCTTTGGAATGTCCCAACATTTCACAGGGGGACAACTCAATGTCACAGAAACGTGAAGGAAACACACTGAAACCAGTGCGGAAGTGGGGAAATCTGAAAAATTCGGTGACGTCACTTAGTACTTGAGTATTGTGTGTGTGATAGGCTGCAGCTAGGCGAGGAATGCAAGGACTAGACAAGAAATGCAAGGACTGAGGGACCAATGGGACACAGGAATGCAAGCATACAGGAAAAGCAGAGTGCCTAGGACGACACGAAGAGGACATGCAAGCGAGCGCGACCTTCCCTGTTAGCATAAGCTGCCAAAATGACGCCTTCCAGCTCCCCTCCTCCCACTAAGCTAAGGGCCAGGGCTCCACAAAACAAGTTGCTACTGTATGTGAAGGCCTCGCTGCAAGTTGCAAGTTGCCTGTTGCAAGTTGCTACTGTATGTGAAGGCCTCGCTGCTCCACTACTAGACGAGATTCCAAGGCCTGCCCATGGAAAGTACGGGCCACCCTGATATGGTGATGGATAGATTGGAGTAGATAGCTAGCTTTCTTTCCAGTCTCATCTCTTCATCACACCAATTACCAATTACCAATTACCAAATGGCCCCGTCAAAGCGGGACACCATTCATGCTAGATTAATGCTAGATACATCAAACAATCAAGCAGCTTCCTGTCAACTAAGGTGCGTGCGACAGCAAATAACACTTGCCCAAACAACACCGTAGAACGAACCTCCAGACCCAACTGGTATAGTCAGAGGATCACTTAGTAATTGGAGTCAGTTTGGCCGCCCAGCCATTGACCCCAAGGTGCTCCAGTTTGGGCAACTTTCCCAGCAGCAGGTCCAATACCATATCTATCATACTATGCCTCTCATGTTCCCTGCTGCTGCTGCTGCCAGTATCCCCTCGCCCTAGCCCCTCCTCTATGGTCAAACTCCGCAACCCAGTCAACACAGTCAACTGCTGTAGCACTTCGACACTTCCTGCCACATCGCAGTGACTCAGCTTCAGCGTAACTAGCCGTGGAAGAAGGCTTAGATCCTTCACACTTGATCCAGTCACCTTGATCCCTCTCAAACTCAGCTCTTCAAGCCCTGTCACTGCAGTCACCAGCACTGAGACCAAACCGGGTGCCCAAGTGGCACTATGCCGACTCACCAAGTAACCCGGCCCCTGCCATGGTGCACCATACGACACCGCAACGTTTCGGAGCTTCTCCCTAGGCATAGGCAGCTGTAGCCACTCTTCTAAGTCCCTTACACCTGGAGGATAATCCACATTACCCTCAACCCCACCAGGCCCTCCCGCCATAGGTAGTGCTTGCATAGGTGCAGGTGTGACATGTACTGCCAAGGCAGTACAAGGCAAGTCCCGCACGTACTGCAGCTGATGCAGGTGCAGGGGCTTGCCCACAGACAGCTCCAGCTGCTGCAAAGATGTGCTGCTGCTCAACGCTCCAAAGTCCGAGTCTATACACTGCGGTGGAAGGGATAGCCGCAAGCTGGTGAGTAGCTGTAAGCTGGTTGCAAGCTCTCCAAACAGCCGAGCCGGCGGCCGATTGTGCCCAAAGCGTAAACTCAGGCTCCTGAGCTCAGTGAGTTGGAGCAGCGGGGGTTTAACGTCTGTAACACGCAGCTGGAGGTTGGTCAGATCGGTCAAAGCAGTCAACCTCTGCGTGCTGACCGGGCTCGCGGCGATCATATTCAAGCTGCGTAACTGCGGTGCCACGGAAGTGACTGTGAAGAAGAGATCGTCTGTGAGGTTCCACGTGAACAGGAAGAGAGGAACTGTGTTACTGAGCGTGAAGTGGGTCAGGCCATGACCGTGTTTTAACAGCCAGGTTTTAAGGGAATCTGCCACAGGCCGGGTGTCTACCTTTGCTTCTAGGGTTTTGCAGGTAGAGAGGGCCACGCTGTGCCAGTGGTGGTTCACACGGGGAATGGTGCCATACTGATACAGCTGCCCAAGCTGTTGGCATGCGCACTTGATAATGAGCTCCTGGACATTGAGAGGAAGTCGGTTGAAGTAGAAGATGAAGCCAGGAGGGCCACGGGCACTACCTGCAAACATGGAAGAAGCACGATACATTCTCATTCCCATACTCAAGCATTTTCATTTTTATTACAACAAAATCGCATACTGATTGGAGTCATGCTGCAGGTGCGGCACTGCCTAAAAGCTGTGCAGTGATCTATCTCATATATACAATATCATGTCCATCCGAGATAAGACCTTTGACAGCATCGTTACTGGTGAATGCTGTCTGCTGCTCCAACAAGAGTTTTGCATGGATGTCCCGTTGACCTTGCTATTGCAAACGCATCATGTCCTCCACCACCCTGTGCCATAGAAATTCAGTTACCTCTTGCCATTCAAGTACCTCTTGCCATGCAGCAACCAGAGCCGGAGTACAAGCAGCCAAAGACATTGTGGGCATTCAAACAGCTGGGATACAGGAACCCCACCTGGAGTTTTAATGTACAGACAATGCCTGCATATATGCAATGGGCTGGCTACGTTGTAGGCTTAGGGCTTGGGGATCCCTGTAACCCTCGGGGGAACTTAGGTGTAATGGGTTAGGACAAATAGCTCAATCCAGGGCTACCGCCGATTCCTACAATCATGCAACGGGCTAGACTAGAGTTACACTTTCATGTTTAGCCTGAGCCCACACAACCACTGCCTGCAATTGTGCATTGAGCTTCCATTGCCCTTGAGCTGGGCAAAGCAACAGGTTGGCAGTCAGATCAAAAGATGAGCACATATTCTGAAACAACTTCAGATTAAGAAATTAAAGTCCGTGCCCGTACGATGCGTATGAAATGAGCTAGATCAGGATTAAAGCCCAGCCTTGGCTGCCACCACGACAACCTGTCCCTTGCGTTGCTATAACACATTTCTGGTGAGCTGTGACCTTCCTTCACTGTGCAACACTAAGCGACCCATATTCACCATTTGCGTTCAGTATTGGAAGATGAGCTGCCACTTCCCTTAATGGCCACAGCAAGATGTCGGCAGAAACATAATATCCTCATTAAACGTCCCAACTCTCTAGGTCTGTGGTTGAAGCTTAAAACCCCAGCTGAAGACACAACATCTGCACCCCACAGATGGAATGAAAATAGCAGGGCTCTGATCATAGTTCAGTCGTCATCAGGGACTAGTTTTGGAAGGATGTATGGTGGTCAGCATTGACCAAGTCCCTTCTTTGCTGTAAATCCGCTTCACTTAATCTCCATGTCTGGCATCTACACCCCTGTGATCTGCGCAGGACTGCCACTGCTATGTGGCCTAGAACTAGCCTATGCCCGCCCCAGAAGCTGCCTAGGTTGTCATATACGCCTTACCTTGTTGAGGTACAGCCCTTGGCCTGACTTGCTTGGCCTGCTTCCAGGGTTTAAGCAAGCTCCATATAGCTGTGAGCAGGTCCAAGGCACAGGCACGAAATTCGGATAGAAGGTCCCGCATCACTGCTGGCAGAGGTACTAGAAGACCCTCTTAGATGTCCTAGGCTGTTACAGTTTAATATCTCGGGCTGCTGATAAGGCGGAGGAACTGTGAACTCTGCTGTAGACTACGACCCTGGGCAGGAGAGCTGTGGGTTCAGCTCGAGGGGCAGGGAAAGGCTTGCATGCGCCGCTTCTTTCACTATATGATTAGGTGTGTTTTGTCCAATCCTGAAGCGCGTTTAGAGACGATCTGCCAAGGCGCGGATGGTTTCAAGCGACTCATGCAAAGCCTCTGGTGGCAAGGCCAGATGGCTTCCAGATACGTGAAACATGCTACAAGCTAGACAATGCAAGCATAAACTCGGAATACTCGTAAGCTTAGCACACCGTGTGGGTGTCAGTTCGTAAAACCGTGCAAGGCAACCAGTGCATGGGCCATGGGGACATCTAGATGCTGCTTATCCTATCCGTGCTGACTGCACTTCTTTAGGCCTGGAGTACACTCTTACTCTTACACTCGTAGTGGTATTCGCCTTAGTGCATTCACGCCTATGACTGTCGAACTCACTTGTCATCGTCACCCAACCGTTCGGCGGTACGTCACCAGGCACCCTCTCACCGTTTTGTTCTCCTCCTCACCTCAAGTATCCATTTCATCACACATGCCTGACGAGAACCACAAGCAGTGAGTGTACATACTTGCTCGGCATTGAACTGCAACCCGAGATGCCTTGCCCATTCGCCAGAGTCTGGTCAGCGGGTCAATTATCCATACTGGTTGAAGTTTAATTTATATCAAAAACAATCATATTGGGGCCAAGAAGCTTCAGATTTGAGTTATGAAGGGACTTCTCTGCAACTTTATATAAGCAGATCATGAATTACTAAGCAGCCGGGCTCATCATTAGTGCGGCACTGCACGCATAGCATGGCCCCCTGCCCCCCTGGGTCTGTGCACTCCCTCTCTACCATACTCAAAGGGCATCGGTAGCTCAACGGATTGTTCTAAGCCACCTCGAACAGGCGTCACAAATGGCGAACTTGCTTTCATTAGGGCAGCCGGCGATCCTAGTAGTAGGCAAAAGATACAACTCCAGACATAGCAGATAGCAGCAGCAGACAGATGGCCTTTCCCGGCACCTGAAGGTAAACCCAGGCATAAGATCATATGGGACAGAAGATCCCTCACTTCATTCCAGATGAACTAATTAACAAGCTAATTGCGGGCCTAGTGTGGGAAGATCCAAAGATAAGCAAGAAACATGGTAGAATGCCGCTAGCTCAATAACATCCGGATGCATTGATTCAGCAACACTTTTAAAACTGAATTCTCAGACCAAACACACCGGCACAGGGACAAATACCTACAGATGCCAAGCCAGAGGCCAGACAGAGACTTCGAACTCAAAGATACCTCATCTATAAGTGAAACCACCCTACTATGGACAGGACTAGGACACAAACTACCATCACCCCACCTAAACCCCACTCCCGGGCATTGCTGCCAACAATGTCGCCATATGACATGGCCTGAGTCGGACAACCCGCGGCCTCGAACTAGGTGAGCTTTAAACTGCCAAACCCGCTTTTGATGGCCAGCCTCTTATCTTGCAGAATCACCAGGTCTTGGAAGATACTGTAACCTGATATGTGAGTGGTTGAGCTGCACGCCAGCATTCAGTGCCTCTCTAGCCCAGCTTGCAGCTGATGACTCCATCCAATCAGTTTCGCCTTTTTCACACTGGCCTCCCCCCCAGGGATTAGAAAGAAGCAGGGGACTGCAGGCTTTTCAGCGAGTGCCAGCAACTGGTCTGCAAACACCCCACCCTGGACTTCGCTGTCCTCAGCGTCCAATACAGCGAAGTTGAAGCTGCCCTTGTAGCGCTTCTGGAGCTGGGCATAGGTGGCAGCAAATCGCTCGCAAGCCCCGCAGGATTTGGTCGCCACTTCAACCACAACCGGCTTCTTGGAGGATCGCAGGTAGTTTTTGATGGCGGAGTCATTGTCAAACATCTTGATCCCCTGCAGGATCGGGAGCTCCGGGGGGTCAAAGAAGTCGCAGCGGCTCTCCCCGTCCCTGCACGTGTAGAACAGCACATCAAGACCCAATTTAAAGCAATCTCTCAGGCGTAGGCACTGCAATAATGCAGGTATATACCAGGGACAGCTGATCATGGAGGACATAAGTAGGCAAAGCTGGCATCTTCCATATGACCCGTCACTGTATTTGCATAGTTTGCAGTTTCCAAGCAGAATTGATGCACTCATGGCTGTGAGCAGGAGCACAGACCGCAGTCCAGCACTAGAAAGACACCAATCAAGAACAACTGAGTACGTTCTTGTTAAAAAGGAAGTCATGGATCCATCGACCCAACGTCATGTGTGGTGACATGTGAAGCTGGAAGTCACGGTGGTAACTGTTATTACTCAGTTGTGCAAATCTTCCCTGTGGCTCAAATTTCAGTTTGACACTGGTTGTTTGCTCCACAATAGGCCTACCTAATGCAGTACTGATAGTCGTCCTGGGTCCCTTTGCCATACTCGCCAGGGCCGTTGCAGAACTTGCATGAGGGCACCCAGTTTTCCATCCCATCATAGCCTCCTCTACTGAAGGGCATACAGTGCTCCACAATCATTTTCCTGTGGTGGGTTGGATCAACCTCCAGGAGCAGCGTCAGCCCCTTTTTGTTGGGGCACTGGGGGTGGACGCCATAGCAGCATTGGCCATCAAACATCTCCAGCAACCCCTGCTTTTCAGCAGTGGTTGCCTGCAAGCGCTTTTTGCTGTGGTGGTCGTAGCAGGACTGTCCATGGGGGTTAGGGCCATACTTTTCTGTGTGATCACATGGGTCACGGCAACCCCAGTTCTTCCACTGTTGGCCTTTCATGTGCTTCACCTCTACCGCATTTCCGCTGCTGCTTGTGCTCTCAAAGCTGTTGCTGCGGTGAAAAGTGGCAACCGAAACCTGGGACTGAGAAGCGCTACGGATTACATATGGTGCTGGCCTGCTGTCTCCCTGATTCTCATGAGTGCCGCAGTAGGCACTTCCTGTTTTGGCCCTATTTCCGCAGGGCTTCCCGGTCTTGCATGTGCCTTGGCATAGTTGCCTGCATTAGGATGGAGGAAATCCATCATTGGCCCCAATATTAGCACAGTATGTTTGGTCTGTTGCTTGGAATTAGTAACAAAGCAGACTATTATAGAATCATGACATGGGCTCATGTTCACAGCCTTTTTTTTATCACTCCATAAGTATGCAATCTGTGTTCAGAACATCCCCCATGTGAGTGTCCGGCTTGACCACCAATGAAGCGACCGGGTGTCATCAATCTTCCGGTTATGCTATTGCGGCAGCAAAAAGGGCTGGTGATGCTTTGTAATTGCTTTATGTAGTGAATTCGCCCTAAGCCCGCGAGGGCTTAGGCAGGTTATAAGCTAGGCCTGTGAGGGCTTAGGCAGGTTCTAAGCTAAGCCTGTGAGGGCTTAAGCTGGGCATAACATCAAGGCTAAGCCATAACGGCTTAGGTGGGTTGAAGCTAAGCCGTGCAAGGCCGGAGGGCCAGGACTTAGGCTGAGACCCTGAGATACCATGTATGGTATGTATATCATACTGTTAGGCCTGCACCTTACCATGTAAGTGCAGCATTGACACGTCAGGCTTAAAGGACAATTGCAAGGGGCAACTGGCGCACTGCTTATAAAGGGAAACTGCCAAGACATTGGCAGGAGACTGTGAACACAGCAGGTCAACCTACAGTCAACCTACAGTCAACCTGCTGGCAGAACCTGCAGGGTTCAGGAGGACTTCGTTGCATTCATAGACCAGAGGCAGCCAAGGGTGGCTAACTAGACACGGCTTTGGGATTGTACTATTCCTGTCAGGGTTATATAGTATGTTGGGCCCTGAGTTGGTAGTGACATATTTGGGTCGAGTAGCATGAACTCAAGTTACGTTTTTATTTGGCCTTGAGTTGGCCTGAGTGTACCGCCATAGTGTTGAGTGTACCTGCCAGTCTCGGAGCCACTTGCACTTTATCAAGTGGTAAGGTATCAAGTGTCAAGGGCTGTCACAACCCTTTGCCTCATTTCGGGCTTTCACCAACCCTATACAGTTGGTTGCAATAGTTTTGGCCCAAAACTCAGATTTTGTTAGGAAATGGTCTGCTTCTGTGAAATGGCATGGCCGTTCATTGCTCTCTTGCACAGGCAGCTTCTGTATGAGGTCCAGGTTGTCACCAATGGGTGCGGTCAGCATCTCTGTTGCTCTGTGTTGCTTGGCTGCTGAGAAAAGCAGGGGTCTTGCAAGGGAGACAGCGGAGGCATTTTTGCTGCTTTTTAAGGGGGTAAATGCTGAGAACTGCCAGCAGGCACAGGTGCCCTTTCTTTACTGTTTAGGGGCAGTAGCATATAGACCAGGTGTGAAGCAGGTGCAGGGGCTATACCAGTTCAATGGCAGGGCAGGTGGGGGTAGGCAGGGCATGCGAGAAGTTGGGGCAAGTGCAAGGCTGAGCTGAGAGGGCTGTGGGAGGGGAGCAGATGGGGTGTGGGGCTGGCAACCACAGGAGGGGCAGAGGTGGAAGGGGAGAGCCAGGTTAAAAAAAGCAGGAGGGCTATAGGAACAGGGGGGAGGCTTGCTGGTCTGCGTCTGCTAAGGCTAAGGCTGGCTGGCTGGCTTTTATATAGTATGTTTATAGGGCACGCCCGGGGCTCGAACTCGGGACGTCTCGCGTGCGAGGCTACTTGTGGTACCACTTGGGCATACCAACTGCAGCACATTGATGCTCTGCCTGTTTACTTTCTTAAACATAAATGGTTGTAAATCATGTCTTGCTGCTGCTGCTTAAACCCCAGCCTTATGTTCCGGCCAAAACTTTTGCAACCAACTGTAAATAGGGCTGAGTTGAAGGACTCTTCACTCTTCTTCATACACTCTAGCTCTTCCTTAGAGGCTTGGGCATTGCATATTGATTTGTTGCTTATAGCAGCTGGCTTACGGGCTATACAGATTCATCTGTATATGGGCCAGCTAGCGTTGTGTTTTGTTGCATTGCATAGATGCATGCTTGCACGGACCCCACCTATCGGGTTCCTATGGCATTACTTGTGGCAGTGCGCACCAGCATGACTTGCAACATTATGGAAGATCATTGGGATAAACGCGCTACTCTACAGCGAACCTCCGCTCTATAGGTCGGACCGTTTCCGCACGGGCTGTGTTACAGATGACATGCACAGGCAGCAGGGAAAACCGAGGGGTAAACAAGCTGTCTGGACAGCCCGGGGCCTGACCGGATAAAGCATAGGACGGAGATCGCGGCACCTGGTTTCGGAGCTTTGAAGCTTTGCGATAATGTGTTAAGGTGTAGCTTGCGACTGTTCGACAGACATCGCATGTATGGATACAACTGCAACTATTGAGAATGGAAGATACGTACAAGAGCATGACTGTCATATGTCGAGTTCTCATGCTTCTATGTATCAGAGCAGAAGCAAGCATATGCGACGATAAAAGGAAAGTCGGGCTGACACGCACTGCGAGATATGGCTATGCATGGCGATGCGACTACTGCAGCCTCCTAACTTTACATGGAAGGACAGCATATCACGGAGGAAAGGGTAATATACTTTAGATCCATGACAGCGAGCCCATATGTATACAGTTGAGAGCTCGAAGAGAAGACGTGCTTTGTGTGACATGATTGATGGTCACTCGAGCCGGGCAGTACAAGTGACAGGAGCGTAAACCTTGGAACCTTGGACTACAACGCACGTTCGCGGCCTTCCAAGAAGATGACCGACGACCGGCCAACATTAGCAATGGTTCCAGGGCGAGCAACAACAGCAGTATCATCTGATTAGAGAACCCGTGAACATTGCTGAGTGGACAGCATTGATATACTTGATAATCTGAATTACATGACTGCATCTTTGAAGGCGACAGCAGTTTTCATCCCAGCACATTTGTTGTGACTCAGTTGTTGTTGTTTACAATACCTTAGCAGCAGCAAAGGCTGCAACCACGGATGACATGACATGACTTAGTTACTTAACAACTGAGATTGTGCACTCAGTTCAGATTATGGATTGACAGAATGGACTATGCCAGTTTTTATTGCATTGCACAATACTGGATATGCCAGGTTGGCATTGTTTGCTGGAGAAATTTGCAGAAAATTTTCACTTTTGCAAGGAGTAATAAGCACATAGCACATGCGGATGACTCAAGGTAGACTGCTTGTACGAGTTCATACGTGCATAGTGGATCTTCATAGTCGGATGCACGGACTGAGAGGAGCAACGCACTTCTTGAACGCCAAGCTCTACTGATAGTAAGCAGTACCTACTTGAAGTCTAGATAGCTACATGCTTGGGTATTAGCCTTGGTTGGTGTGCTGGACGTCTTGGGTGGTACATATGCGGTGGACTTACTGGACCTCCTGCTTGGTTGGTGCTCTGGATTGTGTTTGATTTGGACACACCAATCAGTCTCCTGCTGGTGATTTGTTTGCTGGTGCTACTATTTGCCGTGTCCGTAGTTGAATGTCTGCTTGGGTATTCCTCTTGCTTGGTGGTATGGATTCCATTGTTTTTGGACCCATCCGATGGTGCGCTTGGTCGTTTCGACTTAGCAGCCCTTTGCGGTTGCCGCACCTTAAATTTTTGTTTGTTTGTTTGTTTCTGCCTATGTGGGGGCAGGCACCTGTGAGCTGAATCATCCAAGAGTGTTTGTGGGATTATGTCTCCTTGGCCTATGGGATAAACGGATCAAATACACATGTTGTTTGTTTGCATCAGATGAGTCACATACAATCAGTATGATGGTATGGTTGGCACTAACCTGCTTACATGACTTTTACATGACTTATCCCATTGGACAGTATGGTTTATACCATGAACTTCATTATAGTCTGCCACTATGGGGGAATTACAGTTTGACTTACGTAAATGGAGTTACAAAAAGGTGAATCTTGACTAGGATGATGTCAGAAGTTGACACCTACCGGCAGAGATTCATGGGTACTATGGGCAGAATGTCCAGAATATCTTACCAGTATCATGTTTGTTGGGCACTGGACCCAGGATTACAAGATATGTTTGACAGCAGCCAAGAGACTTGGAAGTGTGCTGCTGGGAGATAGATTACATGGCCCGCATGTTGGATCAGTGACTAATCACCAACGGGTGTGCCTTGGTACAGGCCACGACAAGGTGACATCAGGTTCAGGGATACACACAGTATAGTAGCTTGCTTTGAGTGGCATGGCCCCATTGCAGCTATCATACGGGTTTGTGTGGGGTTTTCTTTTGTTTACCTGGCCCTACCAAGCTTAGTAAGCGGATGTGATGTTGCAGCTACTACATACATGTCATTTGGTAGAATGACCTGGAGCAACATCATGACTTGTCATGCAGGAGCGCAGGGTACTCTAAACTTTAGGACACCTGCAGTACAGGCCGTAATCTTGGTATGGGACAAGATTATATATGACCTGCCAGGGATACAAGTTCCTGAGTCTTACTGAAATGTGCCATCCAAGCGCTAATGTGTACGATGATCACATAGAGGGGAGTTACCGTCCCTCTGGCATGACAGGTACAGCGTATGGAGTTATTTCTGTACGTTACTTCAGGTTTTATTTGTTTCATTCCCCATGGCAGAACTGACAAGGTTGCATTATGATTATACTTTTGCCTACGCACCTAGCTGAAATATTAGTGGTTGATTTTCCACATCATCAGTGGTTTGCGCGTGTCATCATTACAGACTTGTCATCATTTGACCTAATCATGCCTGCATTAATTGTTTTCATACCTCCAACCGCATCCCCGCCTCCGCCCATCCTTCCTCGGTCCCCTCTCTTTGGGCCAGTAATGCTTGGGATGAGCATTGAGGACGATGCTCCCGGTAAGGAGGGCAGAGTGTAGTGAATTCGCCCTAAGCCCGCGAGGGCTTAGGCAGGTTATAAGCTAGGCCTGTGAGGGCTTAGGCAGGTTCTAAGCTAAGCCTGTGAGGGCTTAAGCTGGGCATAACATCAAGGCTAAGCCATAACGGCTTAGGTGGGTTGAAGCTAAGCCGTGCAAGGCCGGAGGGCCAGGACTTAGGCTGAGACCCTGAGATACCATGTATGGTATGTATATCATACTGTTAGGCCTGCACCTTACCATGTAAGTGCAGCATTGACACGTCAGGCTTAAAGGACAATTGCAAGGGGCAACTGGCGCACTGCTTATAAAGGGAAACTGCCAAGACATTGGCAGGAGACTGTGAACACAGCAGGTCAACCTACAGTCAACCTACAGTCAACCTGCTGGCAGAACCTGCAGGGTTCAGGAGGACTTCGTTGCATTCATAGACCAGAGGCAGCCAAGGGTGGCTAACTAGACACGGCTTTGGGATTGTACTATTCCTGTCAGGGTTATATAGTATGTTTGGCCCTGAGTTGGTAGTGACATATTTGGGTCGAGTAGCATGAACTCAAGTTACGTTTTTATTTGGCCTTGAGTTGGCCTGAGTGTACCGCCATAGTGTTGAGTGTACCTGCCAGTCTCGGAGCCACTTGCACTTTATCAAGTGGTAAGGTATCAAGTGTCAAGGGCTGTCACAACCCTTTGCCTCATTTCGGGCTTTCACCAACCCTATACAGTTGGTTGCAATAGTTTTGGCCCAAAACTCAGATTTTGTTAGGAAATGGTCTGCTTCTGTGAAATGGCATGGCCGTTCATTGCTCTCTTGCACAGGCAGCTTCTGTATGAGGTCCAGGTTGTCACCAATGGGTGCGGTCAGCATCTCTGTTGCTCTGTGTTGCTTGGCTGCTGAGAAAAGCAGGGGTCTTGCAAGGGAGACAGCGGAGGCATTTTTGCTGCTTTTTAAGGGGGTAAATGCTGAGAACTGCCAGCAGGCACAGGTGCCCTTTCTTTACTGTTTAGGGGCAGTAGCATATAGACCAGGTGTGAAGCAGGTGCAGGGGCTATACCAGTTCAATGGCAGGGCAGGTGGGGGTAGGCAGGGCATGCGAGAAGTTGGGGCAAGTGCAAGGCTGAGCTGAGAGGGCTGTGGGAGGGGAGCAGATGGGGTGTGGGGCTGGCAACCACAGGAGGGGCAGAGGTGGAAGGGGAGAGCCAGGTTAAAAAAAGCAGGAGGGCTATAGGAACAGGGGGGAGGCTTGCTGGTCTGCGTCTGCTAAGGCTAAGGCTGGCTGGCTGGCTTTTATATAGTATGTTTATAGGGCACGCCCGGGGCTCGAACTCGGGACGTCTCGCGTGCGAGGCTACTTGTGGTACCACTTGGGCATACCAACTGCAGCACATTGATGCTCTGCCTGTTTACTTTCTTAAACATAAATGGTTGTAAATCATGTCTTGCTGCTGCTGCTTAAACCCCAGCCTTATGTTCCGGCCAAAACTTTTGCAACCAACTGTAAATAGGGCTGAGTTGAAGGACTCTTCACTCTTCTTCATACACTCTAGCTCTTCCTTAGAGGCTTGGGCATTGCATATTGATTTGTTGCTTATAGCAGCTGGCTTACGGGCTATACAGATTCATCTGTATATGGGCCAGCTAGCGTTGTGTTTTGTTGCATTGCATAGATGCATGCTTGCACGGACCCCACCTATCGGGTTCCTATGGCATTACTTGTGGCAGTGCGCACCAGCATGACTTGCAACATTATGGAAGATCATTGGGATAAACGCGCTACTCTACAGCGAACCTCCGCTCTATAGGTCGGACCGTTTCCGCACGGGCTGTGTTACAGATGACATGCACAGGCAGCAGGGAAAACCGAGGGGTAAACAAGCTGTCTGGACAGCCCGGGGCCTGACCGGATAAAGCATAGGACGGAGATCGCGGCACCTGGTTTCGGAGCTTTGAAGCTTTGCGATAATGTGTTAAGGTGTAGCTTGCGACTGTTCGACAGACATCGCATGTATGGATACAACTGCAACTATTGAGAATGGAAGATACGTACAAGAGCATGACTGTCATATGTCGAGTTCTCATGCTTCTATGTATCAGAGCAGAAGCAAGCATATGCGACGATAAAAGGAAAGTCGGGCTGACACGCACTGCGAGATATGGCTATGCATGGCGATGCGACTACTGCAGCCTCCTAACTTTACATGGAAGGACAGCATATCACGGAGGAAAGGGTAATATACTTTAGATCCATGACAGCGAGCCCATATGTATACAGTTGAGAGCTCGAAGAGAAGACGTGCTTTGTGTGACATGATTGATGGTCACTCGAGCCGGGCAGTACAAGTGACAGGAGCGTAAACCTTGGAACCTTGGACTACAACGCACGTTCGCGGCCTTCCAAGAAGATGACCGACGACCGGCCAACATTAGCAATGGTTCCAGGGCGAGCAACAACAGCAGTATCATCTGATTAGAGAACCCGTGAACATTGCTGAGTGGACAGCATTGATATACTTGATAATCTGAATTACATGACTGCATCTTTGAAGGCGACAGCAGTTTTCATCCCAGCCAACTTGTGCATTTGTTGTGACTCAGTTGTTGTTGTTTACAATACCTTAGCAGCAGCAAAGGCTGCAACCACGGATGACATGACATGACTTAGTTACTTAACAACTGAGATTGTGCACTCAGTTCAGATTATGGATTGACAGAATGGACTATGCCAGTTTTTATTGCATTGCACAATACTGGATATGCCAGGTTGGCATTGTTTGCTGGAGAAATTTGCAGAAAATTTTCACTTTTGCAAGGAGTAATAAGCACATAGCACATGCGGATGACTCAAGGTAGACTGCTTGTACGAGTTCATACGTGCATAGTGGATCTTCATAGTCGGATGCACGGACTGAGAGGAGCAACGCACTTCTTGAACGCCAAGCTCTACTGATAGTAAGCAGTACCTACTTGAAGTCTAGATAGCTACATGCTTGGGTATTAGCCTTGGTTGGTGTGCTGGACGTCTTGGGTGGTACATATGCGGTGGACTTACTGGACCTCCTGCTTGGTTGGTGCTCTGGATTGTGTTTGATTTGGACACACCAATCAGTCTCCTGCTGGTGATTTGTTTGCTGGTGCTACTATTTGCCGTGTCCGTAGTTGAATGTCTGCTGGGGTATTCCTCTTGCTTGGTGGTATGGATTCCATTGTTTTTGGACCCATCCGATGGTGCGCTTGGTCGTTTCGACTTAGCAGCCCTTTGCGGTTGCCGCACCTTAAATTTTTGTTTGTTTGTTTGTTTCTGCCTATGTGGGGGCAGGCACCTGTGAGCTGAATCATCCAAGAGTGTTTGTGGGATTATGTCTCCTTGGCCTATGGGATAAACGGATCAAATACACATGTTGTTTGTTTGCATCAGATGAGTCACATACAATCAGTATGATGGTATGGTTGGCACTAACCTGCTTACATGACTTTTACATGACTTATCCCATTGGACAGTATGGTTTATACCATGAACTTCATTACAGTCTGCCACTATGGGGGAATTACAGTTTGACTTACGTAAATGGAGTTACAAAAAGGTGAATCTTGACTAGGATGATGTCAGAAGTTGACACCTACCGGCAGAGATTCATGGGTACTATGGGCAGAATGTCCAGAATATCTTACCAGTATCATGTTTGTTGGGCACTGGACCCAGGATTACAAGATATGTTTGACAGCAGCCAAGAGACTTGGAAGTGTGCTGCTGGGAGATAGATTACATGGCCCGCATGTTGGATCAGTGACTAATCACCAACGGGTGTGCCTTGGTACAGGCCACGACAAGGTGACATCAGGTTCAGGGATACACACAGTATAGTAGCTTGCTTTGAGTGGCATGGCCCCATTGCAGCTATCATACGGGTTTGTGTGGGGTTTTCTTTTGTTTACCTGGCCCTACCAAGCTTAGTAAGCGGATGTGATGTTGCAGCTACTACATACATGTCATTTGGTAGAATGACCTGGAGCAACATCATGACTTGTCATGCAGGAGCGCAGGGTACTCTAAACTTTAGGACACCTGCAGTACAGGCCGTAATCTTGGTATGGGACAAGATTATATATGACCTGCCAGGGATACAAGTTCCTGAGTCTTACTGAAATGTGCCATCCAAGCGCTAATGTGTACGATGATCACATAGAGGGGAGTTACCGTCCCTCTGGCATGACAGGTACAGCGTATGGAGTTATTTCTGTACGTTACTTCAGGTTTTATTTGTTTCATTCCCCATGGCAGAACTGACAAGGTTGCATTATGATTATACTTTTGCCTACGCACCTAGCTGAAATATTAGTGGTTGATTTTCCACATCATCAGTGGTTTGCGCGTGTCATCATTACAGACTTGTCATCATTTGACCTAATCATGCCTGCATTAATTGTTTTCATACCTCCAACCGCATCCCCGCCTCCGCCCATCCTTCCTCGGTCCCCTCTCTTTGGGCCAGTAATGCTTGGGATGAGCATTGAGGACGATGCTCCCGGTAAGGAGGGCAGAGTGTAGTGAATTCGCCCTAAGCCCGCGAGGGCTTAGGCAGGTTATAAGCTAGGCCTGTGAGGGCTTAGGCAGGTTCTAAGCTAAGCCTGTGAGGGCTTAAGCTGGGCATAACATCAAGGCTAAGCCATAACGGCTTAGGTGGGTTGAAGCTAAGCCGTGCAAGGCCGGAGGGCCAGGACTTAGGCTGAGACCCTGAGATACCATGTATGGTATGTATATCATACTGTTAGGCCTGCACCTTACCATGTAAGTGCAGCATTGACACGTCAGGCTTAAAGGACAATTGCAAGGGGCAACTGGCGCACTGCTTATAAAGGGAAACTGCCAAGACATTGGCAGGAGACTGTGAACACAGCAGGTCAACCTACAGTCAACCTACAGTCAACCTGCTGGCAGAACCTGCAGGGTTCAGGAGGACTTCGTTGCATTCATAGACCAGAGGCAGCCAAGGGTGGCTAACTAGACACGGCTTTGGGATTGTACTATTCCTGTCAGGGTTATATAGTATGTTTGGCCCTGAGTTGGTAGTGACATATTTGGGTCGAGTAGCATGAACTCAAGTTACGTTTTTATTTGGCCTTGAGTTGGCCTGAGTGTACCGCCATAGTGTTGAGTGTACCTGCCAGTCTCGGAGCCACTTGCACTTTATCAAGTGGTAAGGTATCAAGTGTCAAGGGCTGTCACAACCCTTTGCCTCATTTCGGGCTTTCACCAACCCTATACAGTTGGTTGCAATAGTTTTGGCCCAAAACTCAGATTTTGTTAGGAAATGGTCTGCTTCTGTGAAATGGCATGGCCGTTCATTGCTCTCTTGCACAGGCAGCTTCTGTATGAGGTCCAGGTTGTCACCAATGGGTGCGGTCAGCATCTCTGTTGCTCTGTGTTGCTTGGCTGCTGAGAAAAGCAGGGGTCTTGCAAGGGAGACAGCGGAGGCATTTTTGCTGCTTTTTAAGGGGGTAAATGCTGAGAACTGCCAGCAGGCACAGGTGCCCTTTCTTTACTGTTTAGGGGCAGTAGCATATAGACCAGGTGTGAAGCAGGTGCAGGGGCTATACCAGTTCAATGGCAGGGCAGGTGGGGGTAGGCAGGGCATGCGAGAAGTTGGGGCAAGTGCAAGGCTGAGCTGAGAGGGCTGTGGGAGGGGAGCAGATGGGGTGTGGGGCTGGCAACCACAGGAGGGGCAGAGGTGGAAGGGGAGAGCCAGGTTAAAAAAAGCAGGAGGGCTATAGGAACAGGGGGGAGGCTTGCTGGTCTGCGTCTGCTAAGGCTAAGGCTGGCTGGCTGGCTTTTATATAGTATGTTTATAGGGCACGCCCGGGGCTCGAACTCGGGACGTCTCGCGTGCGAGGCTACTTGTGGTACCACTTGGGCATACCAACTGCAGCACATTGATGCTCTGCCTGTTTACTTTCTTAAACATAAATGGTTGTAAATCATGTCTTGCTGCTGCTGCTTAAACCCCAGCCTTATGTTCCGGCCAAAACTTTTGCAACCAACTGTAAATAGGGCTGAGTTGAAGGACTCTTCACTCTTCTTCATACACTCTAGCTCTTCCTTAGAGGCTTGGGCATTGCATATTGATTTGTTGCTTATAGCAGCTGGCTTACGGGCTATACAGATTCATCTGTATATGGGCCAGCTAGCGTTGTGTTTTGTTGCATTGCATAGATGCATGCTTGCACGGACCCCACCTATCGGGTTCCTATGGCATTACTTGTGGCAGTGCGCACCAGCATGACTTGCAACATTATGGAAGATCATTGGGATAAACGCGCTACTCTACAGCGAACCTCCGCTCTATAGGTCGGACCGTTTCCGCACGGGCTGTGTTACAGATGACATGCACAGGCAGCAGGGAAAACCGAGGGGTAAACAAGCTGTCTGGACAGCCCGGGGCCTGACCGGATAAAGCATAGGACGGAGATCGCGGCACCTGGTTTCGGAGCTTTGAAGCTTTGCGATAATGTGTTAAGGTGTAGCTTGCGACTGTTCGACAGACATCGCATGTATGGATACAACTGCAACTATTGAGAATGGAAGATACGTACAAGAGCATGACTGTCATATGTCGAGTTCTCATGCTTCTATGTATCAGAGCAGAAGCAAGCATATGCGACGATAAAAGGAAAGTCGGGCTGACACGCACTGCGAGATATGGCTATGCATGGCGATGCGACTACTGCAGCCTCCTAACTTTACATGGAAGGACAGCATATCACGGAGGAAAGGGTAATATACTTTAGATCCATGACAGCGAGCCCATATGTATACAGTTGAGAGCTCGAAGAGAAGACGTGCTTTGTGTGACATGATTGATGGTCACTCGAGCCGGGCAGTACAAGTGACAGGAGCGTAAACCTTGGAACCTTGGACTACAACGCACGTTCGCGGCCTTCCAAGAAGATGACCGACGACCGGCCAACATTAGCAATGGTTCCAGGGCGAGCAACAACAGCAGTATCATCTGATTAGAGAACCCGTGAACATTGCTGAGTGGACAGCATTGATATACTTGATAATCTGAATTACATGACTGCATCTTTGAAGGCGACAGCAGTTTTCATCCCAGCCAACTTGTGCATTTGTTGTGACTCAGTTGTTGTTGTTTACAATACCTTAGCAGCAGCAAAGGCTGCAACCACGGATGACATGACATGACTTAGTTACTTAACAACTGAGATTGTGCACTCAGTTCAGATTATGGATTGACAGAATGGACTATGCCAGTTTTTATTGCATTGCACAATACTGGATATGCCAGGTTGGCATTGTTTGCTGGAGAAATTTGCAGAAAATTTTCACTTTTGCAAGGAGTAATAAGCACATAGCACATGCGGATGACTCAAGGTAGACTGCTTGTACGAGTTCATACGTGCATAGTGGATCTTCATAGTCGGATGCACGGACTGAGAGGAGCAACGCACTTCTTGAACGCCAAGCTCTACTGATAGTAAGCAGTACCTACTTGAAGTCTAGATAGCTACATGCTTGGGTATTAGCCTTGGTTGGTGTGCTGGACGTCTTGGGTGGTACATATGCGGTGGACTTACTGGACCTCCTGCTTGGTTGGTGCTCTGGATTGTGTTTGATTTGGACACACCAATCAGTCTCCTGCTGGTGATTTGTTTGCTGGTGCTACTATTTGCCGTGTCCGTAGTTGAATGTCTGCTTGGGTATTCCTCTTGCTTGGTGGTATGGATTCCATTGTTTTTGGACCCATCCGATGGTGCGCTTGGTCGTTTCGACTTAGCAGCCCTTTGCGGTTGCCGCACCTTAAATTTTTGTTTGTTTGTTTGTTTCTGCCTATGTGGGGGCAGGCACCTGTGAGCTGAATCATCCAAGAGTGTTTGTGGGATTATGTCTCCTTGGCCTATGGGATAAACGGATCAAATACACATGTTGTTTGTTTGCATCAGATGAGTCACATACAATCAGTATGATGGTATGGTTGGCACTAACCTGCTTACATGACTTTTACATGACTTATTCCATTGGACAGTATGGTTTATACCATGAACTTCATTATAGTCTGCCACTATGGGGGAATTACAGTTTGACTTACGTAAATGGAGTTACAAAAAGGTGAATCTTGACTAGGATGATGTCAGAAGTTGACACCTACCGGCAGAGATTCATGGGTACTATGGGCAGAATGTCCAGAATATCTTACCAGTATCATGTTTGTTGGGCACTGGACCCAGGATTACAAGATATGTTTGACAGCAGCCAAGAGACTTGGAAGTGTGCTGCTGGGAGATAGATTACATGGCCCGCATGTTGGATCAGTGACTAATCACCAACGGGTGTGCCTTGGTACAGGCCACGACAAGGTGACATCAGGTTCAGGGATACACACAGTATAGTAGCTTGCTTTGAGTGGCATGGCCCCATTGCAGCTATCATACGGGTTTGTGTGGGGTTTTCTTTTGTTTACCTGGCCCTACCAAGCTTAGTAAGCGGATGTGATGTTGCAGCTACTACATACATGTCATTTGGTAGAATGACCTGGAGCAACATCATGACTTGTCATGCAGGAGCGCAGGGTACTCTAAACTTTAGGACACCTGCAGTACAGGCCGTAATCTTGGTATGGGACAAGATTATATATGACCTGCCAGGGATACAAGTTCCTGAGTCTTACTGAAATGTGCCATCCAAGCGCTAATGTGTACGATGATCACATAGAGGGGAGTTACCGTCCCTCTGGCATGACAGGTACAGCGTATGGAGTTATTTCTGTACGTTACTTCAGGTTTTATTTGTTTCATTCCCCATGGCAGAACTGACAAGGTTGCATTATGATTATACTTTTGCCTACGCACCTAGCTGAAATATTAGTGGTTGATTTTCCACATCATCAGTGGTTTGCGCGTGTCATCATTACAGACTTGTCATCATTTGACCTAATCATGCCTGCATTAATTGTTTTCATACCTCCAACCGCATCCCCGCCTCCGCCCATCCTTCCTCGGTCCCCTCTCTTTGGGCCAGTAATGCTTGGGATGAGCATTGAGGACGATGCTCCCGGTAAGGAGGGCAGAGTGTAGTGAATTCGCCCTAAGCCCGCGAGGGCTTAGGCAGGTTATAAGCTAGGCCTGTGAGGGCTTAGGCAGGTTCTAAGCTAAGCCTGTGAGGGCTTAAGCTGGGCATAACATCAAGGCTAAGCCATAACGGCTTAGGTGGGTTGAAGCTAAGCCGTGCAAGGCCGGAGGGCCAGGACTTAGGCTGAGACCCTGAGATACCATGTATGGTATGTATATCATACTGTTAGGCCTGCACCTTACCATGTAAGTGCAGCATTGACACGTCAGGCTTAAAGGACAATTGCAAGGGGCAACTGGCGCACTGCTTATAAAGGGAAACTGCCAAGACATTGGCAGGAGACTGTGAACACAGCAGGTCAACCTACAGTCAACCTACAGTCAACCTGCTGGCAGAACCTGCAGGGTTCAGGAGGACTTCGTTGCATTCATAGACCAGAGGCAGCCAAGGGTGGCTAACTAGACACGGCTTTGGGATTGTACTATTCCTGTCAGGGTTATATAGTATGTTTGGCCCTGAGTTGGTAGTGACATATTTGGGTCGAGTAGCATGAACTCAAGTTACGTTTTTATTTGGCCTTGAGTTGGCCTGAGTGTACCGCCATAGTGTTGAGTGTACCTGCCAGTCTCGGAGCCACTTGCACTTTATCAAGTGGTAAGGTATCAAGTGTCAAGGGCTGTCACAACCCTTTGCCTCATTTCGGGCTTTCACCAACCCTATACAGTTGGTTGCAATAGTTTTGGCCCAAAACTCAGATTTTGTTAGGAAATGGTCTGCTTCTGTGAAATGGCATGGCCGTTCATTGCTCTCTTGCACAGGCAGCTTCTGTATGAGGTCCAGGTTGTCACCAATGGGTGCGGTCAGCATCTCTGTTGCTCTGTGTTGCTTGGCTGCTGAGAAAAGCAGGGGTCTTGCAAGGGAGACAGCGGAGGCATTTTTGCTGCTTTTTAAGGGGGTAAATGCTGAGAACTGCCAGCAGGCACAGGTGCCCTTTCTTTACTGTTTAGGGGCAGTAGCATATAGACCAGGTGTGAAGCAGGTGCAGGGGCTATACCAGTTCAATGGCAGGGCAGGTGGGGGTAGGCAGGGCATGCGAGAAGTTGGGGCAAGTGCAAGGCTGAGCTGAGAGGGCTGTGGGAGGGGAGCAGATGGGGTGTGGGGCTGGCAACCACAGGAGGGGCAGAGGTGGAAGGGGAGAGCCAGGTTAAAAAAAGCAGGAGGGCTATAGGAACAGGGGGGAGGCTTGCTGGTCTGCGTCTGCTAAGGCTAAGGCTGGCTGGCTGGCTTTTATATAGTATGTTTATAGGGCACGCCCGGGGCTCGAACTCGGGACGTCTCGCGTGCGAGGCTACTTGTGGTACCACTTGGGCATACCAACTGCAGCACATTGATGCTCTGCCTGTTTACTTTCTTAAACATAAATGGTTGTAAATCATGTCTTGCTGCTGCTGCTTAAACCCCAGCCTTATGTTCCGGCCAAAACTTTTGCAACCAACTGTAAATAGGGCTGAGTTGAAGGACTCTTCACTCTTCTTCATACACTCTAGCTCTTCCTTAGAGGCTTGGGCATTGCATATTGATTTGTTGCTTATAGCAGCTGGCTTACGGGCTATACAGATTCATCTGTATATGGGCCAGCTAGCGTTGTGTTTTGTTGCATTGCATAGATGCATGCTTGCACGGACCCCACCTATCGGGTTCCTATGGCATTACTTGTGGCAGTGCGCACCAGCATGACTTGCAACATTATGGAAGATCATTGGGATAAACGCGCTACTCTACAGCGAACCTCCGCTCTATAGGTCGGACCGTTTCCGCACGGGCTGTGTTACAGATGACATGCACAGGCAGCAGGGAAAACCGAGGGGTAAACAAGCTGTCTGGACAGCCCGGGGCCTGACCGGATAAAGCATAGGACGGAGATCGCGGCACCTGGTTTCGGAGCTTTGAAGCTTTGCGATAATGTGTTAAGGTGTAGCTTGCGACTGTTCGACAGACATCGCATGTATGGATACAACTGCAACTATTGAGAATGGAAGATACGTACAAGAGCATGACTGTCATATGTCGAGTTCTCATGCTTCTATGTATCAGAGCAGAAGCAAGCATATGCGACGATAAAAGGAAAGTCGGGCTGACACGCACTGCGAGATATGGCTATGCATGGCGATGCGACTACTGCAGCCTCCTAACTTTACATGGAAGGACAGCATATCACGGAGGAAAGGGTAATATACTTTAGATCCATGACAGCGAGCCCATATGTATACAGTTGAGAGCTCGAAGAGAAGACGTGCTTTGTGTGACATGATTGATGGTCACTCGAGCCGGGCAGTACAAGTGACAGGAGCGTAAACCTTGGAACCTTGGACTACAACGCACGTTCGCGGCCTTCCAAGAAGATGACCGACGACCGGCCAACATTAGCAATGGTTCCAGGGCGAGCAACAACAGCAGTATCATCTGATTAGAGAACCCGTGAACATTGCTGAGTGGACAGCATTGATATACTTGATAATCTGAATTACATGACTGCATCTTTGAAGGCGACAGCAGTTTTCATCCCAGCCAACTTGTGCATTTGTTGTGACTCAGTTGTTGTTGTTTACAATACCTTAGCAGCAGCAAAGGCTGCAACCACGGATGACATGACATGACTTAGTTACTTAACAACTGAGATTGTGCACTCAGTTCAGATTATGGATTGACAGAATGGACTATGCCAGTTTTTATTGCATTGCACAATACTGGATATGCCAGGTTGGCATTGTTTGCTGGAGAAATTTGCAGAAAATTTTCACTTTTGCAAGGAGTAATAAGCACATAGCACATGCGGATGACTCAAGGTAGACTGCTTGTACGAGTTCATACGTGCATAGTGGATCTTCATAGTCGGATGCACGGACTGAGAGGAGCAACGCACTTCTTGAACGCCAAGCTCTACTGATAGTAAGCAGTACCTACTTGAAGTCTAGATAGCTACATGCTTGGGTATTAGCCTTGGTTGGTGTGCTGGACGTCTTGGGTGGTACATATGCGGTGGACTTACTGGACCTCCTGCTTGGTTGGTGCTCTGGATTGTGTTTGATTTGGACACACCAATCAGTCTCCTGCTGGTGATTTGTTTGCTGGTGCTACTATTTGCCGTGTCCGTAGTTGAATGTCTGCTTGGGTATTCCTCTTGCTTGGTGGTATGGATTCCATTGTTTTTGGACCCATCCGATGGTGCGCTTGGTCGTTTCGACTTAGCAGCCCTTTGCGGTTGCCGCACCTTAAATTTTTGTTTGTTTGTTTGTTTCTGCCTATGTGGGGGCAGGCACCTGTGAGCTGAATCATCCAAGAGTGTTTGTGGGATTATGTCTCCTTGGCCTATGGGATAAACGGATCAAATACACATGTTGTTTGTTTGCATCAGATGAGTCACATACAATCAGTATGATGGTATGGTTGGCACTAACCTGCTTACATGACTTTTACATGACTTATCCCATTGGACAGTATGGTTTATACCATGAACTTCATTACAGTCTGCCACTATGGGGGAATTACAGTTTGACTTACGTAAATGGAGTTACAAAAAGGTGAATCTTGACTAGGATGATGTCAGAAGTTGACACCTACCGGCAGAGATTCATGGGTACTATGGGCAGAATGTCCAGAATATCTTACCAGTATCATGTTTGTTGGGCACTGGACCCAGGATTACAAGATATGTTTGACAGCAGCCAAGAGACTTGGAAGTGTGCTGCTGGGAGATAGATTACATGGCCCGCATGTTGGATCAGTGACTAATCACCAACGGGTGTGCCTTGGTACAGGCCACGACAAGGTGACATCAGGTTCAGGGATACACACAGTATAGTAGCTTGCTTTGAGTGGCATGGCCCCATTGCAGCTATCATACGGGTTTGTGTGGGGTTTTCTTTTGTTTACCTGGCCCTACCAAGCTTAGTAAGCGGATGTGATGTTGCAGCTACTACATACATGTCATTTGGTAGAATGACCTGGAGCAACATCATGACTTGTCATGCAGGAGCGCAGGGTACTCTAAACTTTAGGACACCTGCAGTACAGGCCGTAATCTTGGTATGGGACAAGATTATATATGACCTGCCAGGGATACAAGTTCCTGAGTCTTACTGAAATGTGCCATCCAAGCGCTAATGTGTACGATGATCACATAGAGGGGAGTTACCGTCCCTCTGGCATGACAGGTACAGCGTATGGAGTTATTTCTGTACGTTACTTCAGGTTTTATTTGTTTCATTCCCCATGGCAGAACTGACAAGGTTGCATTATGATTATACTTTTGCCTACGCACCTAGCTGAAATATTAGTGGTTGATTTTCCACATCATCAGTGGTTTGCGCGTGTCATCATTACAGACTTGTCATCATTTGACCTAATCATGCCTGCATTAATTGTTTTCATACCTCCAACCGCATCCCCGCCTCCGCCCATCCTTCCTCGGTCCCCTCTCTTTGGGCCAGTAATGCTTGGGATGAGCATTGAGGACGATGCTCCCGGTAAGGAGGGCAGAGTGTAGTGAATTCGCCCTAAGCCCGCGAGGGCTTAGGCAGGTTATAAGCTAGGCCTGTGAGGGCTTAGGCAGGTTCTAAGCTAAGCCTGTGAGGGCTTAAGCTGGGCATAACATCAAGGCTAAGCCATAACGGCTTAGGTGGGTTGAAGCTAAGCCGTGCAAGGCCGGAGGGCCAGGACTTAGGCTGAGACCCTGAGATACCATGTATGGTATGTATATCATACTGTTAGGCCTGCACCTTACCATGTAAGTGCAGCATTGACACGTCAGGCTTAAAGGACAATTGCAAGGGGCAACTGGCGCACTGCTTATAAAGGGAAACTGCCAAGACATTGGCAGGAGACTGTGAACACAGCAGGTCAACCTACAGTCAACCTACAGTCAACCTGCTGGCAGAACCTGCAGGGTTCAGGAGGACTTCGTTGCATTCATAGACCAGAGGCAGCCAAGGGTGGCTAACTAGACACGGCTTTGGGATTGTACTATTCCTGTCAGGGTTATATAGTATGTTTGGCCCTGAGTTGGTAGTGACATATTTGGGTCGAGTAGCATGAACTCAAGTTACGTTTTTATTTGGCCTTGAGTTGGCCTGAGTGTACCGCCATAGTGTTGAGTGTACCTGCCAGTCTCGGAGCCACTTGCACTTTATCAAGTGGTAAGGTATCAAGTGTCAAGGGCTGTCACAACCCTTTGCCTCATTTCGGGCTTTCACCAACCCTATACAGTTGGTTGCAATAGTTTTGGCCCAAAACTCAGATTTTGTTAGGAAATGGTCTGCTTCTGTGAAATGGCATGGCCGTTCATTGCTCTCTTGCACAGGCAGCTTCTGTATGAGGTCCAGGTTGTCACCAATGGGTGCGGTCAGCATCTCTGTTGCTCTGTGTTGCTTGGCTGCTGAGAAAAGCAGGGGTCTTGCAAGGGAGACAGCGGAGGCATTTTTGCTGCTTTTTAAGGGGGTAAATGCTGAGAACTGCCAGCAGGCACAGGTGCCCTTTCTTTACTGTTTAGGGGCAGTAGCATATAGACCAGGTGTGAAGCAGGTGCAGGGGCTATACCAGTTCAATGGCAGGGCAGGTGGGGGTAGGCAGGGCATGCGAGAAGTTGGGGCAAGTGCAAGGCTGAGCTGAGAGGGCTGTGGGAGGGGAGCAGATGGGGTGTGGGGCTGGCAACCACAGTAGGGGCAGAGGTGGAAGGGGAGAGCCAGGTTAAAAAAAGCAGGAGGGCTATAGGAACAGGGGGGAGGCTTGCTGGTCTGCGTCTGCTAAGGCTAAAGCTGGCTGGCTGGCTTTTATATAGTATGTTTATAGGGCACGCCCGGGGCTCGAACTCGGGACGTCTCGCGTGCGAGGCTACTTGTGGTACCACTTGGGCATACCAACTGCAGCACATTGATGCTCTGCCTGTTTACTTTCTTAAACATAAATGGTTGTAAATCATGTCTTGCTGCTGCTGCTTAAACCCCAGCCTTATGTTCCGGCCAAAACTTTTGCAACCAACTGTAAATAGGGCTGAGTTGAAGGACTCTTCACTCTTCTTCATACACTCTAGCTCTTCCTTAGAGGCTTGGGCATTGCATATTGATTTGTTGCTTATAGCAGCTGGCTTACGGGCTATACAGATTCATCTGTATATGGGCCAGCTAGCGTTGTGTTTTGTTGCATTGCATAGATGCATGCTTGCACGGACCCCACCTATCGGGTTCCTATGGCATTACTTGTGGCAGTGCGCACCAGCATGACTTGCAACATTATGGAAGATCATTGGGATAAACGCGCTACTCTACAGCGAACCTCCGCTCTATAGGTCGGACCGTTTCCGCACGGGCTGTGTTACAGATGACATGCACAGGCAGCAGGGAAAACCGAGGGGTAAACAAGCTGTCTGGACAGCCCGGGGCCTGACCGGATAAAGCATAGGACGGAGATCGCGGCACCTGGTTTCGGAGCTTTGAAGCTTTGCGATAATGTGTTAAGGTGTAGCTTGCGACTGTTCGACAGACATCGCATGTATGGATACAACTGCAACTATTGAGAATGGAAGATACGTACAAGAGCATGACTGTCATATGTCGAGTTCTCATGCTTCTATGTATCAGAGCAGAAGCAAGCATATGCGACGATAAAAGGAAAGTCGGGCTGACACGCACTGCGAGATATGGCTATGCATGGCGATGCGACTACTGCAGCCTCCTAACTTTACATGGAAGGACAGCATATCACGGAGGAAAGGGTAATATACTTTAGATCCATGACAGCGAGCCCATATGTATACAGTTGAGAGCTCGAAGAGAAGACGTGCTTTGTGTGACATGATTGATGGTCACTCGAGCCGGGCAGTACAAGTGACAGGAGCGTAAACCTTGGAACCTTGGACTACAACGCACGTTCGCGGCCTTCCAAGAAGATGACCGACGACCGGCCAACATTAGCAATGGTTCCAGGGCGAGCAACAACAGCAGTATCATCTGATTAGAGAACCCGTGAACATTGCTGAGTGGACAGCATTGATATACTTGATAATCTGAATTACATGACTGCATCTTTGAAGGCGACAGCAGTTTTCATCCCAGCCAACTTGTGCATTTGTTGTGACTCAGTTGTTGTTGTTTACAATACCTTAGCAGCAGCAAAGGCTGCAACCACGGATGACATGACATGACTTAGTTACTTAACAACTGAGATTGTGCACTCAGTTCAGATTATGGATTGACAGAATGGACTATGCCAGTTTTTATTGCATTGCACAATACTGGATATGCCAGGTTGGCATTGTTTGCTGGAGAAATTTGCAGAAAATTTTCACTTTTGCAAGGAGTAATAAGCACATAGCACATGCGGATGACTCAAGGTAGACTGCTTGTACGAGTTCATACGTGCATAGTGGATCTTCATAGTCGGATGCACGGACTGAGAGGAGCAACGCACTTCTTGAACGCCAAGCTCTACTGATAGTAAGCAGTACCTACTTGAAGTCTAGATAGCTACATGCTTGGGTATTAGCCTTGGTTGGTGTGCTGGACGTCTTGGGTGGTACATATGCGGTGGACTTACTGGACCTCCTGCTTGGTTGGTGCTCTGGATTGTGTTTGATTTGGACACACCAATCAGTCTCCTGCTGGTGATTTGTTTGCTGGTGCTACTATTTGCCGTGTCCGTAGTTGAATGTCTGCTTGGGTATTCCTCTTGCTTGGTGGTATGGATTCCATTGTTTTTGGACCCATCCGATGGTGCGCTTGGTCGTTTCGACTTAGCAGCCCTTTGCGGTTGCCGCACCTTAAGTTTTTGTTTGTTTGTTTGTTTCTGCCTATGTGGGGGCAGGCACCTGTGAGCTGAATCATCCAAGAGTGTTTGTGGGATTATGTCTCCTTGGCCTATGGGATAAACGGATCAAATACACATGTTGTTTGTTTGCATCAGATGAGTCACATACAATCAGTATGATGGTATGGTTGGCACTAACCTGCTTACATGACTTTTACATGACTTATCCCATTGGACAGTATGGTTTATACCATGAACTTCATTACAGTCTGCCACTATGGGGGAATTACAGTTTGACTTACGTAAATGGAGTTACAAAAAGGTGAATCTTGACTAGGATGATGTCAGAAGTTGACACCTACCGGCAGATATTCATGGGTACTATGGGCAGAATGTCCAGAATATCTTACCAGTATCATGTTTGTTGGGCACTGGACCCAGGATTACAAGATATGTTTGACAGCAGCCAAGAGACTTGGAAGTGTGCTGCTGGGAGATAGATTACATGGCCCGCATGTTGGATCAGTGACTAATCACCAACGGGTGTGCCTTGGTACAGGCCACGACAAGGTGACATCAGGTTCAGGGATACACACAGTATAGTAGCTTGCTTTGAGTGGCATGGCCCCATTGCAGCTATCATACGGGTTTGTGTGGGGTTTTCTTTTGTTTACCTGGCCCTACCAAGCTTAGTAAGCGGATGTGATGTTGCAGCTACTACATACATGTCATTTGGTAGAATGACCTGGAGCAACATCATGACTTGTCATGCAGGAGCGCAGGGTACTCTAAACTTTAGGACACCTGCAGTACAGGCCGTAATCTTGGTATGGGACAAGATTATATATGACCTGCCAGGGATACAAGTTCCTGAGTCTTACTGAAATGTGCCATCCAAGCGCTAATGTGTACGATGATCACATAGAGGGGAGTTACCGTCCCTCTGGCATGACAGGTACAGCGTATGGAGTTATTTCTGTACGTTACTTCAGGTTTTATTTGTTTCATTCCCCATGGCAGAACTGACAAGGTTGCATTATGATTATACTTTTGCCTACGCACCTAGCTGAAATATTAGTGGTTGATTTTCCACATCATCAGTGGTTTGCGCGTGTCATCATTACAGACTTGTCATCATTTGACCTAATCATGCCTGCATTAATTGTTTTCATACCTCCAACCGCATCCCCGCCTCCGCCCATCCTTCCTCGGTCCCCTCTCTTTGGGCCAGTAATGCTTGGGATGAGCATTGAGGACGATGCTCCCGGTAAGGAGGGCAGAGTGTAGTGAATTCGCCCTAAGCCCGCGAGGGCTTAGGCAGGTTATAAGCTAGGCCTGTGAGGGCTTAGGCAGGTTCTAAGCTAAGCCTGTGAGGGCTTAAGCTGGGCATAACATCAAGGCTAAGCCATAACGGCTTAGGTGGGTTGAAGCTAAGCCATGCAAGGCCGGAGGGCCAGGACTTAGGCTGAGACCCTGAGATACCATGTATGGTATGTATATCATACTGTTAGGCCTGCACCTTACCATGTAAGTGCAGCATTGACACGTCAGGCTTAAAGGACAATTGCAAGGGGCAACTGGCGCACTGCTTATAAAGGGAAACTGCCAAGACATTGGCAGGAGACTGTGAACACAGCAGGTCAACCTACAGTCAACCTACAGTCAACCTGCTGGCAGAACCTGCAGGGTTCAGGAGGACTTCGTTGCATTCATAGACCAGAGGCAGCCAAGGGTGGCTAACTAGACACGGCTTTGGGATTGTACTATTCCTGTCAGGGTTATATAGTATGTTTGGCCCTGAGTTGGTAGTGACATATTTGGGTCGAGTAGCATGAACTCAAGTTACGTTTTTATTTGGCCTTGAGTTGGCCTGAGTGTACCGCCATAGTGTTGAGTGTACCTGCCAGTCTCGGAGCCACTTGCACTTTATCAAGTGGTAAGGTATCAAGTGTCAAGGGCTGTCACAACCCTTTGCCTCATTTCGGGCTTTCACCAACCCTATACAGTTGGTTGCAATAGTTTTGGCCCAAAACTCAGATTTTGTTAGGAAATGGTCTGCTTCTGTGAAATGGCATGGCCGTTCATTGCTCTCTTGCACAGGCAGCTTCTGTATGAGGTCCAGGTTGTCACCAATGGGTGCGGTCAGCATCTCTGTTGCTCTGTGTTGCTTGGCTGCTGAGAAAAGCAGGGGTCTTGCAAGGGAGACAGCGGAGGCATTTTTGCTGCTTTTTAAGGGGGTAAATGCTGAGAACTGCCAGCAGGCACAGGTGCCCTTTCTTTACTGTTTAGGGGCAGTAGCATATAGACCAGGTGTGAAGCAGGTGCAGGGGCTATACCAGTTCAATGGCAGGGCAGGTGGGGGTAGGCAGGGCATGCGAGAAGTTGGGGCAAGTGCAAGGCTGAGCTGAGAGGGCTGTGGGAGGGGAGCAGATGGGGTGTGGGGCTGGCAACCACAGGAGGGGCAGAGGTGGAAGGGGAGAGCCAGGTTAAAAAAAGCAGGAGGGCTATAGGAACAGGGGGGAGGCTTGCTGGTCTGCGTCTGCTAAGGCTAAGGCTGGCTGGCTGGCTTTTATATAGTATGTTTATAGGGCACGCCCGGGGCTCGAACTCGGGACGTCTCGCGTGCGAGGCTACTTGTGGTACCACTTGGGCATACCAACTGCAGCACATTGATGCTCTGCCTGTTTACTTTCTTAAACATAAATGGTTGTAAATCATGTCTTGCTGCTGCTGCTTAAACCCCAGCCTTATGTTCCGGCCAAAACTTTTGCAACCAACTGTAAATAGGGCTGAGTTGAAGGACTCTTCACTCTTCTTCATACACTCTAGCTCTTCCTTAGAGGCTTGGGCATTGCATATTGATTTGTTGCTTATAGCAGCTGGCTTACGGGCTATACAGATTCATCTGTATATGGGCCAGCTAGCGTTGTGTTTTGTTGCATTGCATAGATGCATGCTTGCACGGACCCCACCTATCGGGTTCCTATGGCATTACTTGTGGCAGTGCGCACCAGCATGACTTGCAACATTATGGAAGATCATTGGGATAAACGCGCTACTCTACAGCGAACCTCCGCTCTATAGGTCGGACCGTTTCCGCACGGGCTGTGTTACAGATGACATGCACAGGCAGCAGGGAAAACCGAGGGGTAAACAAGCTGTCTGGACAGCCCGGGGCCTGACCGGATAAAGCATAGGACGGAGATCGCGGCACCTGGTTTCGGAGCTTTGAAGCTTTGCGATAATGTGTTAAGGTGTAGCTTGCGACTGTTCGACAGACATCGCATGTATGGATACAACTGCAACTATTGAGAATGGAAGATACGTACAAGAGCATGACTGTCATATGTCGAGTTCTCATGCTTCTATGTATCAGAGCAGAAGCAAGCATATGCGACGATAAAAGGAAAGTCGGGCTGACACGCACTGCGAGATATGGCTATGCATGGCGATGCGACTACTGCAGCCTCCTAACTTTACATGGAAGGACAGCATATCACGGAGGAAAGGGTAATATACTTTAGATCCATGACAGCGAGCCCATATGTATACAGTTGAGAGCTCGAAGAGAAGACGTGCTTTGTGTGACATGATTGATGGTCACTCGAGCCGGGCAGTACAAGTGACAGGAGCGTAAACCTTGGAACCTTGGACTACAACGCACGTTCGCGGCCTTCCAAGAAGATGACCGACGACCGGCCAACATTAGCAATGGTTCCAGGGCGAGCAACAACAGCAGTATCATCTGATTAGAGAACCCGTGAACATTGCTGAGTGGACAGCATTGATATACTTGATAATCTGAATTACATGACTGCATCTTTGAAGGCGACAGCAGTTTTCATCCCAGCCAACTTGTGCATTTGTTGTGACTCAGTTGTTGTTGTTTACAATACCTTAGCAGCAGCAAAGGCTGCAACCACGGATGACATGACATGACTTAGTTACTTAACAACTGAGATTGTGCACTCAGTTCAGATTATGGATTGACAGAATGGACTATGCCAGTTTTTATTGCATTGCACAATACTGGATATGCCAGGTTGGCATTGTTTGCTGGAGAAATTTGCAGAAAATTTTCACTTTTGCAAGGAGTAATAAGCACATAGCACATGCGGATGACTCAAGGTAGACTGCTTGTACGAGTTCATACGTGCATAGTGGATCTTCATAGTCGGATGCACGGACTGAGAGGAGCAACGCACTTCTTGAACACCAAGCTCTACTGATAGTAAGCAGTACCTACTTGAAGTCTAGATAGCTACATGCTTGGGTATTAGCCTTGGTTGGTGTGCTGGACGTCTTGGGTGGTACATATGCGGTGGACTTACTGGACCTCCTGCTTGGTTGGTGCTCTGGATTGTGTTTGATTTGGACACACCAATCAGTCTCCTGCTGGTGATTTGTTTGCTGGTGCTACTATTTGCCGTGTCCGTAGTTGAATGTCTGCTTGGGTATTCCTCTTGCTTGGTGGTATGGATTCCATTGTTTTTGGACCCATCCGATGGTGCGCTTGGTCGTTTCGACTTAGCAGCCCTTTGCGGTTGCCGCACCTTAAATTTTTGTTTGTTTGTTTGTTTCTGCCTATGTGGGGGCAGGCACCTGTGAGCTGAATCATCCAAGAGTGTTTGTGGGATTATGTCTCCTTGGCCTATGGGATAAACGGATCAAATACACATGTTGTTTGTTTGCATCAGATGAGTCACATACAATCAGTATGATGGTATGGTTGGCACTAACCTGCTTACATGACTTTTACATGACTTATCCCATTGGACAGTATGGTTTATACCATGAACTTCATTACAGTCTGCCACTATGGGGGAATTACAGTTTGACTTACGTAAATGGAGTTACAAAAAGGTGAATCTTGACTAGGATGATGTCAGAAGTTGACACCTACCGGCAGATATTCATGGGTACTATGGGCAGAATGTCCAGAATATCTTACCAGTATCATGTTTGTTGGGCACTGGACCCAGGATTACAAGATATGTTTGACAGCAGCCAAGAGACTTGGAAGTGTGCTGCTGGGAGATAGATTACATGGCCCGCATGTTGGATCAGTGACTAATCACCAACGGGTGTGCCTTGGTACAGGCCACGACAAGGTGACATCAGGTTCAGGGATACACACAGTATAGTAGCTTGCTTTGAGTGGCATGGCCCCATTGCAGCTATCATACGGGTTTGTGTGGGGTTTTCTTTTGTTTACCTGGCCCTACCAAGCTTAGTAAGCGGATGTGATGTTGCAGCTACTACATACATGTCATTTGGTAGAATGACCTGGAGCAACATCATGACTTGTCATGCAGGAGCGCAGGGTACTCTAAACTTTAGGACACCTGCAGTACAGGCCGTAATCTTGGTATGGGACAAGATTATATATGACCTGCCAGGGATACAAGTTCCTGAGTCTTACTGAAATGTGCCATCCAAGCGCTAATGTGTACGATGATCACATAGAGGGGAGTTACCGTCCCTCTGGCATGACAGGTACAGCGTATGGAGTTATTTCTGTACGTTACTTCAGGTTTTATTTGTTTCATTCCCCATGGCAGAACTGACAAGGTTGCATTATGATTATACTTTTGCCTACGCACCTAGCTGAAATATTAGTGGTTGATTTTCCACATCATCAGTGGTTTGCGCGTGTCATCATTACAGACTTGTCATCATTTGACCTAATCATGCCTGCATTAATTGTTTTCATACCTCCAACCGCATCCCCGCCTCCGCCCATCCTTCCTCGGTCCCCTCTCTTTGGGCCAGTAATGCTTGGGATGAGCATTGAGGACGATGCTCCCGGTAAGGAGGGCAGAGTGTAGTGAATTCGCCCTAAGCCCGCGAGGGCTTAGGCAGGTTATAAGCTAGGCCTGTGAGGGCTTAGGCAGGTTCTAAGCTAAGCCTGTGAGGGCTTAAGCTGGGCATAACATCAAGGATAAGCCATAACGGCTTAGGTGGGTTGAAGCTAAGCCGTGCAAGGCCGGAGGGCCAGGACTTAGGCTGAGACCCTGAGATACCATGTATGGTATGTATATCATACTGTTAGGCCTGCACCTTACCATGTAAGTGCAGCATTGACACGTCAGGCTTAAAGGACAATTGCAAGGGGCAACTGGCGCACTGCTTATAAAGGGAAACTGCCAAGACATTGGCAGGAGACTGTGAACACAGCAGGTCAACCTACAGTCAACCTACAGTCAACCTGCTGGCAGAACCTGCAGGGTTCAGGAGGACTTCGTTGCATTCATAGACCAGAGGCAGCCAACTAGACACGGCTTTGGGATTGTACTATTCCTGTCAGGGTTATATAGTATGTTTGGCCCTGAGTTGGTAGTGACATATTTGGGTCGAGTAGCATGAACTCAAGTTACGTTTTTATTTGGCCTTGAGTTGGCCTGAGTGTACCGCCATAGTGTTGAGTGTACCTGCCAGTCTCGGAGCCACTTGCATTTTATCAAGTGGTAAGGTATCAAGTGTCAAGGGCTGTCACAACCCTTTGCCTCATTTCGGGCTTTCACCAACCCTATACAGTTGGTTGCAATAGTTTTGGCCCAAAACTCAGATTTTGTTAGGAAATGGTCTGCTTCTGTGAAATGGCATGGCCGTTCATTGCTCTCTTGCACAGGCAGCTTCTGTATGAGGTCCAGGTTGTCACCAATGGGTGCGGTCAGCATCTCTGTTGCTCTGTGTTGCTTGGCTGCTGAGAAAAGCAGGGGTCTTGCAAGGGAGACAGCGGAGGCATTTTTGCTGCTTTTTAAGGGGGTAAATGCTGAGAACTGCCAGCAGGCACAGGTGCCCTTTCTTTACTGTTTAGGGGCAGTAGCATATAGACCAGGTGTGAAGCAGGTGCAGGGGCTATACCAGTTCAATGGCAGGGCAGGTGGGGGTAGGCAGGGCATGCGAGAAGTTGGGGCAAGTGCAAGGCTGAGCTGAGAGGGCTGTGGGAGGGGAGCAGATGGGGTGTGGGGCTGGCAACCACAGGAGGGGCAGAGGTGGAAGGGGAGAGCCAGGTTAAAAAAAGCAGGAGGGCTATAGGAACAGGGGGGAGGCTTGCTGGTCTGCGTCTGCTAAGGCTAAGGCTGGCTGGCTGGCTTTTATATAGTATGTTTATAGGGCACGCCCGGGGCTCGAACTCGGGACGTCTCGCGTGCGAGGCTACTTGTGGTACCACTTGGGCATACCAACTGCAGCACATTGATGCTCTGCCTGTTTACTTTCTTAAACATAAATGGTTGTAAATCATGTCTTGCTGCTGCTGCTTAAACCCCAGCCTTATGTTCCGGCCAAAACTTTTGCAACCAACTGTAAATAGGGCTGAGTTGAAGGACTCTTCACTCTTCTTCATACACTCTAGCTCTTCCTTAGAGGCTTGGGCATTGCATATTGATTTGTTGCTTATAGCAGCTGGCTTACGGGCTATACAGATTCATCTGTATATGGGCCAGCTAGCATTGTGTTTTGTTGCATTGCATAGATGCATGCTTGCACGGACCCCACCTATCGGGTTCCTATGGCATTACTTGTGGCAGTGCGCACCAGCATGACTTGCAACATTATGGAAGATCATTGGGATAAACGCGCTACTCTACAGCGAACCTCCGCTCTATAGGTCGGACCGTTTCCGCACGGGCTGTGTTACAGATGACATGCACAGGCAGCAGGGAAAACCGAGGGGTAAACAAGCTGTCTGGACAGCCCGGGGCCTGACCGGATAAAGCATAGGACGGAGATCGCGGCACTTTATGGTCGAGCACACTCTCCAGTTACTACAGGCCAAATACAGCACTGATGGCCATCATGTAGGCACACTACATTATTGTACGTAGCAGTCACACATTCTGATTATCAAAGTTAGCGTCAGTGTAGTGCTTGATCCGCACCTTGCAACACCTTCAGTACTATCTTGCAGCCTTGTAACGGCTGCCTGCCATAAGGATCCAGAAGATGATGATGCTGAGGGTTGTCTTCTGAGCATGTTACTGTTGGCAGCCTGATCTGCATGAACGCCGCAGTAGGCACTCCCTCCTCGTGGTTTGTTGCCGCAGGGGTCTTTGTTCTTGCATTTGCCTTGGCACAGTCTGCATCATCATGCAAGTCCCATGATCGTCAGTCAGTGAAATGCGCAGAGGGTGCTTGCACTCACTGCGTGGCACCGACTGGGCTGCTTAGCGCTGCAATTCCACTAATTGATATAAAGTTGCCGAGGTCATTCAAACGAAGGATTCACCGCGGAGGCTTATTAGTTGATTGCCGCTGCACCCAAATCGGACCGCAGACATACCTGCTGCTGCCGCCATCACGCGAGCTGCTAGTTTGAGCAGAATGGGAGGAGATTGCAGTCTATTTGTGATGGCCACAGTAATCTGATCCCCTTGCAGCCGAGTAAGGGCACGACGATCCATCCTTGCAAGTAGCCCTACACGGAGGCCGCTCAGACGCCTTGCTGCGTCCCATTATCGTATAAGGACAAAATGTACCGTCAATACCGGCTTATGGGCGTTGCCTCTACTGGATTGTGTTGAATTCTGGAGGCGCCGGCAGGTTACATACAGACGATTGCTATAGACTATAGGCCGATTCACATACAAGCCAACCAAAGCACCACAAGAGCACTCGATATCTTGGACTGTAGAACTATCACAGTATATCAGAACTTTATACCCTCCAGAGTCTGCTCGACAAACAACAAGCCAGTAACCAGTGAACCACGAAGAGTCACGTCACCGAGCTCCCGAGTGTCCCGGAACCAGCCGTGCTAGTGTCCATCTCTCTTTGAACAGCACCCCCACAGCACACTTAATGAGAACAGCAGCAGTCCATCGGTGCTCATACTTAGTGGACGTATCACTGGCGGTCGAGCCGACGGAGCCGAGCCATGTCGAGCCGAGCAACGGGCTTGGTGGCCTGAAGTACCGTCTAGACACATCAAATTCACCTCAAGGGCTAATAGACACAGGCAGCACATACGGAGACATGCAGTACATAGCTGATGGGTGTTAGTGTTTTTTTATAGGACGCACCAGCGACCCAGAATGTCCAAAAGCTTGCATTACTAATAAGGCCGCACTCCCGCAAGTAACCAGAACAGCTACCCACCCCTCCCTCAGTCAATGCTATCAATTCTCCTTGGGAATGTCCATGCTCCAGGGCCCTTCCAGGGCTCATCTCCTCATTGACCCGACATTCATATTTGAAAGGGAACTACTGCACAGCTTTCAAATCTGTGCAGCACCCACGGCATGACTTCAAGCAGTTCCTTCCCCAGATGCCCATGGGGCGTAGTTTGGCTCCGTTATGGGCGCCCCTGGTGTGGGGCCAACTTGTAATATGTAATCTGTAATCCTTCCGATGTGGGGCCAACTTGGTGTCATCTGTTGTTGTAATCCTTCACCATCCATGGTGGAAACATTACACATTGTTAAGCAAGCCCCTGTCAAACCCAGCCATTGGATATGTCAGTTCAGTGTATGCAGTCTAGCCTGTTGTTCCCAGGCTAGTGTATCATGAATGCGGAGCTAGTGTAGCAAGCATATGTTTACAACGCTCAAAGTGCGTGCCTACATTGGCACGGCTTCACCACAAGCACACATCACCCCAGACTACCTCGAGCATCAAGGACTCTGGCTTGTAGCTTGTTTGGGTGCATGCACTGGGCTCTCCCCCCTCCAAAACGGAGACAGAGGCCAAGGTGCCATGCAATAGGATCTCAACACCAACAAATTAAGGCAAGGCTGTAGCCCACGCTACAGGACAAACAATTCAGGTCACTACAGCCTGGGCCCAGCACAACAGGACAAAAAGAACCTGCAGGAGGGACCAGTGCACATGCTAAACCCTAGAATCACACCACCTATGGAGCATGGGGGGGAGAAAGACCAACCAAGGCTGCATGGAAATACTGCATAATCATGGGAACATGGAACATATATAGGAGTATTAGCTGGACTCCTGGATGCACAAAGCAGAGCCAAAAGATGTCTAAGATACTGAACACTACCACTGCTAGCAGGAAATCACCATACTAGTCCACACTAATGTACCCATAGAGAAAAAAATAGAACCACTGACAGCTATAACCAGAGGCCAGCAAGAATGAGACACAGCGTCTGCACAATGAACACACACTGCCACAGGCAGTATGAAGCTATAGAATGTGTCAGCAAGTGGCAACATGTACGTCTGTCTGAACACGCCAAATGCACTCCACCAACGTGCCAAGGCTAGCGCGTGGCTATTATGCTACAAGGCAGGGGCACACAAGCACAGCGGAAGGCAAGAGACAGGCGGTAGAAGCTAACTGCCGGCTCCACAACCACCTAGTGACCCTGCTCACCCACGACGCAGCCTAGGCACAACAGGCTCACTACATATGTAGCAAGCATAGGTTGCCACAAGCTGACTGGTCCAGGATCAATGCATATGCAGGCCACCACATGCAAAGTCTCTAGACAGAATACTTATCAAAGAAGCGAGCTAACTTGCTCACATGCCGTGTAAACTCACGCGCGGGCTTGAACTCAGTCTCACCAGTGCGAAGCACAGCAACAGCACCATCCCCCTGGAAGCCCACAACACGAAAAGGCCCATTGCCACACTCCTCCAGAGTAGGCGCATTTTCAATTGTTTCTAACACCAGATCACCAACCTGCAACTGATTGTGAGGAAGGCGGCCCTCAACCAGGCAGCGGTTCTTAGACCAGGCAGCTGCATTACGTGCAAATTGGCGCTTGATCAAACCCAACACATTCCTATCAAACTCTGCCATCAGCTGCTGCATGTGCTGAACATGTGCATGAGCAGTGACAGGATCTACATCAGGGAACACACAGCTCCAACAGCTGCTGCCTGCAGGACAAAAGGTGAGCTGAGAGGCAGAGCCATGAAATCCAACCCAGTGTGTGTGTGTGTGTTTGCCTGCGAAGGACCTGAGGTGCATTCAACACATTGATTAAGTGTCATTACTCAGGCCGGCAACATGGGCGAGCCCACACTTTGACCCAGTGGTAAGCTTGTACCCGCAATCCGGCACCACGAGCAGGTCTACATAGTACCTGCCAATGCCGATGTCGAGTGACACATTAGCTAACACCTGTGTAGCATACACCGTGTGGCCACCAGTGAGCATACATGCTGACTGCCACAGGATCTGCTAGGTCGATCAGCCGCACCTTGGAACCCGGAGCAAACAGATCGTCCCACCTGCACTCCAGCTCTGACGTGCTGATGGTGCTGGACTTACACCCGCTATCAGCGCTGACAATGAAGCGCTTCCCATTGATGGCTTCCATCAATGGGAAGCGCTTCATTGTCAGCGCTGATAGCGGGTACATCGTTGCAACATCGCAGCAGCAGGTATCTACGTACTAGCATCAAGCCAAAGCACCTTCACCAACATGCCAAGGCTAGCGTAGGGCTATTATGCCACAATGCAGGGGCACACAAGCACAGCGGAAGGCAAGAGAAAGGCGGTAGAAGCTAACTGCCGGCTCCGCAACCACCTAGCGACCCTGCACACCCAAGACGCAGCCTTGGCACAACAGGCTCACTACACCTATGCCACTTTTAGTTATGACGTTTCATGATATGTTGTAGCAGCCATTAGCAGCTCAATGAACGGCATAGGATCCATCAAAGAGACCCAAGTCCGTGTACAACTCTTTAGTCATTGCAACTTCACTTCTCTCGGCCCTGTGTCCACTCCAAATGATCCAATTACCTTACACAGCAAGGGGAGGGGCAGAGCAGAGATCAATGGAATAGAACAAGATCTCAACACCCCGCAAGCGGGCCCTCCCCTACTCATCAGCCTCATGAATGGCACAGGTTCCATCCACAAGGCCGAAGCCCACTCATCAACAACTATCTACTCATTGCAGCCTCCCTCTAACATCCTGCTTCCACTCCCAATCATGATAACATGGCAAAATTTTGTGAAGCCCATGACACCAGCCAATGGACTATTTCAACCGTTTAGTCCCCAGTAGTGGCCCCTCGAAAACCCCTGCTGCCCTGTTCGTCTTAGCTTTAGCAGCGGCTCCCAGCGACGGCTTAGTGCATAGGATCCATCCAAGAGGCCAAGTCCCTATACATAACATAACATAACAAACATTTAAGGTGTGGCAACCGCAAAGGGCTGCTAGGTCGAACCGACCAAACACACCATCGGATGGATCCAACTCCTTAGTCATTGCCACCTTAGTCTTTCCTCCAGATAACAACCCACAACCATAAGACATAGTGACAAGTGCACGCGAGTACACTAAACAATGCACTATTTCAACCGCTTACTCCCCAAAAGTGGTCCCTCCCCAAACCCTGCTGCCCTTTTCGTCTTAGCTTTAGCAGCTGCTCTCAACGATGCCTCTAACTGCATAGGATCGACCCAAGAAGCCAAGTCCCTATACAACTCCCTAGTCATTGCCACCTCTTCCTCGGGATCTGCATCCACAGCTTTCAACCGCCCAGTCCTGGGATCTTTAACAAAAGTCACCTTCGGCTTGCTACTGCCACCACCAGCCGTACCCGCACTAGCTGCCCACGTTGACTGCAGTACAGCTTCCAGTGGCTGAGCATGTTTGACCGCTGCTGCTGCGAGTTGTACCGCCTCGTCGTCCGGCGGCAGGCCTGCAAGTACTGCTGCGGCGTATGATGCTGTGCTGCTACTGCCAGCAATGTTTGACCATGACTGAGCAGCTGTGCTACTGCTGGTTTGACTAGTAGGCACTACACCTCCTCCCCAAGCACCTGCGCTATATGTTTGCTGCTGGTGGTGGGGGTACTGGTACTGCTGCTGGACGGCGGGCGGTGGCCAAGACCCCTCCTGCTGCTGGTGCTGGTACAATTGTGGTGGTGGTGCCTGCCCAAGATCCTGCTGCTGTGGCTGCTGCTGTGCTTGAGACAGAGGCTGTCCTTGCTGCTGTGGCTGCTGCTGATGGTACGCAGCACACCAGTTGGCCCAAACGGGAGCCGGTGGGGACAATGGTGAGGGGAGATCCCCTTCTGCATCAATGCTGCCACCACCACCACCACCGGTACCATTAACACCAGCAGCAGCAGCAGCAGCAGCAGGGTCTATACAAAGCCCACTAGCAGCTGGAGCAGCAGCCCCTCTGGTCTGATTGCTCTGCTGCTGCTGCTGTTGTGCCAGAGCTGCTCTCCACATTTCAAGCAGCTCCCCGTCTCCCAGCAGATCAGCTAGCTCTACAGGACCAACACCTTCGTCTTCTGCAGCTTTACCACAACCAACCGGTCCCACTCCTGCTCCTGCTCCTGCACCCTCGACTGCTGCTGCTTGACCTTCTCCTTCCCCTTTTCTAGCCTCTTGTCCGCTTTCCTCTACTGCTGCTGCTTCTTGCCCCTGCCCATGGTCTTCGGTACTACCTGCTACTGTTGGTGCTGCTTGCTTTTCACCTTCTCCCTCCCCTTTTGAGTCTGCTGCTGCTGCTGGTGGTGGTATCTCATCAGCTACTCTCCCTATGACAGGTAAACTTCCTGCTTCTGCTGCTGTTGGCTCTACTGATCCTGCCTCTGCTCCTGCCTGAGCTGCTGCTGTTGATGCTGTTCCCTCACTTGCACCAGTCCCTGGCCCCCCGGTTGCCGCTGCTGCTGCTGGCCCTCCTTGTTGCCCCGCCTGAGCTGCTGCTGTTCCCTCTCCTGCACTAGTCCCTGGCCCCCCGGATGCTGCTGCTGCTGTCTCTGCTGCTGCTTTACGACCACCTGATGCTTTAAACCACAGCCTCAGGTTCATAGGCAGCCCTCCCCTCCAAGCCCTTAGCTGCTGCAGTGTAAAAGGTCCACACAACTTTTCCCTTGGATCATTGTACACCCACCCAGCAATAAGAGGGTCAACTTGTTTAAGGAGCTTCTCTGCAAGGGCTCGTTTCTCCCCTCGCTGCTGCTGCTGCTGGGACTGCTTCTTCGTCTGCTGCCCCCCCTGCTGCTCTTCCTGCTCCTTCTTCTGCTCTTGCACTTCCTGTTCTTCCTGCTGCTGCTTTTCGGGTGCTGCTGCTTCGCTTGTAGATGCAGGCTTGGCTGCAGCATCTGTGGCTGGTTGCGCATCAGCTCCTGTTCCTGCTACTGCTGTTTCTGCTCCTGCTTGTGGTGAAACTGTTGTGTGCTTAGCAACAGCATCAGCTATTGCCAAGGTAGAAGTTGCAGCCGCTTCTGCTGCTGCTGCTACTGTTTCAGAAGTTTCGGTGAGGGGTTCAGCTGCAGCCGAGGTACATCCCCTTGCTACAGCTACTGCTGGTGCTGCTGCCGAAGGTGTAGTAATAGGCGGTTCCCACTGGGTGGTGGAGCTAGCAGGGTGGCAGTAGTAATAGGTAGAATAACGAGGATCCCAGACAGCATGCCATCCGTCCGGCAAAATAGGCTGCTGCTGTTGTGCGCTGTGCTGTTGTTCGCCCTCCTTAGCTGCTTGTGGCTCGCCGGGGTACGGATACTGTTGATACGCCTGGTGGGAAGCTGCATGGGCCCCTTGCTGGTCGTCGGCTGCCGTCGCTTTTTCCTGAACAGAAGTATCTTCCTTATCGCTTGCTGTGTTGCTTTGCTGCCACTGCGCCAGGAGGCGCTCTAGAGTGCGCCGAGGAGGGTGCTTCCCCTCCTGAGCCATGCTGTCGAAATTCGAATGTTCTTAAAAGAGACCAGCATGGGTACGCTATCATCTAGAGGAAAGTCAGCATGCAAGAACCGTTCAATTTCCGTATCCAAGGCTGGCACAGACTGCCAAGGACGGGTGACTCCCAGTTACATGTCCAAGTTACAACGCTGCGCTACAATACTACAAGATATGTTTTGCAATCTACCTGTATCTTCCTGCAGGTCTTCAATGGGTCCATGGCTCGATCATACATGCCATATTCATGCTCATGGGTCACTTGAGGAGTTGAGGCGGCCATGCTCGGGCGGTCGGGCCCCGACGATCAACAAATCTCGGCCCAAAGCTACGTGCTCTAATGGCGTATGAGCCCAAGACCACGTGATATTATACAGTTGTGCGCGGCCAAGACTGTAGAGACACTGGTGAGGTAGCACTGCTAGGCAATAGAGATGTGCTGCTCAATCTAGTCCAAACTGGACCAGGCCCGAGTGCTGTGCATGGTCTTATCATGTGCATGTCGTTCATCTGCGATCTGACAGGGGCTCTTAAGTCTCTAGTATATCATGGAAGAGGCAGGAAGCCCAGGTATGTCTCGCTATTGCCACATCTACCAGCATTGCTTGCTGCCTTTTGTTGGGCCTTGCCGGGACGTTTGCCGAGAACCAAGGCTCGGAGAGACACTGTTCCTCATAAAAGAGTACATAATGGCCCCATTAATGTGCAAGGATGATCTCACGAACAGTCAGCCAACTGCAAAGGGAGGAGCCTTTTCAGTGCATGCCACTCACATCGTGACCCCTGCCGAAGCTGGGGACGGCACACTCACTTTTCCAGATCATTTCATATTGAAATAAACTTTGCACAAGTTGAAGAGTAGTAACCAAACTCGTCCATGCTATTTCTTTTCACGATGCAACATCATAACATGCTGGTGCTTTTCTGAGCACTTCGCTTAGTCCTCGGGCAAAACAAAAGTGCCCGAGAAGGACCCCTCAAACTACCTACTACACCTCTTTTCTCACACGAAGCACAATGCAGAAACCTATTTGCCAGTGCTTTACCACGTTGCGACCCTTCACCAACAGCAGCAACACATGCTGCTCTCATGCTGTTGGATTTTCAGGCGGCAGCATTCCACGCTACCTGCAAATGACGAACGCTGGCACTAACACCCAACAACACGTTGATTGGGCTATACACAGCTCAATAACCCCAGATCAAGTCACAACCTGTGCATGGCACTACAGCAAGGTCCAACAGTTTCACAGAGCTTTGCTATAGCAGCACAGGTCAAAGCAAGTTGCGGCTGCTGAGGGCTGCCGCTGTGCTTGCAAAAGGTCATCCTGGTTGGTTAACGGTTGACTGCACCAGGACTAGAAAACTGGGCCTTGGATGAAACGGACGGCTGATGGCAGCTGGTGTGAGACTCTTGGACAAGAAGTGTGAGTGATGCCGTTGGAGTCAAAGTTGGCTGGCGCTGCCCCCACCGGCGCCCCAGGGCCATGTGGTAAACTGGTAATCTGGTAATCTTACAGCTCATCGTGGTCACCCAGGTCGTCACCAGCATCACCAGCACCACCACCTGCCTGGTACAGCTTAGCCATGATGGGCCCAGCTACATCCTCAACCTCCTTGCGCTTGTCATTGTACTCATCTGCAGTAGCATCACTGTTCTCGTCCACCCACTCTTGAACCTCCTTCACAGCATCAAGGACCTTCTTCTTGTCGTCTTCGCTGACCTGCAGCAGGCAACAGCAAGAGGACTCAAACTCAGTAAGTAGGTGGCTTAACTTACATGAGAAAAATGACTGCACAGCTTTCGTGCCGTGCAGCGCTCGCAGCATGTCATGAGTAGGCCACTTAAAAGGACAGTCAGACCACAAAGTCACCTAAAGCTTCAAGAGCTTATCTGATTAATGCTTTACGGTAATTTAATCAACACAGATGTGGGCAAGAGTCTACCAGTGGGAAACATGGATCCCTGCACAACAAGTTATCACTGGCAACAGGAGCAGGACAGATGCCCAGTAAGCAGAGAAGCTTAAACTGGATGTACTTCGAGGGAACACTCATGCACAGCTCTTGGACGGTGCAGCACCCGCAACACACTGCAACCAGTTTGTGTTGAGGGCGAGAGACTGACACTAAGACTGGATCACAAGAGACAGAGACAAGCAAAGCGCAGCCTGAACTTAAAAAAGTACGTTGCGTAGCCCACTCAGCAGGCTTCAAGAGTCACTCAAAAATTTGCAAGAATCTATCAGTGAGCCTCATGGATTTCTGCTCAATATGTTTACGAATGGCTGCATTCCTCAAAAGATTTGTTCATGTTCAAAGAGCAGGCTCACTAATCTTTGGACCAGACTGAAGTACATGTATGACACCACATGCAGAGCCTTGATACAGGTAACAATCAGCGGAACCACCTCTTTGGATGATCGTGATTCCACCCATTTGACAGCTGTCACGAGCATGTCAGCTCACTGTTGTGGCAGTTAATGGTAATTCGTGAATCCTACAGAGTCCAGCAAGCTTTGCTGATAAGTGAGAAAACAGCACATATCATCCAGCACCCTAAATGCAAAGCCACATAGTGAGATGATGTAGTTGTGACTGCCCTGTTGTCTGCCTAGGGGTGATGTAACAGTTACGCACAGACGGAAGCTTCAACACATGGGAATTTACACGCAACCAGTCACAACTACATCATGTTACATCACCCCTAGGCAGACAACAGGGCAGTCACAACTACATGAGAAAACAGCACATATCCAGCACCCTAAATGCAAAGCCACATAGTGAGACTGCTGCAAGAATGAAGAACTGCTGGCAGCCATTCTTGCGCCTGGCTAGGAACCCACCTTCTCCTTGGCCTTGTCCTCAACTGTAGACTTAATCTGGTAGATGTAGGTCTCCAGCTGGTTCTTGGCATCAATCTTGGCCTTGATTGCCTTGTCCTGATCAGCAAATTCCTCGGCCTCCTTGACCATGCGCTCGATTTCATCCTGGTCCAAGCGACCTTTCTCAGCCTACAAATGGAGTAAAGGCACATAGACGGTCAGCGGGGAGTTGATCTCTGCAAAAGGAGCAAAGGCACAGAACACACAGAAGGACAGCACTGAGTCGATCAGTGCAGATATCAACACCTGTTTCAGTGCAACAGCAAGAAGAAGGTGTCCCACCTTTTGGAGGCAGGAAAGGCAAGTTCAACATTGCAGGCAGACATCCTTTACCATGGCGTACTCAACCTTCAAAAGCTCTGCTCCACCATGTTAGCCAAGAAAGGCCAAGCCCGGATATAACAATCCCATCTCTGTCCAGCAAGTTGCAGCTAAACTCTCAGCAGTACATGCTTATACTAAGTGACCACCCAGGCTTGCACATACCACTTCTACATCGTTTACCCCAGCTGTTTTCACAAAGACACAGCCTTTGTCCACAGCGATCCCAGCTCACCTTGATTTTGATCTTCTCCTTCTTTCCCGTGCCCTTGTCCTCAGCAATTCCAACTAACCCTAAGCCCGCAACCCTAAACCAACCCTAAACCCTAAAACCTAGCACCCTAAACCCTACCTTGATTGTGATCTTCTCCTTCTTCCCCGTGCCCTTGTCCTCAGCAGCCACATTCAAAATACCATTAGCATCAACCTCAAAGGTCACTTCAATCTGAGCAGTGCCACGGGGAGCAGGTGGGATGCCATTCAGGTCAAACTGGCCCAGCTTGAGGTTATCCTTAGTCATGGCACGCTCCCCCTGATAAACCTGAATGGACACAGTAGTCTGCTGGTCCTGATATGTAGTGAACACTTGACTCTTCTTGGTGGGGATGATACTGTTCCGGGGGATCAACTTAGTCATAACGCCCCCCACAGTCTCAATACCAAGGGACAGAGGAGCCACATCCAGCACAATGACGTCCTTCACCTCATCGCCACCTTCACCGCCGAGGATACCACCCTGTACAGCTGCACCATAAGCCACGGCCTCATCAGGGTTGATGCCCTTGTTGGGCTCCTTGCCATCGAAGTATTCCTTTAGGAGCTGCTGCACCTTGGGGATACGAGTACTGCCACCAACCAAAACAACTTCATCAATGTCGCTCTGCAGCAGCAGGGAGCAGAACACAAGCATATGTTGTATTGGTATGTTTGAAAAAAGAGTTGGACCATAATACCACCACCGACCAAAACCATTTCATTGATGTCACTCTATAGCAGCAGAGAGCAGCACTCAAGCATGTGCTGGTATGAGTGTCTGCACAGCAACAAGCACTGGCTGATTGATCGAAGTGATTGAAAGTGTGTGGATGGAATCGCCCGCGAGTCCAGGAGTGCCTAGATTTGCTTTGAGTAGACTGGAACACTGGTACAAGACAATCTATTTTAAGTTAACTCTGCAAGCTCTTCGGCATCTGTCTCATCAGGAGGGAGCAGCATACAAGAGTCTGTGGGTAGACGGTTTCCTACAATTGGGTGGACTCTTAGGGCATTACTATCCATTAATCAAACACAAACATGGGCATTGGCAGAGTTGCAAGGAAAACCATTGAGGGAGCAGCAGACACATATGTACTGGTATTCTTGAGAGGATTGAGTAAATGCATGAGCTAGACCATAATCCATATCCGAAGCACAACCTGCTACGGTTGGTATGTTTGCTGTGGTTGCCGGGGTGAATTCCCAGGACATTACTTTGCATTACTCAAACACAAAGATGGCAGAGTTTCAGGAATCCATGGTGTATTGGGCTGGCATTGCAATGCAATTGGCATAAGAAATTGAACATTTTGCACAGCAAAAACACATGATTTGGGTAGCTGCACTGCATGTGTCAAGCCGAGTGTAGTGTTGCAATTAAAGCAGGACCAAGATGGGGCAACATTCCAACTATCTATCTAGCTACAAGCCACTACAGAGCAGCTGCCAAGACTAAACAAGGCTCACGATGCAGTTGCATTTGGTGGCATGCACGATCTTGTGCATTGAACTAGCTGCAAAGCTGTACTGCTCAAGAACATACCAATGCAAAGCTACCTAAACTAGAAGGATCAAGACCCAGCCTGGCCCCTGTCCATTGTTTACCTCGGAGGTCAGATGGGCTGCGCGAAGTTCAATTCCTGCATGTGACCTGATTCCGTGTTCTAACCTAGATTCCTACAGCATTACTTGTTTCTGCCACGGCCAATGCCACCTCCTATTCCTCACCTTCTTGAAGGAGGCATCCTCCATAGCTTTGCGCACAGGACCCAGAGTTTTCCTAAACAAGTCAGCGTTCAGTTCCTCGAAACGGGCACGAGTCAAGGGCTCACTCAGGTCCACACCCTCATACAAAGACTCGATCTCCATGCGAACCTGATGCTGGCTGGACAGGGCACGCTTGGCCCTCTCAGCCTCCCTCCTCAGCTTCTGCAGGGCCCTGGCATCCAGAGGTGGAAATACAGGTTAAAAAAGCAGGGAAGAGTGATGCGACAAAGATAGGGGAGGTCATAGAGACGACATGACAGGATTTGTGCCAAGCGACAGACATACCAGAATGACAAATGATCTCTGCGGGAACTGTATGTGACTCAAAGGGCATAGCAGGTCCAATACATGAACTGCTGAAGAGGGCTGAGTCGGCTATTATTATTACATTTCATGATATGCTTTAGCAAAAAGTGCCATACGGGCCCAGCGCCTCAAGCTGTCACAAAGAACAACGAGGTGGAACTGAGACGGCTAGTAACATCTACACCACAGCTGCATGGCCATGAATGCATGTCATCCTCCCTCAAGGTGGGCTTTACTCTGCTTTGCCCCTTTGGCTTTGCTTTGCTTTTCCGCCTTGGCATAGCTGCCTTCGCTGGGCAGCTTCGTGATATCAGTTACCTGGCGTCCTTGCTGATGTCCTTGCTGTACTTCTTCTTGATAAGCTTGATGAAATACTCCATCACACGCTGGTCAAAGTCCTCACCACCCAAATGAGTGTCACCATTAGTGGAGATCACCTCGAACACGCCGTTATCGATGGTCAAGATGGACACATCAAAGGTACCGCCACCCAAGTCAAACACAAGGATGTTCTTCTCACCACCCTTCTTGTCAAGACCGTAGGCAATGGCAGCAGCTGTTGGCTCGTTGATGATTCGCTGCACAGTCAACCCTGAACGACAGAAAAGCGCCTTGTCAAGTAAGTGCAATGCTGCAGTAGCTGCTATGTATTAGGTTTTAGGGTTTAACCGTTAACACTATGAAAGCTGCACAGTCAAACCTGAACGGCAGAAACATGGCCTGTCAGAAGTGCAATGCTGCAGGAGCTACTGTGTATAGTGTGCGAAAAGATAGCTAATCGTAGAGTGCAGTGCTACAGTTGCTGCACAGGCAAACCTGAAGGGCAAAAAACAGCTTGTCAGGTAAGTGCCCAGCTGCTGTGTATTGGGTGCAAAAAGAAACCTTATAGCAAAACGGAATGCTGCAGTAACTGGTGTGTGTCAAGTGCAGAAGAGGTTTGTTAGACAAGTGCAGTGCAGAATGACTGCTGCGTATCGGGTGCAGAAGAGGCTTATCAGATAAGTGCAGTGCAGTCACCTAAACCCTAAGACCTGTGGCCCATCGCCTCACCTGAAATGGTGCCTGCATCCTTAAGCCCTAAGCCATGTGGCCCATAGCCTGTCCTGAGATGGTGCCAGCATCCTTAAACCATAAATCCTAAACCATATGGCCCATAGGCTCACCTGGGATAGTGCCTGCAGATCCTTAAACCCTAAACCAGAAGCCGTGCGTCCTTAAACCCTAAACCCTACGGCCCGCAGCCCCACCCGAGATGGTGCCAGCATCCTTAAAATGTATGCCCTAAATCCTATCGCCCATAGCCCATCCTGAGATGGTGCCCCTAAACCGTAAACCCTGTGGCCCATAGGCACACCTGAGATGGTGCCTGCAGATCCTTAACCCTAAACCGTAAGCCCTGTGGCCCACAGCCTCACCTAAGATGGTACCTGCATCCTTAAACCCTAAACCCTAAACATGTGGTCCATAGCGTCACCTGAGACGGTGCCTGCATCCTTAAACCCTAAACCCTGAGCCGTGTGGCCCATACCCTTACCAGAGATGGTGCCTGCATCCTTGGTAGCCTGGCGCTGTGCATCATTGAAGTATGCAGGCACAGTGACCACAGCATGCTTCACAGTCTTGCCCAGGAAGGCTTCTGCTGTGTCCTTCATCTTCTGAAGGATCATGGCACTGATTTCCTCTGGTGAGAACACCTGCAGCAAGCACGGACAACCAAGCCATCAAGCTATGGCTCCATGCCAGTCCAACAAACATGTCGCGGCTCTACGCACATATCTATGTACATTGCTATATACCCTATATGCAAGCAAGACTGACATCCTGTCCATTGACAAGGATTGGAAGGAGGGGGATGTGCCAGTGCAGCAAGGACCAGAGGTGGTTATCAGTGAGGGTGTGGTAAAAGAGGTGTCACAGTTCAAGTACTTGGGAAGTGTGCTTGTGACTGATGGCAGGTTGGATGTGGAGTTGAATATCAGGAGGGGTAAGGCTGTGGGGAGGTTTAAGCAGTTTGAAAAGATGTGGGGTACCAAGCATCTGTCATTGGCTACGAAGGTGAAGTGTTACAAGGCATATGTGTTGCCAATTCTGCTGTTCGGGAGTGAGTGTTGGTCCCTGACCAAAGTGCAATCGCAAAAGCTTGAGCGGGTGCACTCTAGCTGCCTTAGGAGCATCCTGGGGGTCAGGCTGTCAGATCGGCACACCAATGAGCATATCAGGAAATCATGTGGGGTAGCCACCTTGTCAGCATACATCACAGCAAATAGGCTGAGGTGGCTGGGGCATGTGGGCCGCATGGAGGAGGGCAGGTTGCCGCATATTGCGTTGTTCTCTTCATTACATGGTGACATGACGAGGCCAGTGGGTAGGCCTCGCCATACCTGGGAGAAATGCGTGTGTGCTGATCTGAAGGTGCTTGGTCAAGATGAGGGGAGCTGGGAGGCTTCATGTCAGATTAAGAGTGCTTGGAGGAAGAGGTTGTGGGATCTTACGCACCCTTGGGAAAGCCAACGGTTAGTGAGGTGTAGAAGGCGCACTAAGCAAGCTATTGATAAGCATGTGGAGCGCTATGTGGTGCCTTTCAGTGGCTGGGAGGATGGTGGTTCACCAGTACCTAGGTGGTGGGAGCCACCTCCAGCCCCTACTAGGGTGGTGCTTGATCCTGCTGCCTCCCCGCCACCCATGTGTGATGGAAGTGGAGCAGGTTTTGGGTTTTAGTGGTGGTGTTTGTTTCCCCTTGGTGTGCACGCCGTTGCATCTAGCCTCAGCTTGTGTGTGGCAAATCCACCATCGGTTGTGTGGCTTCGTGATTGTGATCAGGAGCCTTGTGTTTGTGGCCTAGGTTTGTTTGGCCATTGGCATTGCTGGTCTTGCGTTTTGATTGATTGCTATATACCCTACAATGTGGCGGCTCATGAAGAAAAGCCACCTGCAGCAAGCACAGCCAGCAATGCCACCAGTCTACTGTGGTGGGCCCATTGTAGGCTGGTCTTCAGGCCAGTCTCAGTGAATTATTATTACATTTCATGATATTCCATAGCAATAAGTGCCATAGGCCCCGCACCTCAAGCTGTCACAAAGAACAGCGAGGTGGAACAAAAATGTCCGTGAATAACAGTTGCCAGGGCTGTGTGGATATGTATACAAAAAACTTGTAGTGGGGCGCACTAAGAACCTGCATCGACCTGAACCAAGGAATAGCCTCAATCTATTATGCATAGTGCCGGTTATCCTTCAGTACCAAAACATGGGAGAAGTCGGCTGAAGTTGCCTTGGTTTTCAGCGCATCTTCTGCACCCAAGCAAACGGGTTGGATGGGGACCAACTTCTACGCCTATCTTCTCTCTCAACAATGCAAGTCGCTGCGTGGCGGAGCGTACGTCAAGTACTTTTTCACATGTAAAACAACGTTACTCTTCGCAGATTCCAGATGTGGGGGTAGCCTGGATGGGATGCCCGAGTGCCGGACAGAAGATGCGCTCAAAATGGCACGAACACACAGCAAGGTATAAAGCTCCAGCGGTAGACAGCGCTGGACTCAATGCTGCAAATGAAGCATAGCTATTGCACACCTATCGCCAAACGGAGGCATGCCGAGGCATCGTCATGTTGTGACTCAACTACGGCGGGAATTTCAGACTATTTCTGGCTTGGACACTGGAGACTCACCTTCTTCTGGCCGTTGACCTCCACACGGACATAAGGCTTGCCGTCCTTGTCCACAATGTCATATGAGACTAGGGCCTTGTCTCTTTGGACTTCTTTATCTGTGTACCTGCATCAGTAATCAAAGAAATTTTGTCAGTATCAGACATTGATAGGCCTTAAACAGTACTCTGGCCTGCCAGGGCTTCAAGGGGCCCTGTGGTCAAAGCATCAAAAAATACCAGCAAAGAAGATGAGGGCCATTGAGACTGCTTTAACCGGCTGTATTCAGGTTGCTGTAACAGAGGTTTTAGAGGGTGCTGTAGAGTGGCGGGCATAAACACAGACATGACGGTCCATCCACGTGCTATTGGAGGCGGACGACATGAACACGCGCGATTACAGTCCTGCAGCGCAAGCTTACAGTCCATGTGACTTACTTGCGACCAATCAGGCGCTTCACATCGTAGATGGTACGATGGGGGTTCACCGTGGCCTGGTTCTTTGCTGCATCACCTATCAAGCGCTCCTCGTCTGTGAAGGCCACGTACGAGGGGGTGATCCTGTTCCCTTGGTCATTGGCAATGATCTCAACCTTGCCATTCTTGTACACTCCCACGCAGGAGTATGTTGTGCCAAGGTCAATCCCAATGACTGTGCCAAGTTTCTCTTCTTCTGCGGCCATTACAGCCAGGCTGTAACAAGCGCATGCCAAGACTGCAGAATGACCAGAGTCAGCGCTCTGCCAAAGAGGGCAGCGGCAACGCAATCAGCTCGTTGCTTACCAAAAAGCGACGCTGCTCGTCTGTAAATCATGGCTGTAAACGATGTGCACAACCAGCTTTTTTTGACAACACGTTGTTCCTACGCAGTGTCGTTCCTGATAGACTTTGTGACCGCCAATGCTTCACATATACTCAAGGAAGCTCTCGAGCACAATACGACGGAGCATGCCATATATACAGGGCTTCCTGGGTCCAAATAGAGGTATGAGGTGTCCGCCTAGGAGACAAGGTGTCGCTTACTACGAACTCTCTTGGTGTGCCTGGTAACAGGTAGGAAGCTGCATCAGCCCTTGCTGCCCGTCATCCTTTCCTGAACAGAGGGGACCCCTTCATTATGGCTGGCTTAGTTGCTTTCATCCCAATGCGCCAGAAGCGGTTCTAACGTGCGCCGAGGAGGGTGCTTCCTCTCCCGAGCCATGCTGTAACTTCAGTGTTCCCCATAGGCTAGCATGGGGTACGGTAGGTACCATATCGAAGAGAATAAGCATGCGGCAGTGGTTCATTTTCAGTATCCAAGACTGGCAGAGACTGAAAGAACGAGTGACCCCAAGTACATGTCCAAGTTACGCCGCTGCAGTATTGCAAGATATGGTTCACAATCTACCAGTCTTGTGTTGAAGGTCATCAATGGGTCCACAGCTCTGTCATGCATGCCACATTCAGTGCTCATGTGTCACTTGTGGTGCCATGCTCGGCCCCGAAGATCGAAGCAAACTCCCTCCAGCATTATGATGTGCTTTTGTGCCATACGGAGGTGAATGCACGTCGTATCCACTCGTGTTCGCCCCGATCTGTAGGTATTGGTGGGGGTAGCACTGCTATCCTAGGCTGTAACACTCGCACCTGTCCAGTCGCCAACTAACTCGGGCTTGGTTCTGTGCCGCCATGTGTGCTATCATGCGCACACAGGACTATCACATGCGCATGTCGCCAATATGTATGCGACAGAGAGTTCTAAACCCTGTAGTCTGGAAGGACGCTCACGGATGTGACTTGTCCCGAACATCGCAGCGTATCGGCTACAATCAACATGGGGACAGACAGTGCTTTACAATAGGACACATCATGGTGCCGAAAAACTGTAGCGAAAGCCACGCAACTGCAAAGGGAGAAGCCCTTTCAGTGCACGCCACACGCACTGATCGGATCGCGACTCCTGCCAAAGTTTGGCATAGGAAATCATTCAGAGATTTGCACAAGATGGAAAGTAATAACCTTCCCAAACATGTTCATGATTTCTATTTCACAATGTAGCATCCTCGGCTTCGCTGACCGGTCTTGCCCTCTCCTCTCTTCGCTTCCTCGAGCAAGTAAATGGTGCTCGGGAAGCAACCTTCAAACTACCTACCACACCTCTTTCCTCACACAAAACACAATACAGAAACCTACTTGCCAATGCTTTACCCCGTTGCGACCCTTCACCAACAGCAGCAACACATGCTGCTCTCATGCTGTTGGATGTTCAGGCGGCAGCATTCCACTGCTGCCTACAACTGACTAACGCTGGCACTAGCACAGCCATTGGCACCACCAACAAGGTGGTTGGGCTATGCACAGCTCAATATCCCCAGATCAAGTCACAACCTGTGCATGGAGCTACAGCAAGATCCAGCAGTTTCACAGAACTTTGCTATAGCAGCACAGGTCAAAGCAAGCTGCCGCTGCTGAGGGCTGCCGCTGTGCTTGCAGAAGAAGGTCATCCCGGTTGGTTAAAAGTTGACTGCACCAGCAGTAGAAAGCTGGTCCTTACAACTCATCGTGGTCACCCAGGTCGTCACCAGCACCTGCCTGGTACAGCTTAGCCATGATGGGCCCAGCTACATCCTCAATCTCCTTGCGCTTGTCATTGTACTCCTCTGCGGTAGCATCACTGTTCTCGTCCACCCACTCTTGAGCCTCCTTCACAGCATCAAGGACCTTCTTCTTGTCGTCTTCGCTGACCTGCAGCAGGCAACAGCAAGGGGACACAAACTCAGTAAGTAGGAGGCTTACTTTACACGAGAAAGATCACTGCACAGCTTTCGTGCCGTGCAACGCCCGCAGCATGTCACAAGTCGGCCACTTATAAGAACAGTCAAGACAACACAGTCACCTACAGCTTCAAAAGCTTATCTGATCAATGCAACACAACACAGAAGTGGGCAAGAGTCTACCAGTGGGGAACATGGATCCCTGCACAACAAGTTATCACTGGCTGCAATCCGATTGGAGCGTACCTCTCATACAACAAGCAGGGTTACTTACATACAAGTATCTGGCATGAAACTCCATGCAGAGCCTTGAGACAGGTAAAGTTAAGGGGGTTCATCTCTAGGGATATCATGACTCCACACCCATTCCCTAACGCAAAGGCACAAACAAACTGCTGCAGGTGCATGTTGCTTATAACCGTTCTTGCAACTGCCTGAGAACCCACCTTGTCCTTGGCCTTGTCCTCAACTGTAGACTTAATCTGGTAGATGTAGGTCTCCAGCTGTTCTTGGCATCAATCTTGGCCTTGATTGCCTTGTCCTGATCAGCAAACTCCTCGGCCTCCTTGACCATTCGATCGATTTCATCCTGGTTCAAGCGACCCTTCTCAGCCTGCAAATGGAGCAAAGGAACACCAGTACACAGGACGTCAACGGAGAAACTCACTGCAAAGATTGATACCTGTCTCGGTGTAACAGTCTCCCAACTTCAGCGGGCAGACATGTAACTAAAGTTTACATAACGTTGCACGCAGACATCCTTCACTATAGCCTTATCCCATCTAACGGGAAGCTCTGCCAACCAAAGGAAAGGCAAGACTAGATGTAAACATCCCATCTATGTCCAGCAAGCTACAGCTAAATCTCGCAGTACATTCACATAAACATAATGTCCACGCTTGCACATTCCTTTTCGTTATCATGTACTCCAAGTCTTCTCTGTCGCTGTCCGCAGCAAGAAACAGCCCTTGTCCACAGTGCCAACTCACCGTGATAGTGATCTTCTCCTTCTTGCCGGTACCCTTGTCCTCAGCAGCCACATTCAAGATACCGTTAGCATCAACCTCAAAGGTCACCTCGATCTGAGGAGTGCCACGGGGAGCAGGGGGGATGCCATTCAGGTCAAACTGGCCCAGCTTGTGGTTATCCTTGGTCATGGCACGCTCTCCCTCAAACACCTGGATGGACACAGTTGTCTGCTGGTCCTGGTATGTGGTGAATACCTGACTCTTCTTGGTGGGGATCATAGTGTTACGGGGGATCAGCTTGGTCACAACGCCACCAACAGTCTCGATACCAAGGGACAGAGGAGCGACATCCAACAACAGAATGAAGTTCACCTCATCGCCACCCTCACCGCCGAGGATACCACCCTGTACAGCTGCACCATAAGCCACGGCCTCATCGGGGTTGATGCCCTTGTTGGGCTCCTTGCCATCGAAGTATTCCTTCAGGAGCTGCTGCACCTTGGGGATACGCGTGCTGCCACCAACCAGGACAATCTCATCGAGCTCGCTCTGCAGGAGAAAGCAGCACACATGTGCATGTTAACACTGCAACACTGTTAACACTGCAAGAAGAAACATGATACAGTGGGTTGGCATCTTAATTGGAACATGAAAGTGGACCATATGCACAGCAAAAGCACATGATGAGGGATGCTGCACTGTTCCTCAAGCCAGTTTACTATTGCAACTAAGAAAGATGAAGATGGAGCAATACTTCAAGTATTCATCTTCCAAGCCAAAACAGGGCAGCTTTGTCCAGAACCGATGAAATATATCACGAGACTGCAGCCAACGGCATGCATGACCTTAGCCAAGCTGTAAAATTGTACTGACTCGACCTAGCTGAAAAGTGTACTGCCTCGACCTAGCTGGAAAGGTGTACTGCCTCGACCTAGCTGGAAAGCTGTACTGCCTCGACCTAGCTGGAAAGGTGTCCTGCTTGACCTAGCTGCAAAGGTGTACTGCTTAAAGACCACATCATGAATGGCTACCTACCTACACTGCAAGGCTTAGGACCCCAGCCTCCCTGTCCATTGTTCCCCACAAACAACCCCTCTTGCTCCTCACCTTCTTGATGTTGGCATCCTCAATAGCCTTGCGCACAGGACCCAGGGTCTTCCTGAACAAGTCGGCGTTCAGTTCCTCAAAACGGGCACGAGTCAAGGGCTCACTCAGGTCCACGCCCTCATACAGAGACTCAATCTCCATGCGAACCTGATGCTGGCTGGACAGAGCACGCTTGGCCCTCTCAGCCTCCCTCCTCAGCTTCTGCAGGGCCCTGGCATCCTTGCTGATGTCCTTGCTGTACTTCTTCTTGATGAGCTTGATGAAATACTCCATCACACGCTGGTCAAAGTCCTCACCACCCAAGTGAGTATCACCGTTGGTGGAGATCACCTCGAACAAGCCGTTATCGATGGTCAGGATGGACACATCGAAGGTACCGCCACCCAGGTCAAACACAAGGATGTTCTTCTCACCGCCCTTCTTGTCAAGACCGTAGGCAATGGCAGCAGCTGTTGGCTCATTGATGATTCGCTGCACAGTCAACCCTGAAAAACAGAAAAGCGCCTTAACAGATAAATGCAATGCTGCAGTAGCTGCTATGTATTAGGGTTTAGGGTTTAACCGTTAACCCTATGAAAGCTGCACAGTCAAACCTGAACGGCAGAAACATGGCCTGTCAGAAATGCAATGCTGCAGTAGCTACTGTGTATAGTGTGCAAAAAGATAGTTAAAGCGTAGAAGTGCAGTGCTACAGTTGCTGCACAGGCAAACCTGAAGGGCAAAAAGCGGCTTGTCAGGAAAGTGCCCAGCTGCTGTGTATTGGGTGCAAAGAAAAACCTGACAGCAAAACGGAGTGCTGCAGTAGCTGCTGTGTATGGAATGCAGAAGAGGCTTGTCAGACAAGTGAAGTGCTGCATTACTGCTGCGTATCGGGTGCAGAAGAGGCTTATCAGATAAGTGCAGCGCAGCCACCAAAACCCTAAACCCTGTGGCCCTTAGCTTCACCTGAGATGGTGCCTGCATCCTTAAACCCTAAACCTATGGCCCTATAGCCTCACCTGAGATGGTGCCTGCATCCTTGGTAGCCTGGCGCTGTGCATCATTGAAGTATGCAGGCACAGTGACCACAGCATGCTTCACAGTCTTGCCCAGGAAGGCTTCTGCTGTGTCCTTCATCTTCTGAAGGATCATGGCACTGATCTCCTCTGGTGAGAACACCTGCAGCACGCACAGACAACCAAGCCATCAAGCTATGGCTGCATGCCAGTCCAACAAACATGTGGCGGCTCTACACTATACATACCTCCTTGCTTTCTTAAGTAAGAGGGAGGCTCTTACCCCCATTGGGGCAGTGGAGGTTTTGGGTGATTTTGACCTAGCTGCTGGACCTCATGTTTAGGCATATATTGTCATACATGTCGAAGTTTACCCGTATTCTGTTCCACCTCGCTGTTCTTTGTGACAGCTTGAGGTGCGGGGCCTATCGCACTTATTGCTATGGCATATCATGAAATGTAATAACAACACATTGCTATACCCTACAATGTGGCGGCTCATGAAGAACAACCACCTGCAGCAAGCATAGCCAGCAATACCACCAGTCTACTGTGGTGGGCTCATTGTAGGCTGGTCTTCAGGCCAGTCTCAGTGAATTATTATTACATTTCATGATATGCCATAGCAATAAGTGCCATAGGCCCCGCACCTCAAGCTGTCACAAAGAACAGCGAGGTGGAACAAAAATGTCCGTGAATAACAGTTGACAGGGCTGTGTGGATATGTATATAATAAACTTGTAGTGGCGCACTAAGAACCTGCATCGACCTGAACCAAGGAATAGCCTCAATCTTTTATGCATAGTGCCGGTTATCCTTCAGTACCAAAACATGGGAGAAGAAGTCGGCTGAAGGTGCCTTGGTTTTCAGCGCACCTTCTGCACCCAAGCAAACGGGTGGATGGGGACCAACCTTTACGCCTAACATCTCTCTCAACAATGCAAGTCGCTGCGTGGCGGAGCGTACGTCAAGTACTTTTTCACATGTAAAAGAACGTTACTCTTCGCAGATTCCAGATGTGGGGGTAGCTTGGATGGGATGCCCGAGTGCCGGACAGAAGATGCGCTCAAAATGGCACGAACACACAGCAAGGTACAAAGCTCCAGCAGCAGACAGCGCTGGACTCAATGCTGCAAATGAAGCATAGCTACTGCACACCTATCGCCAAGCGGAGGCATGCCGAGACATCATCATATTGTGACTCGACTACGGTGTGAATTTCAGACTATTTCTGGCTTGGACACTGGAGACTCACCTTCTTCTGGCCGTTGACCTCCACACGGACATAAGGCTTGCCGTCCTTGTCCACAATGTCATATGAGACTAGGGCCTTGTCTCTTTGGACTTCTTTATCTGTGTACCTGCATCATTAATCAAAGAAATGTTGTCAGTATCAGACATTGATAGGCCTTAAACAATGTACTCTGGCCTGCCAGGGCTTCAAGGGGCCCTGTGGTCAAAGCATCAAAAAATACCAGCAAAGAAAATGAGGGCCATTGAGACTGCTTTAACCGGCTGTATTCAGGTTGCTGTAGTAGAGGTTTTAGAGGCTGCTGTAGAGTGGCGGGCATAAACACAGACATGACGGTCCATCCATGTGCTATTGGAGGCGACCAACATGAATACGCGCGATTACATCCTGCAGCGCAAGCTTATAGTCCATGTGACTTACTTGCGACCAATCAGGCGCTTCACATCGTAGATGGTACGATGAGGATTGACGGTGGCCTGGTTCTTTGCTGCATCACCAATCAAGCGCTCCTCGTCTGTGAAGGCCACGTACGAGGGTGTGATCCTGTTCCCTTGGTCATTGGCAATGATCTCAACCTTGCCATTCTTATACACTCCCACGCAGGAGTATGTTGTGCCAAGGTCAATCCCAATGACAGTGCCAAGTTTCTCTTCTTCTGTTGCCATTACAGCCAGGCTGTAACAAGCGCATGCCAAGACTGCAGCATGACCAGAGTCAGCGCTCTGCCAAAGAGGGCAGCGCAACGCAATCAGCTCGTTGCTTACCAAAAAGCGACGCTGCTCGTCTGTGAATCATGGCTGTAATCGATGTGCACAACCAGCTTTTTTTATACAACACGTTGTTCCTACGCAGTGTCGTTCCTGATAGACTTTGTGACCGCCAATGCTTCACATATACTCAAGGAAGCTCTCGAGAACAATACGACGGAGCATGCCATATACACAGGGCTTCCTGGGTCCAAATAGAGGTATGAGGTGTCCGGCTTGAAGGTTGTACAGGCAAAAAACAGGGTGTCCGCCTAGGAGCACAAGGTGTCGCTTACTACAGAGGTCTTAAAACCCAACCCTGGGTTGGTTTTATAACCTCTGCTTACTACGAACTCTCTTGGTGTGCCTGGTAACAGGTAGGAAGCTGCATCAGCCCTTGCTGCCCGTCATCCTTTCCTGAACAGAGGGGACCCCTTCATTATGGCTGGCTTTGTTGCTTTTATCCCAATGCGCCAGAAGCGGTTCTAACGTGCGCCGAGGAGGGTGCTTCCTCTCCTGAGCCATGCTGTAACTTCAGTGTTCCCCATAGGCAAGAATGGGGTACGGTAGGTACCATATCGAAGAGAATAAGCATGCGGCAGTGGTTCATGTTCGGTATCCAAGACTGGCAGAGACTGCAAGAACGAGTGACCCCAAGTACATGTCCAAGTTACGCCGCTGCAGTATTGCAAGATATGGTTCACAATCTACCAGTCTTGTGTTGAAGGTCATCAATGGGTCCACAGCTCTGTCCTGCATGCCACATTCAGTGCTCATGTGTCACTTGTGGTGCCATGCTCGGCCCCGAAGATCGAAGCAAACTCCCTCCAGCATTATGATGTGCTTTTGTGCCATACGGAGGTGAATGCACGTCGTGTGCACTGTTCGCCCCGATCTGTACGTATTGGTGGGGGTAGCACTGCTATCCTAGGCTGTAACACTCGCACCTGTCCAGTCGCCAACTAACTCGGGCTTGGTTCTGTGCCGCCATGTGTGCTATCATGCGCACACAGGACTATCACATGCGCATGTCGCCAATATGTATGCGACAGAGAGTACTAAACCCTGTAGTCTGGAAGGACGCTCACGGACGTGACTTGTCCCGAACATCGCAGCGTATCGGCTACAATCAACATGGGGACAGACAGTGCTTTACAATAGGACACATCATGGTGCCGAAAAACTGTAGCGAAAGCCACGCAACTGCAAAGGGAGAAGCCCTTTCAGTGCACGCCACACGCACTCATCGGATCGCGACTCCTGCCAAAGTTTGGCATAGGAAATCATTCAGAGATTTGCACAAGATGGAAAGTAATAACCTTCCCAAACATGTTCATGATTTCTATTTCACAATGTAGCATCCTCGGCTTCGCTGACCGGTCTTGCCCTCTCCTCTCTTCGCTTCCTCGAGCAAGTAAATGGTGCTCGGGAAGCAACCTTCAAACTACCTACCACACCTCTTTCCTCGCACAAAACACAATACAGAAACCTACTTGCCAATGCTTTACCCCGTTGCGACCCTTCACCAACAGCAGCAACACATGCTGCTCTCATGCTGTTGGATGTTCAGGCGGCAGCATTCCACTGCTGCCTACAACTGACTAACGCTGGCACTAGCACAGCCATTGGCACCACCAACAAGGTGGTTGGGCTATGCACAGCTCAATATCCCCAGATCAAGTCACAACCTGTGCATGGAGCTACAGCAAGATCCAGCAGTTTCACAGAACTTTGCTATAGCAGCACAGGTCAAAGCAAGCTGCCGCTGCTGAGGGCTGCTGCTGTGCTTGCAGAAGAAGGTCATCCCGGTTGGTTAAAAGTTGACTGCACCAGCAGTAGAAAGCTGGTCCTTACAACTCATCGTGGTCACCCAGGTCGTCACCAGCACCACCAGCGCCTCCTGCACCACCACCTGCCTGGTACAGCTTAGCCATGATGGGCCCAGCTACATCCTCAATCTCCTTGCGCTTGTCATTGTACTCCTCTGCGGTAGCATCACTGTTCTCGTCCACCCACTCTTGAGCCTCCTTCACAGCATCAAGGACCTTCTTCTTGTCGTCTTCGCTGACCTGCAGCAGGCAACAGCAAGGGGACACAAACTCAGTAAGTAGGAGGCTTACTTTACACGAGAAAGATCACTGCACAGCTTTCGTGCCGTGCAACGCCCGCAGCATGTCACAAGTCGGCCACTTATAAGAACAGTCAAGACAACACAGTCACCTACAGCTTCAAAAGCTTACCGTACTGCTCCTAATGTTTTACGAAAGAAATAATTCAGAGGGCATTTTTTTGGTAAAAATTTAGGATTTTTGAAATCTGGCTCAAGGCTCTCGTAAACCTTTCGTGTGTCTCAAAATTCTTGGCTCCACGCCTCGTAAAGCTGCCAATATGCTTTAAGGAGACTCCCTCAGTCATGCTATGCTAATTGCAGCTACGTTCTCACATTATGCAGCCGATCGACGCCAGACAAATATGTTTTCCGGTGTTGCGCCTCACGAATCGGCCGCGCCATCCAAGATGGCGACCTGCTGCGCTTCCAGCAACCTAGCTCTGTTTAAGGCAAGCTAGTTGTACATGCTGCTATCTACAACGCATAAGCTTATAGAAGAGGAGAGTGACGCAAGCATAGCAGGCCCGCTGTTCGTTGGGTGTCCCGATGGTACCATGCACGGGTCACCCAACCCTCTGTTGTCTTCATGAGCATGTATGTACCCACTTTGCTACATAGATAATGATGGTGAATGGGCAAATGGATTGCAGGTTAGGCTAGAGGTGACACCAGAGGTCAAGCTGGAGATCCGGCCACTAGGGTTGGAGCAGCAATAGCAGCAGCAGAATCCATGGCAGAGAAACACTGTTACGTAAAGGGCCCAGTGGATCATATGGCAGGGCTCGTAAAACTTTAGTGCTCCATATAATTATGGGGCCCAGCCCCTCGTAAAGCTTTAGGCTCGTAAAACATTTGGAGCAGTACGGTATCTGATCAATGCAACACAACACAGAAGTGGGCAAGAGTCTACCAGTGGGGAACATGGATCCCTGCACAACAAGTTATCACTGGCTGCAATCCGATTGGAGCGTACCTCTCATACAACAAGCAGGGTTACTTACATACAAGTATCTGGCATGAAACTCCATGCAGAGCCTTGAGACAGGTAAAGTTAAGGGGGTTCATCTCTAGGGATATCATGACTCCACACCCATTCCCTAACGCAAAGGCACAAACAAACTGCTGCAGGTGCATGTTGCTTACAACCGTTCCTGCAACTGCCTGAGAACCCACCTTGTCCTTGGCCTTGTCCTCAACTGTAGACTTAATCTGGTAGATGTAGGTCTCCAGCTGGTTCTTGGCATCAATCTTGGCCTTGATTGCCTTGTCCTGATCAGCAAACTCCTCGGCCTCCTTGACCATTCGATCGATTTCATCCTGGTTCAAGCGACCCTTCTCAGCCTGCAAATGGAGCAAAGGAACACCAGTACACAGGAAGTCAACGGAGAATATCACTGCAAAGATTGATACCTGTCTCGGTGTAACAGTCTCCCAACTTCAGCGGGCAGACATGTAACTAAAGTTTACATAACGTTGCACGCAGACATCCTTCACTATAGCCTTAACCCATCTAACGGGACGCTCTGCCAACCAAAGGAAAGGCAAGACTAGATGTAAACATCCCATCTATGTCCAGCAAGCTACAGCTAAATCTCGCAGTACATTCGCATAAACATAATGTCCACGCTTGCACATTCCTTTTCGTTATCATGTACTCCAAGTGTTCTCTGTCGCTGTCCGCAGCAAGAAACAGCCCTTGTCCACAGTGCCAACTCACCGTGATAGTGATCTTCTCCTTCTTGCCGGTACCCTTGTCCTCAGCAGCCACATTCAAGATACCGTTAGCATCAACCTCAAAGGTCACCTCGATCTGAGGAGTGCCACGGGGAGCAGGGGGGATGCCATTAAGGTCAAACTGGCCCAGCTTGTGGTTATCCTTGGTCATGGCACGCTCTCCCTCAAACACCTGGATGGACACAGTTGTCTGCTGGTCCTGGTATGTGGTGAATACCTGACTCTTCTTGGTGGGGATCACAGTGTTACGGGGGATCAGCTTGGTCATAACGCCACCAACAGTCTCGATACCAAGGGACAGAGGAGCGACATCCAACAACAGAATGTCCTTCACCTCATCGCCACCCTCACCGCCGAGGATACCACCCTGTACAGCTGCACCATAAGCCACGGCCTCATCGGGGTTGATGCCCTTGTTAGGCTCCTTGCCATCGAAGTATTCCTTCAGGAGCTGCTGCACCTTGGGGATACGCGTACTGCCACCAACCAGGACAATCTCATCGAGCTCGCTCTGCAGGAGAAAGCAGCACACATGTGCATGTTAACACTGCTGCAAGAAGAAACATGATACAGTGGGCTGGCATCTTAATTGGAACATGAAAGTGGACCATATGCACAGCAAAAGCACATGATGAGGGATGCTGCACTGTTCCTCAAGCCAGTTTACTATTGCAACTAAGAAAGATGAAGATGGAGCAATACTTCAAGTATTCATCTTCCAAGCCAAAACAGGGCAGCTTTGTCCAGAACCGACGGAATATATCACGAGAGTGCAGCCAACGGCATGCATGACCTTAGCCAAACTGTAAAATTGTACTGACTCGACCTAGCTGAAAAGTGTACCGCCTCGACCTAGCTGGAAAGGTGTACTGCCTCGACCTAGCTGGAAAGCTGTACTGCCTCGACCTAGCTGGAAAGGTGTCCTGCTTGACCTAGCTGCAAAGGTGTACTGCTTAAAGACCACATCATGAATGGCTACCTACCTACACTGCAAGGCTTAGGACCCCAGCCTAACTCCCTGTCCATTGTTCCCCACAAACAACCCCTCTTGCTCCTCACCTTCTTGATGTTGGCATCCTCAATAGCCTTGCGCACAGGACCCAGGGTCTTCCTGAACAAGTCGGCGTTCAGTTCCTCAAAACGGGCACGAGTCAAGGGCTCACTCAGGTCCACGCCCTCATACAGAGACTCAATCTCCATGCGAACCTGATGCTGGCTGGACAGAGCACGCTTGGCCCTCTCAGCCTCCCTCCTCAGCTTCTGCAGGGCCCTGGCATCCTTGCTGATGTCCTTGCTGTACTTCTTCTTGATGAGCTTGATGAAGTACTCCATGACACGCTGGTCAAAGTCCTCACCACCCAAGTGAGTATCACCGTTGGTGGAGATCACCTCAAACACGCCGTTATCGATGGTCAGGATGGACACATCGAAGGTACCGCCACCCAGGTCAAACACAAGGATGTTCTTCTCGCCGCCCTTCTTGTCAAGACCGTAGGCAATGGCAGCAGCTGTTGGCTCATTGATGATTCGCTGCACAGTCAACCCTGAAAGGCAAAAAGAGGTTGTCAATAACTGAAGCACGTGCGTGGCAAGGTCGAGGCGCAGCCGCTGCAGGAAGATATACAACTCTTAAGCTTTACCATTATCAATCTGTGCTGCTGCAACATACTTCCATGCACCTCATGTCAGCAACTGCAGCACGTGCATGACAAGGTTGAGGCACAGCCGCTGCAGGAAGATATACTACTCATAAGCTTTACCATTATCAATCTGTGCTGCTGCAACATACTTCCAAGCACCTCATGTAAGTATTGAGCACTGCCATTGGGCACCCAGTTAATCACGCTATTCCGGACAAGAAGATATAGAACCTGCTGCTAGGTTTGTAGCACTGTGCTATGGCTGCATATCATACTCCACCATGCAATGTGTACGGAGCCACCCACCAACCTGAAGATTCAAGGAACAAGTCCCTGTCACCAAGCTGCATGAGCTTCATTGCATAGATTTAAGAAACTCCTGGTTCTGCAGCCCTAGATCTTGTTCACCACAAAAACAAGTTTTACCTACTCTCGCAAGCTCCGCCTGATCCAGCTGGTACGATGCCAGTTGTCTTACAAGCAACACAGCTCCATTGCATGCTATCCACAACCTACTGGCAATCAGGGGATACAGCCCATGACCCGCAGCCTCACCTGAGATGGTGCCTGCATCCTTGGTAGCCTGGCGCTGTGCATCATTGAAGTATGCAGGCACAGTGACCACAGCATGCTTCACAGTCTTGCCCAGGAAGGCTTCCGCTGTGTCCTTCATCTTCTGAAGGATCATGGCACTGATCTCCTCTGGTGAGAACACCTGCAGCAAGCATAGACAGCCAAGCCATCAAGCCATGGCTCCATGCCAGTCTAGCAAACACTTACATGTACATACGTATCCCCGACAACATGGCGGCTCAGTAAGAACAAGCACTCGCAACAACCATGGAAAACCAAGGAAGAATATGTATCTGCATCAATCAATCAAAACGCAAGACCAGCAATGCCAATGGCCAAACAAACCTAGGCCACAAACACAAGGCTCCTGATCACAATCACGAAGCCACACAACCGATGGTGGATTTGCCACACACAAGCTGAGGCTAGATGCAACGGCGTGCACACCAAGGGGAAACAAACACCACCACTAAAACCCAAAACCTGCTCCACTTCCATCACACATGGGTGGCGGGGAGGCAGCAGGATCCAGCACCACCCTAGTAGGGGCTGGAGGTGGCTCCCACCACCTAGGTACTGGTGAACCACCATCCTCCCAGCCACTGAAAGGCACCACATAGCGCTCCACATGCTTATCAATAGCTTGCTTAGTGCGCCTTCTACACCTCACTAACCGTTGGCTTTCCCAAGGGTGCGTAAGATCCCACAACCTCTTCCTCCAAGCACTCTTAATCTGATATGAAGCCTCCCAGCTCCCCTCATCTTGACCAAGCACCTTCAGATCTGCACACACGCATTTCTCCCAGGTATGGCGAGGCCTACCCACTGGCCTCGTCATGTCACCATGTAATGAAGAGAACAACGCAATATGCGGCAACCTGCCCTCCTCCATGCGGCCCACATGCCCCAGCCACCTCAGCCTAGTTGCTGTGATGTATGCTGACAAGGTGGCTACCCCACATGATTTCCTGATATGCTCATTGGTGTGCCGATCTGACAGCCTGACCCCCAGGATGCTCCTAAGGCAGCTAGAGTGCACCCGCTCAAGCTTTTGCGATTGCACTTTGGTCAGGGACCAACACTCACTCCCGAACAGCAGAATTGGCAACACATATGCCTTGCATCTGCATACACCCTAGTTATTCTTTAGTTCCAGAACATTGCTTAGATAACTCTGACAAAGGGGCCCAGCACAAAGCTACTGCAGGGAACAACTACGGGCACAAATGCTTTAAATGAGGCATAGCTGTGGCACATCTTCGTTCAAGAGGCATAAGGGGTAAGTAAAGGTGTCCTATGGTTACTTTAATAGTGCAATTTCACACTATGTTTGGTTTGGGCGCTGGAGACTCACCTTCTTCTGGCCGTTGACCTCCACACGGACATAAGGCTTGCCGTCCTTGTCAACAATGTCATATGAGACTAGGGCCTTGTCTTTTTGGACCTCTTTGTCTGTGTACCTGCATCATTAACAAAACATGTTTGTCAGGCCCAAACGTGTATAGGCCTTCAGATGCAATTTCTTACCTGCCAGTCAACAACCGGTGGAAAGAGGCCATGCGGTCAAGCAGGGGAGAAAATGAGGGCGATAGACTGCTTCAATCCTCTGTTGCTGCAGTACGGGTTCTAGACGCTGCGGTAGACTGGCGGGCGAAACAAAGACCTCAACGCGTAGGAGTTAAACAGCATAGAGGTCCGTATACGTGCTATAAGATACCTTGACATGCTAAGCACGATGCAATCCTGCATGCACGTGAGTCCTTCCTCGAACCGCAGCGACGGTTAACTCAGGCGCAAGCATAACAGTCCCTGCACGTGACTTACTTGCGACCAATCAGGCGCTTCACATCGTAGATGGTACGATGAGGGTTCACGGTGGCCTGGTTCTTTGCTGCATCACCAATCAAGCGCTCCTCGTCTGTGAAGGCCACGTACGAGGGTGTGATCCTGTTCCCTTGGTCGTTGGCAATGATCTCAACCTTGCCATTCTTGTACACTCCCACGCAGGAGTATGTTGTGCCAAGGTCAATGCCAATGACTGTGCCAAGCTTCTCTTCTTCTGCTGCCATTACAGCCAGGCTGTAACAAGCGCATGCCAAGACTGCAGTATGACCAGAGTCAGCGCTCTGCCAAGGAGGGCAATGACAACGCTATAAGCTCGTGGCTTACCGAACAACGACGCTGCTCGTCTGTAACTCATGGCTGCTGCTTTCGATGTGTACAACCACTCCCGCTCTGTTCAACACTGTTCTTACGCAGCGTCCCTGGCAGACTTTATGACCCCCAATGCTGCCGGATTACTTAATAAAGCTCTCTAGCGCTAAGTGCTCGGAGCATGCCATATATGTAGGGCCTCCTGAGTTGGCGCTTGCGGTCCAAATACACAGGTGTGAGGTGTCCGCCTAGGAGACAAGGTGTCGCTCACTCGGGGAAGGCACGAGTGCCGACAAGTCGAGAGACTTCCTTCAAGCTTTGCCGCGGACTGTGGCGCTTGAGCCGACTTTGACCCCCCATTTACGCTTTGGTGGGCTACACGTTGCTTAGAATAATTGCCGATTGTCCAGAGTTGGCTGATTGCCTTGCCCAGTCTTTTGCGGGAGATCGAGCCGTGTCGCGGTGTCCCTCTTGGTCCTGATATCAAATAGGTGGCGCACACGGAATGGCGCGACTTCTGTGCAGGGGCACTGCAAGTGCGGTGCTTCTTGCTGTCCTGTGCATGGTCCTGGTTGCCTCAGGTAGGTTGAGCCGGTTGCATCTAGCGTAGCAGGGGGTGGTTATGACTACCGTCTCATGCCTCGGTGACCGACCAGCTCAGGCTAACTCTAAGACTACTCAATTGGATCGCCTGTAAACATTTGCATTGTCTGGACATCTGAGCCACAAGCACTCTATCAACATCCCGTTCTGCTCCTCTGCAGCAGTGGTGCGAGCTGAAGAGGGGGTAGCAGACTTGACTGACAAGCCCAAGGTCAACCCCAGCATTACCAACACGGACAAGGGCACAGATAGCGGGACCGTTGAGCGGTGAGAACAATGCCAAAACTTCCCGCCCTTGCTCGGTTGCCCCTACCGCAGTTTGACTGCTACGCCACATTGACGCATCTGCAGCCGCATGTGCGATCCGGTGTCATGTTGCTCACCACATTCTACAATAACTCAGTCATGGCAGCAATGGTGCAAGATTATGGCAATGGGTCATGGGTTCCTGCAGTGCATATCATTCTTACCTGATCTGGCCAAAGATGCATTTGTCACTAATGCAAGCAGTTGCCATCCCTAACACTATGTCCAGGCACACGAGGGAGTGCAGCAAACTGGATGCGGGATCAGCCCCATGTGCTTACCACCCAAAACAGCCAGCTGCACCGCACCAGCTTCTGCTGCATTTCCATGACAGCCTAGCCCATGCAGCACCATGCTACCCATACCACTTCACACTTCTCCAGGACTAACACTGACTGCATGTTGTGTTGCTGCAGAGAGAAGGAGTCCATGTCCTCACCCTCCTTCCAAAGGCAGATCAGGGAAGATGCTCAGAAGTTTGAGTTCCAAGCAGAGGTGCGGCACACTGAACCAGCACAGAGTTCTGGAAAGCAGACACAATAAGCTGCATGAAGGCAGAGTAGTTTGTAGGTCTGGAAGCTCAGCTGGCAGGGATGGGTGCTTACAGCAATTACAGTTGTGCATTCTGTCTGTCTATGACTACTACGATGGCATCTGAGTCATATGATACATCACAGGAAGCTCAAGCTGAACAGGGTACATAGCCTTAGAGCATATGCAGTAACGCGGAGTGCAGTTTAGACGTTGATGGATTTAAACGCTCTTTGTGTGGGGGCGCTGAGCAAGTAAACTGTTTGGTCTGATATGAGGCATTGCAGTAGGGGCAGCTGTACTTGGGAAGGTGCAAGCAACTACTGTTATCACGGTAGTACCATTGCAGAGAAGAAGGGCTGCGCCTGCATGGCAATTGTGACCATTCCGCAGCAAGGAGGGAGTCATGTTGATTATGATTCAGTAATCTTCTTTCATCATGTCTAAGCTCAGAATTCGTAAACTGTGAGCAGAGCAGGCATGCCAGATGCTCTGCATGTTGCACAGCACATGCCATACTGCAGTACTGCCTGTCAGCCTGCTGGAATGCAGGGGGTGGAAGGATCAGGATGCAGTACAGCAGCAACACTGCTGGGCAAAGCGCTCCTGTGGTAAACGCATATGACATCATCGGCTATTTCTGCCTGCTAGGCTCCATACGTACAATTGGCATCCCTTCGTGGTGTGTGCATGCTCCCTTCTCCTCAGACGTGTGAAAAATGTGAATAAGAGTGATGTTTTTCTCCATATCTTGGCTGCAGGCCAAGTAGATATGTGTCCGTTAGACATTGCTGACCCCTCTTTGCTGCATCTGGTTTTCCCTCGCACACAGGTTGGCCGTCTGATGGACATCATCGTGCACTCCCTCTACTCCAACAAGGACATCTTCTTGCGTGAGCTTATCTCCAACGCCTCTGATGCCCTTGACAAGATCAGGTTCCTGTCGCTCACTAACCCGAGTGTGTTGGGTGACACAACAAACCTGGAGATCAAGATCTGGGCTGACAAGGAGGCCAAGGCCCTCTACATCCGTGATACTGGTATTGGTATGACCCACAAAGACCTTATTGACAATCTGGGTACTATTGCTCGCTCAGGGACGTCAGGTGAGAATTATTGGAAGATGGGGTTGGGGTGGGGGGCTAACGCCTGGGATGGGTGGGGGAGGAGAGGGAGGGAGGTGAGGCAATGAGCAGGGGGTGCTAGTTCGTGCTGGATGCATAGGGTTGAAGAGCAGCATCTGTGTCTGTAAGGTCCGCAAGGACTTTAGTGACAGCTCAACTGCCATAGTATGCTCAGGAGCCCAGGTGAGAGAAAGCAGTAGGAGGGGGGTGTGGGGATGGGTGAAGCGGGGTCTTGGCGAGAGGGGGAGGGTGCTAGGGAAAGAAGGGTTTCAGTTAAAGTTTAGGCTTAGGGTTCAAGACATACCTGTATGTGTCTATCAATATAGTCCGCAAGTACCTCACTAACAGCTTGGGACCATAGGTGGGAGGGAGCAGGGGATGTAAGTGGGTGCTGGTTAGGGTTTGAAGCCTTTGCCTCAAGGTTGCCAGTGCCAATTGCCTGCACCCAGCAAGCCGGCCTGTAACAACTTGCCTACCATTGCTTGCTTGGGGGTTTCAGGTGTGGACGCTGGAGCGGGTGAGTAGTTGAGAGCTGGAGTTCAGCTTCTAAGCATAGGATTGAATGGTCTGCCCCTGTGTGTCTATTATTCTCCTGGGAGGACTTGCTGGAGATTTTGGCTACTCATTAGCTTGTGCACTTGCAAAAGGGATGGTGCGTGAACGACTTGGTTGGGCACATTAAGTTGCTGCTTACGTACCTCATGCCCGCTGCCGGCGATCTCTGTCTGCTGCAGCCTTCTTGGAACAGATGCAGAATTTTTGAGACATTAATATATTGGGGAGTTCAGCATAGGCGCCTCCTATATGTAGCTGGGGTGTCCATCTATGCTGTGGTTTCAGTAGCCACGCTTCAGTCGTGACAACAGAGACTTGTCTGATTACAGGGACATTGCTGACATACCTCATGCCCTTCCTCTGCTGCCGTGACTTCCTCCTGCGGCAGCCTTCCTGGAACAGATGCAGAAGTCTGGAGACATGAACCTTATTGGCCAGTTCGGTGTGGGCTTCTACTCTGTCTACTTGGTGTCTGATTACGTCGAGGTCGTCACCAAGCACAACGATGACAAGCAGTAAGTGGGACTAAGTGTTGGGTGTGGGATCACATCATGGTTCAGGCTTAAAAACTCTTTGGGAAGTTCAGCTCCTACTCTGTGTAGCTACATGGAGGTCATTGCTAAGCACAACGGTGAGAAGCAGCAAGTTGGATTGAAAGAACACTTACATCACACGTGGCAGCACTATGCTTTCTGTCAGTAGGGCTGATGCTAAGCGTATGAGCTTGTGTTTCAGCCATTCTGGTATCCTTGTGACGCCAGGCCTCGTATATCTGGGATGATTCTGCTGGAACTACCCATTCTAGGGCCAGTGGATCTTTCTTCACTCTGAGGAGTGGGACGTTACCGTGCTAGTTTAGTGCTGTAATGCCTGGTCCATCTCTACGATGGCGAGTACAACATGACTTCAGCCATTCGCTGTGGACAGAGATGAAGTGGGCAGGGTTTGTGTTACAGGTAGGGTTTGCTACTAATGCCAGAAGCCGCCGGCCCCTCCCAGCCTCTAGTTTATGAGGTCAGGCGTATCTTCTCCTTTTCTCCACCAATGTCATTGCTTCTGCTTTCATGCTTCTCTTGAATCATGCAAGTGCCTAAGGGGTCGAGCCGAGCCGTAGAAAAAGGCATGTACCTCACCTTGCGCCTGTCGCAGCTAACCGCTACCCACCAGCTTCGCAGTCAATTCGTCTGACGTTCCAGCAAGCAGCCAAATCTTACAACCTAAACTCTGTTCTTATGCTTGCGCCTCATCCGCTGTCACCCTTTTGAGCGTTCTGTTGTTTCTGCTGTCATACAAATTGATTTGAACCGTGGTGCTCAGGGCAGCTTGAGCATTAACAAAAAAACACAAATGGGAGCTGCCTCTGCAGGAGTCTTAGTGTATATCTTTCCAATTTTTTGTTCTCCTGCTGCCGCCACCACTGCTGCCTTCTGCCAGTGTCGTAGATGCAGTTTGGGAGCTGATGGGTTGCTGTTGCTGATGTGCTTTACTGCAGGTACATCTGGGCCAGTGGTGCTCAGGGCAGCTTCAGCATCAGCGAGGATAAAGAAGGGGAGCGGCTGGGTCGTGGTACCCTCCTAAGGATCCATTTGAAGGACGAGGCCGCAGAGTATTTGCAGGATGATAAGCTGAAGTCATTGGTGGAGAGGTACAGCGAGTTCATCAACTTCCCCATTTACTTGCAAGTGGAGAAGGTGAGGTCAAGGGTTGGACTTGTATCAGGGGGACCTGGAAGGGAGTGTTTCTTCTGGTGGTTGTGGGAGGAGGAAGGGGGAGGGCATTGGACTTAGCTGACAGTTGGAACCTGGTCATGTGAGGAGGGTTTGGGGTTAAGGGTTGGGGTGTGAGGTCGGGTTTGGGGAACGGAAGGGACTGGTTGCTGTGGTTTAATGGTAGTGGGAGGAAGGGGACAGCGTGGAACGTCGATAGCTGAGCAGTGGGAATGGGCATAGTTGGATGGACCAGAGAAGGGACCTGCTAAGCTGAATATGAAACATATGGATAGAGGCAGTAAACCCTTTGGATAGCTTCCTTCTGGAGAGCCAATGTTGACTAGATAATGCTGAAGGCAGAAAGGGGTTAAGGTGCATGTCTGGCAGTCCATTCACGTAATGGTGGTGGGAGTGTTTGTGGACTTCGAGCAGAATTTGAGGGATTCTCCGATGAGAACTGTTGAGGATGAGGCAGAAAGGCTGAAAGGGTATGAGTAGAAAGGTCATCACTTACAATTGCTGCTTGTGTGTCATCCTTACCCGCAGGAGGTCGAGATCCCAGTTGAGGAGGAAGAGACCAAGGACGAGAAGGCCGAGGATACCAAGGAGGAAGAGACCAAGGAAGACAAGTCTGAGGAGAGTGAGGATGATGAGGACGTAGTGGACGAGGAAGACGAGGCTGAGAGCAAGGATGAGGAGAAGAAGGAGAAGAAGACTCGCAAGGAGAAGCGCAAGGAGTTTGATCTGTTGAATGATGTGAAGGCCATCTGGTTGAGGAACCCTAGTGAGGTCACTGAGGAGGAGTACCAGAAGTTCTATAAGGCCATTAGCAAGGTAAGCGGCTGGTCTTACGCTGTGCTATGACTAGGAGATTTGAGAAGAGGTTGTATGAGCCCATCAGCAAGCCGAGTATTTGTCTTAGGCTGTGCTAAAAATGTAGGAGATTTGGAAACTAGGGTTTCAGAAGGCCTTTAGCAAGGGAAAGGTTTGGTCTGAAGCTCAGCTATGACTATGCGGAGGGGCGTAAGGGACAGGCCCACAACCATGTCCGTGTAAAATGAATGATTTGTTGCTAGATCACAGGTCTTCTGCTCTTTATGTTTTGCAGGACTCTGGTGATGCTCTGGGCTGGATGAGCTGATGGTGATGTGGAGTTCAAGTCCTTACCGTACTATCCTGAGTCTCTTCCCTTAACCATGCCCATCTCCTGTCAGAATTTGTTGCTAGAGCACGGCTCTGCTGTTTCTTGTGTGTACGCCAAATGGGTTTGCACAACTTATGGGAAAGAGCCAAAGCGCTCACGCCTTCTGTTCTCTGTGTTTTGCAGGATTACAGTGATGCTCTTGGCTGGTTGAGCTTCAGGGCTGAAGGTGATGTGGAGTTCAAGTCACTATTGTACATCCCTAAGACAGCTCCCTTTGACTTCTACGAGAAGTACTATGAGAAGAAGGGTGGCAGCTTGAAGCTGTATGTGAGGAGGGTGTTCATCAGCGATGAAGTGGCAGAGCTATTGCCAAGGTAGGAACGGGAGAGCGCAGATAGAAAAGTACTGAGAGAGTTTACATGGGGTGGAGGTAGTCTAAACCTGCATATGTGAGGAGGGTGTTCATCAGGCAATGAAGTGGCAGAGCTATTGCCAAGGTAAGTGGCAAGACAAAAGACAAGCCACATAGTGCCACCTATGGGCAAGCAGGAACGGTCGTGATGGATATGACATTAGATCAAGCCGCTCATGGCCATTGCCTAATTGTTATCAGACTACAGCAACCAGCTATCCAGCATATTGTGGGAGGGAAGGGCAACAGCTTGTATACCAGAGACACAGGCTCAAGGTAGGCGATATATTAATAAACAGGCCACACAAATCTAAAATTAGGCGAGGATGGCAGGGTAGTTAAAAGTGCATGGAGATGGGCTTCTGTTTCACCTTGCTACCTTTGCCTCTTATCTACCAAGTCCAACTCTGCTGACCTGGCTCTGCTGCCTGCGGTTGCTTTGTGCAGGTACCTTGCCTTTGTGAAGGGTCTTGTTGACAGTGACACCCTGCCCCTCAATGTGTCTCGTGAGATGCTGCAAGCCCACAGCAGCCTGAAGACCATTAGGAAGAAGCTGGTGCGCAAGGTGCTGGACTACATCAAGAAGTGGGCAGATGATGACAAGAAGTGCCGCAGCAGCAAGGGTGAGTGGGACAGAAGGGACTTTATTTATTGTCATTCAAACCCCTCCATTTTCTTTGTCGCAAACGTGCCATGGAACGCCCAACAGTTTTGCACTCGCTAGCAGCAGTTTTAGGTTGTTTGAACGTAAGTATCTGGCATGCAAGTACTTGGACTACATATAGAAGTGGGGAGATGATGACAAAACCTGCCGCAGCAGCAAGCGTGAGTGGGACAGAAGGGACTTTGTTTTGTTATCATTTTAACCATTAATATCTTTTGTCGCAGACATGCCATGGAACCCCCAACAATTTTGCGCTCGCTAGCAGCAGTTTTAGGTTGTTTGAACGTAAGTATCTGGCATGCAAGTACTTAGATAACATATAGAAGTGGAGAGATGATGACAAAACCTGCCGCAGCAGCAAGCGTGAGTGGGACAGAAGGGACTTTGTTTTGTTATCATTTTAACCATTAATATCTTTTGTCGCAAACGTGCCATGGACCCCCCAACAATTTTGCGCTCGCTAGCAGCAGTTTTAGGTTGTTTGAACGTAAGTATCTGGCATGCAAGTACTTGAATTACAAGTAGAAGTGGGGAGACGATGACAAAACCTGCCGCAGTAGCAAGGGTGCGTGTAACAGAGGGGAGACTATGCAGGGTCGGGTCTGCGGTTCAGCTGTCCATTTTCCTGACATCAGGGTTCAGCTGTTGGGCTTGCTGGCAGCAGCGTCTAGCTGTTGGAACTCAGTGCCTCCACAGTGTTGAGAGTTGTGAATTTTGCCTGCCTGCTCTTGCTGCAGAGGGGATGGAGCTCAACCCACAGAGGCGGTTATGTGCCTTCTTGCTGCTGACTCTGTACTTGTTATCACATTTCATGAGATGTGTTAAGGGATACAGGGGCTGCTCATCCTGCATTTTAGAGGGACGGCGGATCAGGGCTGTGCTGCACCAGATGGATTGGGGTTCCAGCACCATAACAAAAATGCCATAAGCCCCGCACGGCAATCTGTTACGATGCTGACTTTGTGCTTAACGGTATAAGGCTGCTGCTGTGTTTCTGGCTTCTCATGTATTGCTGCTGCTGTTGTTCTCCATGCCCACTATCACTCCTCAGCTGCTGTTATGGAGATGGCAAAACCCAGCTCATGTTACTGACAGTGCTTTCTCTGCTGGTGTTGCTACTGCCGTTGTTGCAACAGAGGGTGATGAGGGCCGACCCAGTGAGGAGGAGTGTGGGAAATTCAAGAGCTTCTGGGAGCAGTTTGGACGTGCCATTAAGCTGGGCATCATGGAGGACCAAAACAACAAGTGAGTGGCTCATGGCTTTGATGGTTGCTTGCTTGTCAGGTACCAAGCAAGAGCAGATAGGGTAGGCCCAACTTGATTGTCGTGGGTGTGTGTTTAGTCGAGAAAGCTATGTGATTTATAGTTTGGTAACCAGCAGCAGCACCGGCATCCCCATCAGCCTGCCCTCCCTGCAAACTCTTATTGCCTTTTCTAGTCCTCATCACCTGCCCTTCATGCAAGCACAGCAGGGCAGTTTACAGCTTTTCTCACATCACATCATTGTTTGATCACTGAAGACCCTGCGTGGCATTTAATCTTGTAGGTCTTGTCTTGCCAAGTTGCTTTTGTGGTAGCCAGCAGCAGCCGAGACACCCCCTTCACCCTAGCCGCTTTCCAGGAATTTGAATGTGTCTTTTCCAGTCCTGATCCCTGATCTTTAGGCAGCGCACATTCCCACCAGAGTCCAGGTTCCCTTTTCTGTTCTTTAACACTGTAAATTGATTACTGAAGCCCACATTGTCATATGTTCTCTTGTTGTAGGTCCCGTCTTGCAAAGTTGTTGCGTGTGGTGACCAGCAGCAGCCCCGAGGCCCCCATCAGCCTGGACGAGTATGTTGCCCGAATGAAGGAAGGCCAGAAGAACATCTACTTCATTGCTGGGGCAAACAAGGATGAAGTCAGCAAGTCACCCTTTGCTGAGCGCTTGGTTAAGAAGGTGGGTGGTATTGAGGGGGTTATCAGGCACGTCAATCAATTTAATACAACCACAACAGAAAACCAGCTATGCCAATGGCCACACACACACAAGGCTCTTGATCACAGTCATGAAACGCATTGGACCTGGGCACACATAAGCTGGGGCTCCATGCAATGGCATCAGGGCACGTTCATGGCTGTATGTACAAGGCTTGTAGTGGGGGGGGGGGTTGAGGGGTGCGTAATCATCCCAATCATGCATGCCCAGGGCCCTGAGGGGGAGAGTTTCAGGAGAGAAAGCAGACATGTGTGTTCCTGTCAACTGGAAAAGGATGCAGGCAGCCAGCCACCCATTCCTGAACACTTCATGTTGATGGACTGTTGGGAAAGGATTCAGGGTATCCTGCCATGGTACATTTTAAGTTGGGGTTTAAAGGTTGGGCCATCATCTGCTCCAGGTGCTGATCCACCTCTTTAACAGGTGTTACTACGTTTCATGGTATTCCATAGCCCTGAAATCCCATAGGACTCGCACCTTGGAAAATACACAAACAGCGAGGTTTAACAAAATATGGGTGGTATTAGTATGCAACCTGAAATAATGAAGACATATGCCTAGACACATACGCTTGCAGGTAGTGCCCGTGCCCTCAAGTCAGCACTTACCGGACCCTGAATCCGTGATGTGATCTGACCAGAGTAATGCTGCGTACCTCTAAAGCGAGCAAATTCCACCTTTGGTTTCATTTGTTCAACACTCGGCTAACTGCACTTGTTCTGCTGGTTTTGGTGTGCAGGGCTACGAGGTGGTGTACTTCACTGACACACTGGACGAGTACCTCATGCAACACCTGCCTTCATTATTATTACATTTCATGATATGCCATAGCAATAAGTGCCATAACACCTGCCTTCAAATGACGACCACACTTGAACCATATGCCTCTCTAGTTCTACGAATTTTAATGTTGCCTAGTATAATGAGATCAATATTCTACCTCTTGTTTCAATGTCTGGCTCAAGTGCATTTTCTTTCCTGGTTTTGTGTACAGGGCTACGAGGTGGTGTACTTCGCTGACACACTGGACGAGTACCTCATGCAACACCTGCCTTCAAATGACGACCACACTTGAACCATATGCCTCTCTAGTTCTACGAATTTTAATGTTGCCTAGTATAATGAGATCAATATTCTACCTCTTGTTTCAATGTCTGGCTCAAGTGCATTTTCTTTCCTGGTTTTGTGTGCAGGGCTACGAGGTGGTGTACTTCACTGACACACTGGACAAGTACCTCATGCAACACCTGCCTTCAAATGACGACCACACTTGAACCATATGCCTCTCTAGTTCTACGAATTGAAATGTTGCCTAGTATAGTGAGATCAAGATTCTACCTCTTGTTTCAATGTCTGGCTCAAGTGCATTTTCTTTCCTGGTTTTGTGTGCAGGGCTACGAGGTGGTGTACTTCACTGACACACTGGACGAGTACCTCATGCAACACCTGCCTTCAAATGACGACCACACTTGATCCATATGCCTTTCTAGTTCTACGAATTTTAATGTTGCCTAGTATAATGCGATCAGTATTCTACCTCTTGCTTCAACGTCTGGCTCAAGTGCATTTTGTTTGCTGGTTTTTTTGTCTGCAGGGCTACGAGGTGGTTTATTTCACCGACACACTGGACGAGTACCTCATGCAGCATCTGCCCTCATACGACGACCACACCTTCACCAATATTGCCAAGGAGGACCTCCAGCTAGCAAAGGAAGACGAAGAGGCAGAGAAGGAAGCCCTCAAAACCCTAAAGGAGTCTTTCAAGGGTTTAACCAAGTGGTGGAAGGGGCAGCTAGGGGATAAAGTGTCAGCCGTGAAGGTGTCCAACAGACTGAGCACTACACCATGTGTGATTGTGAGCAGCAAGTATGGTCACAGCGCAAACATGGAGCGGATCATGAAGGCACAGGTAGGAATGGGTCTGGGCCCTTAAGGGTTGTGCTTTGGGGTTGCAGGGTCTTAGGGAGTGCATGAAAAGACAGTGTTTGGGTTCGTGAACTTACGGGTCCACCCCCTGTTTGAATTGGAAGAGCCAGTATGGACAGGGCACGAACATGGAGCACATCATGTAAGCACGGCTATGAAGTGCACTGAGTGCGGGTTTAGAGCTCGTGCACAGGGTTTAGGCTTCTGTGGGGTGGCCAGAAGGGGTTTAGGCTTCTGCGGGGTGGCCAGAAGGGCAACAGTGTGGGGCCATTTCGTTTGGCAGTTGGGAATGACCGAGCCGAACAGAATGGGCATTTGGTAACATTTAGGCACGGTATGAAGGGTTTAGCGATTTTGGGGCAATTATGAAGGGTTTAGTGATTTCGGGGCTTGCAGTCTGGGATTGCCACGGGTTTCTGCGTCCTGTTGGCTGTTTTGCGCATGATTTTGTCCGCTGAACAACGTAACAACTGCCTCTTGGGGTGAGCTCTTGTGCTTGTCAAGGATGTCAAGTTCTTGAGGGTGGTGTTGGCTGTTCTCCGCATGATCCAGTCAGCTGGACAGTGCTGCAACTGATTGTATCTTGTGCACATGCCTTCTCCAACCCTGCTATGGCTGCCACGACGCATGGTCAATGGAATCTGTACCCCTTTGGCCCTTGTCACCTGTCATGGTTACGCCATATGGGGGAGCTAGTTGCATTTGAATTCACGTTTGGTTGTCAAATGGGGGTGGTGTCGGCTGTTTCTCCGCATGGGTTTTGTCAGCTGAACACTATTGCACTAACTGCCTGCTGAAGCCAACTTTTAGGCATTCGGGCTACTCATACACAACTGCCTCTTGTGCACAGGCCTTCTCCAACCCTGGGATGGCTGCCATGATGCGTGGTCAAAGGAGCTTGGAGATCAACCCCCGCCACCCCCTCGTTGTTGCTCTCAAGAACAAGGTGGAAGCGAGTGAAGAGGACGCTACAGCAAAGACCAGTGCTGCACTGCTTTATGAGACTGCCTTGCTAGAAAGTGGCTTCTCTCCTGATGATGTCAAGGTAGGAAGGAGGGGGTCTGAGGGTGAGGTTTGATCCCTTGTAACATCACCTTCTGTCGTATCCATAGTTGCCTCCACACAGGTTAGCTGGCCTAGCGAAGTTCAATTCCTGCGACGTGTTGTCACTCTCTGTTTTAACCTAGAAATTTATAAAAGCATGGGGAGGGGGGGGGCAATGACGGCTTGACAAGAGGTAGTAGTACCGGTAGTAATAGTACTGTAGCCTGTGCTGCTGCTTGTACAGCTGGTGTAGGAGCTATGAGTGCATGCTATCATGTTATTGAGCAGGGGTGTAGTAGCACCTATGGTCACCAGAGCTTTGCAGAGGGTGTAATGGCCATTGACAACCCTTTTCCTGATTCCAGCGCAATTATTGCAAGTGCATGTCAATATCGTAGCTAGCGCGTTCTCGTCTTATAGGGAAGGAGATTGGCTTGACCTGTGTACCCTGCTGAGAAGCTTCGTGTGCTCTGCTCCTGCTTGCCGTTTGCTGCAGGCCTTCTCTCAGAAGATGTATGAACTCATGGGCAGCCAGCTGGGTGTAGAAGGTGATCTGCATCCTGCAGAGGAAGAGCCAGCAGTAGCAGCACCCAGCACCAGCGACAGCAGCAGCAAGGCAGCCAAGGACGATGATGATGACGATGAGGATGCTAAGGAAGAGTTGTAGTGTGGGTCTCGTGTAGCATGAGGTGGCAAGAATTAGAGCATGCAGGAAATTGAGGAAGCTTGTGCATCTTGATTTTTTGCATTGGGAGGTTTGGGACAGCGTATAAAGGTATGGGAATGGTGTTATAGAGAGAATTGTTGCTATTTTGGCAGCTACTGGGGTGGTGTCCGAAGCATTAGAGCAGCAGCAGCAGGTGCTTTGTCACTTCATTTGGACACCTTCGAGTAAGACCGGCATGCAAGAGGTATGTAGTTGTTCTCGCCTTTTGTCAGGCCATGTCTTTCAGGTCATGTCTTTCAAGCAACTTAAGCAGGCTATTGGTGTTTTGTAAAATTGGACCGTTGATCCAGGTACCTACCAGGACCAGATGGCCGAACGCCATCAGTAGGTTGCACTGCGCTGGGATTTAGCCGGTCGGAGATGATAGGTTGCACTGCGCTGGGGTGTAGCCGGAGATGAACATAACATAACAAACATTTAAGGTGTGGCAACCGCCAAGGGAAGCTAGGTCGAACCGCCCGAACACACCAGATGATGATTTGCCTAAGTTGGCTCCTTGTGGGTGGCGCTGCCCCCACCGGCGCCCCGCTCTGATGGGGCCATTTGGTAATTGGTAATTGGTCATTTCGAGTGCCACCCCACGCGCTGGTTCCACCGGCGGCATAGTACCCCTGGTTACATGCGCTCAGAATGTTTGTATGTTGCACTGCACTGCCAAAGAATGATGTACACTTGCCAGATCTGTTTGAGGAGAAACAGTGGAGGTGCCGTGGCTAGCTACATCATCACTCACATGCATGCTTCAGCAGCTTGGCCTCTTCCCAATGAAAAAGCTAAGCATTAGTTCTCCAGCTGTCATTATATACCCTGAGCAGTACAGCCTTCTAGCCAAAGAATGCAAACAAACAAAAAGTAGTGCAAACAAAGAAAAGTAATTTGATATTAATAGAGACCACTGCATAGTGCGGGGCCCTCCGGGCTGTGCCGGACCCAGGCATGACAAAAATGACTCCAACTAGTTTGTTAGGTGTGGGGGTGAGTAACTGAGAGACAGCGAGACTAGGTGCACTGACGCGCGACTGAGTCGAGCAGACCGAGACGGAACCTGATACACATGTATCTTACGTTGCTAATTAATTCAGAAAAGGACTTTGTGGCTGCACACCCACACCGAGGCAGCTAGGTCGACACGACCAAATTGACCAGGGTCAAACACCAAATCCCAAACCAATGGAAACAACAGAATTACACAGAGCTCCAGTGATTAAAAAAAAAGTTTCCCCAGCTGTCATACTACCCTGTAACTGTGAAGCTGGCCAAAAAGTGAGACATGTGTTTTCCCTGCGTGCGCAGTGCCCAAAGCAAGGCTGATCGTGAGACAGAACCTTTTATCCATACTCCAAACCAGCACCTGGGCTTGCAAGCAGAAATGAAGCCACAAGGTTGCCTGCTCTCACACATGTGGTGTAGCATACAACCTGCACCCTTTATAGGATGTAGTGGACTTGCAGCTGCTTGACCATTTCACACATTACATAACAGCAGTGTCTCGCAGGTGCATGGCATGACACAGGCATGGGGACAAAAAGATTAGCCCGATCTTAACAGCCGTGTGTGTGAATCTTACATTGGCAAACCCATCGGCACGCGTGTGGTGACACAGTCTACCACAGGGGCAAAGCCATTATAACACAGATAGAACTACGAAACATTGAACATCAGTCCACCAGTTGAACTTTTCAATGATGATATGTGCATGATCTGTCCTGCCAAAAACCTCTTCTAAGTGCCCAGGGGCTCCTGTCCTGCCAAAACCCTTTCCAAGTGCCCAGGGGCTCTGTCCTGCCAAAGCCCTAGTTCCCAGGCAACCCAGCTGGCGAGCACATATTGCTAGAGTATGAAAGCCAAAATTTGAGACTGAAGGGCCAACTCAGACTAAGTCATTTCTGCCAAGTAGTGGTTTAGCTTCAATTTTAGTTGAACGTCCATGAGTCAAACCATCACTGCCAACGGAATAGATTCAAGGAGTCAAGTCATTGTTGCCAACCGACTCGAGTCTTCTGGGACTACATTGAACAAAGGAATTTCCACTACATATGGCCATCATACAAACAATCACACGTGTTACACCAACAACGTACAGCAACATCACCACAACAACCAAGGGCAGCTTCTATCAACCCCACCACCATCAGGGAGGCAGACAGTGCACCCAATCAACAGCAACAGCGCCATGCTAGAGGGCACAGCAAACCGACCAGGAAAACAATCAAACCAAACAGTGACTAGGAGAACAACTTCCCACTCATTGAGTTGTAGCAATGAGGTAACCACTGAATAATGTCAAACAATGCAAGACATAGCTCTGAAGAGCTGCGGAAGTGCGAGAATGACTGAGGAAGCCTAACAGTACCATTTAGAACTATTGTAACTGCTGAGCACCTGCACAAGGCAATCGATCAAGAAGTGATCATACTGTAGCCCACAACCATGCTTCATAGACAAAATAAGGTTGCCTATAAGCCACATAACCCCTCAACCTCCCAACCCTAGCTCAATTCAAAGCCCTAAAACCTAGCCTGAAGCCACCCCCGTCCGAAACCCTAGCTCAAGAAAGGACCCTCAGCCTGTCTGCCAAGTACTTCCTCTCTTTCTCACTCTCAGCCAAGCGCTGAACCATGGCCCTGTTCTCCTCCGTCACAAAAGCCAAAGCCCTTTTGGCTGCCTCATAACCCTGCTTGGCCTTAAGATAGTGATCATACTCCATATGGGGGCAGCTCAAGTTGCAGTACTCAGACAGCACAAGCTCCAGCTGCTTGCCAGCTTCCTCAAACTTCCCGCAGAACTTCACGTAGCGCTCGTAGCTGTCATCCAGAAGTGCATACAGTGACCCGACGGCGTCACCCAGCAGCAGACGCTCTAGGAGGATGAGGTCGGAGTGCTCGCGGTTCAGGGGGTAGCAGTCACCCCACTTGTACCTGCGTACCGGCTGACTCACCGGGCCGGTGAGGCCGATGGCGGTGAGGAGTGACTGGTCAGTGACGATCTCGGCATCACGAGAGGAGGTGATGGCAATGGGCAGGAGGGCGCCACTCACACCCAGATCTTGCAGGACTTGTTCACCCAAGCTGCAGGCAAGAAGCATAAGGGATATGTCAGCAAAGGTATCAAACCAAGGAGGGACAGTTACTAAGTATCAGATTCATTTCTTGTTTAAGGATCTCACATGCGGCGAACTGTCTGTGTCACACTGATTTCTTATGGATACATGCAAGCAACCAATTATACAAAAGCACGGCCAATGCTGTAAAGCTGAAATGGCATGCAACAAAACAAAGCTCACATCATGGCTAGGTGAAAAGATGGAAGCCTCCCACTTGCTTGCAAATGTTGACCTAGAGCCTAAACCGCCAAGCCCAAAGCCCCACCTGAAGATGTTAGCCTGCAAAATTAGGCCACCCACAAAGCCTAAACTGTAATCCCTAACCCTAAATTCCAACATCAAAGCCCCAAGCCCTACCTGAAGATGTTAGCCTGCAGTTGTGGCAGCGACTTGAGCCCACCCACAAACTTGGAAGGGCTCTGCAGCATGCTTGCCACCTCCACCCTGTAAGCCGCCAGCTCAGCCTCAGTCATGCAATCAGACTTGGCAATCACAGGGATCACAGTCGTAAGCTGACTGATCGCAGAGATCAAGATCAGATCAATCTTCTTCATACGGTGTGGTGGGATGAAGTACAGGCATGCGGTGATGCTATGCTTCAGCTGGCCGCACATGGATGCGGCGGGAAGGGAGCGGCTGCCGGCGAGGCGGTCGTAGTCACGCTGGCGTAACTCCAGGATGAACTCGGTGACCATGCGGAGGTAAGTGACGGTGTTGAGGTCGTCACCCCAGCCGGGCATGTCCTGGGGGGGGAGGAACAAGACGATAAACCAAGGTCAGTAAGTAGTAGCAGGCTTTGCAGGTTTTGTAATGTTACGGCTTAAGGTCTACTGAAAGGGGTTTTGGAATATCAATCAGAGTCTTGCCGGGCAGGACATCAATCTGCAACAAGCTGTGGGATGCATTGATAACCTGTGATGAGATCAACATGTGGTTTCTGCACCAGCGCACAGTATCAAGAATCCAAATCAGGGATGCCAGGCAGAGCTACACTTGTGACTCAAAATGGCAAGTGTACCATGCCAGCTTACTGAAACCAAGAGACAACATGACTGGCTAATGGCTGGCACATAATTATCAGCCACACATCATGAATAACTATCAGACACACAATCATAATAATTAGCGAACTTACCTGAATGGTCATCATCAGCCTCCTGCTGCTCTCTGTGACTTCCATGGGCTCCAACTCTGTACGGAGAGCCAGGGGGTTGAACTGAAACTCCTTCAGGCTGGTGGCACCACCGTCACTGCCGTAGTCACCAGCAACATCATAGCTCCTGGTGAGGTTCCTGATGAAGGTGGTCTTGCCCAGGCCGCTCTCACCCATGACCATGAAGTTCACGTGGGTGTCCATGAGGCGGGAAGACATCACCGGACGGGGCTGCCATGCGACGCGAGCGTCGTCTGTGCTGAGAGGGGGGAGGATCGGGAGCTTGGTGAGGGAATCCAAGGCCTCGATCTCGGGGGTGGAGGTCTTCGTAGGGGAGGACCGAAGGGTGGAAGGAAAGAAGGACTTGAAGGCCCCTGCATTGGCAGGGGGGGAGGGGCGAGGGGATGTGGAAGGCTTGCCGGCGGAAGGAGGGGTCTGAACGACGTCCGTGCCGGATGTGGAGACATCGGGGGTCACGGAGATCGGGGCCAGGGGCGCGACGAGGTGTTCGGTAAGGGGGTGAGGGAGCTTGGGAGATGCAGGTGCAGGAGCCTTGGTGGGCAGGGTGGTGGTGGTGGGGGGGGGGGTGATCGTGGGAATGGCGACCTTCTTGGCATCGGTACCTGTGAGAAACGAATGAGAGCCATGTCAGAAGTGTAAGAAAAATGCGCGAAACTATTGCTGGCTTACGTGGCTTCGCCGGCTCACAGCCTTGATCGACAAGGCCCTCAAAGGCTGCTGCGAAGCTGATCATTTGATGTGCGGCTGCTGTACGCGTACATGTGCGTCAAATAGTGGCAACTTACCCTTAGCGCTCTTGCTCTTGAACATGGCGAACAGGCCCTTGGACTTCTTATCGACGGGAGCCATGGTACAACCTTGCCAAGGACTTGTCGGCAAAGTGGAAGCGTAGAGACTAGGTAGAGCAGGCAAGAGAGCGGCACACGGGCACTGGCTGGTGTGGGATGAAGAGGAGGATTGAAAGGGATGAGTTGAGGCTCTGTCCTGCGTGACGATCGCCTAAAGGGACTAGGCGTTGGAACCCTTCTTCCAATCTCCTGGGCGTCGATGTATTTAATGCTTTCGCCCCTTCTGTTCTTGGACCTTCGTTGCTGGCAGGATTGGCGAATTGGAACCTTCCGCAAAGAGCCATTCGTCACTGGGCTGGATTTCTCACTGGGTGACCGGGTGGGATGGGTGCCCTGGCCTTGGCATGAACGGCTTTTGCTTCCTCCGTGCCTGCCGAAAACCAACGTTTGGGTGGGCTGCTGCACATTGTGGGTGATGTCTCTGTCTGCAACAAGCAAACATTCATGCGACGAGTGCATGGCCAGACGAGCTGTTCACCCGCCAAACTCTTTTCGGTGTCCGCTGCTCACACGACATGCAAAGATCACTATAAAATGTACATACGATAGACTGTCAGATAGAGGAGCGTTCAATGGAGTATGCGCTCTGGATCCAAGTGCGGTCCGATCTCTAATGAGCTCGTCGGGCTGCTGCAAGGGGGAAGCGCTTCACCCGGACTGTCGGACATACGTGAACCCACACATCTAAATAGCATCATGGTCTCAATTCTTAGACGATGGGCGAAGTGCAGTGGACCTACTAGTCGACTCCTTCCACACGCTGGAGCTTACTAAGTACGGAGGTCAGTAACAGGAAATGCCCATTGGGAAGCAGCCAGGGTGCCTATCAGTCCACGAGAACATAGTGTAGTTGATGTTGAACAGCAACAACTACAATTCATTTACTTGAATGGATTGCCCTGTCGTCTGTGCCCATATCGGCTTGCTCAGATTACCAGATTACCAACTAACCCAGAAGGGCATTCCTTGGAGTCAATCAAGGCTCATTGGGCATGACTAGCTGTACGTACTTGTATATGGGATGACATGACTAAACATAGTGCTGACCTCAGACTTGGTTCAACCCTGAATCTGTGACAGACTCAATCAGCTCTTATGGATCCGCAGCATCCGCTCGACTAGCTCAATACGACAGGACTGCTTAACAACAACTGTCAACCCATCAGGCATCAGCCTTGACCATTGCCCTTGCCATCTCAATCTGACCCACCCAACCCGGCCAACCGCATGTCTATTGTGACATTGCAGGCCAGTTAATCCTCCATTTTCTGCCAGGTTCCTAAACTTGAACCAATTCAGCTTGTACACCCTGATTCCTGTGGGAGCCCTGTTTTCATTGCCCAAGCTGGAGCAATCAGAATGTGCTCTAGTCTTGAAAGCACCCAAAAAATGCGAACAACCAGATGAAGTCATTCCAATGTTTTCTATGGTGCGCTTAAGGGGGCGCCTTCACACCTGAATCACAGACTGTTTGTTCAGTTGCAACCAACGATGTCAGCACCAAACCAGATAGAGAGCATTCAGTCCAGTACTGTTCCACGTCGCTGTTCTTTGTGACAGCTTGAAGTACGGGGCCTATGGAACGTTTGGCTATGGCATAGCATGGAATTGAGTAATAATACAGCATCACTCACTTGCTGTCCCATTAAACTTCTAGTCTTGCAGCTGCTGCCATCAATGCTGCTGCTGCTGCTGCTTCTCCTCTCTATCAGTGGCAGCTCCTCCCTATCCGTGCCAGCTCCCCTGTGCCATCACAAAGAATAGAGAGGAGACGGAAGCAGCATCCCAAAACCCACTGCACAAACACTCACATTGACACCATCCCTCCTCTTGCTGCTACTCCATGTCCAATAAACTGCTGCTGCTGCTGCTCCTCCCTATTGTCACCACCTCCAGCAGCTCTCCCCTGTGGGTTTGACCTCCACCCCTTGTAGCTGGCTGCCAGGGGTGCCTTGATTGTCCACCTGACCGGGGTTCACATATGATGCCCGCAATAGTGATGTACACGGTGTTACGGTCTGGGGGCAGACCAGCAGCAATCATGGCTTCAAACATGAACTCGGCCCACCTGCAACACGCACAAAAGTACACAAGGGCTTTCAAGAGATATTGCCTGCTGGGTTGGCCCCTGAGCGCTGGTTCCCTAAAAATTAAGTGTAAACCTTGAAGTGAATTCATGGGACCAGACCCAATAGCTCAAGGAGGTGGCCATCTCCCACGGTCCACCCATGTGGAAGCAAGTGACTTGAACCACCTCCTTGGGCTGCTCAGGGTCTTTCCCGAAGTAACACTGGTCAATGGGGCTCAACTGCAGGTTGCCTGGAAAAGTGTGGCTACGTTTTGCAACTCTTTCTGCTCTGCGATTCGGCAAACCCCTAAACCCATAAAACCGCAGCCGCCATCACACCCAACTGTACCCCCCCTGAACCTCACCCCTGAAAGGACAGCAATACTGTACCAACAGTACTGCCACAGCACTCGCCACAAACCAAAGGTTATGCGGAAGTTGAAGGCAGGTACCTTTCCCCAAGAACTGTATGCCCTCATGTGCAGGTACAGAGATGGAGCACAGATCAAAGATCACAAAGCCATTAGGAAGGTACAAATAAAGAACCACTGGGCCACTCCCCCTGAGGTGTATGAGGCTCTCAGGCAGCTCACAAACATATCAAAAGAGAGATTCGCAAGCCCACTCAATTACAACCCAACATTTACGATGTACTGGAGCGCCCACAAAAGGGACCAAATCTTTGGGGCAAAATGGGATAGCTACAGATATAGGTGGACCGGCGGAAGCGTGCACAACCCAGAGTATGAGGACGAAGACCTGAATAAGAACATGGCTACTGCCATAGCAGCGGCCCGTAACACAACAGCCCCTGTCTTTGGCATACATATCCTGCCTGCCTGGTCCGATGCAAACAGAACTGCCTACCTTGCATGGCTACAACACTTCCCAGAAAACTGCATGCATCTCCTACAAATACCCCGAAAACACTTCAGGTTCCAGAAACCCACAACTTGGGAACGGGGCGACATGTATGCAGGAAACCCTAGATGGGACGTAAATATCATTGTCACAGGCAACGCAAAGGGTTTTGAGGCCCACCTCCCTTACTGGGAGAGCGGCTACATGACCAGGTTTCTGCAAACGCTGCAGGATGCCATTAATCAGTCCCTGCCGGACGACAAAGAGATACAAGACATCAGCATGTACTACAACCCCCCAAGCAGTAATGCCCCGCCCAGCACATCTCATCAGCCAACATTGCTGACGCCAAAACAGCTCAGCAAAATGGGTTACCCCAAACAAACAAACGGCTCTGAGTCCCTCCGGGACGATTCTGCCACCAGTCAAGACCCTCCAGCCATGGTTGACGCCAGCACTACACTGGATGACCTGGAAACGCAATTAGCCACTGCCCTACCAACAGCCCCACCCCTCCGGTACAATTGGAAAAACTATGTCTACACAGATGGTAGCTACAAGCAAACAAGCCACAAAGCATCACCAATAGATGCAGAGTGTGATGCCCCAGGCATAGGGGCAGGAGTGTACTTCCCCCCACAAGCAGCCAATGAGGACGATGAACGTGGGGTTCCAATTGTCCCTGCAGGCGACAGCCAACCCCAGAACACCATAAACAGGGCAGAACTGGTTGGTATCCTTGCTGCGCTGAGGCATGGAGCCCACATGATAGCCACCGACAGCCTCAGCTCAATGTACCAAATCAAAAAGATGCTGAGACGCCCACAAGATCTCCTAAATCACCAGCACTGTGAGCTAATTAAAGAGATAGTAACCGAGATCGTCAACAGGGGACTGAGGACAACCCTTCACAAGGTCAAGGGCCATGCTTCCATAATCGGTAATGAAAAAGCGGACGCAATCGCTAAGGCGGCTGCGACAGGGGACACCTCCGACTATGAGGAATGTGAGAAGTACGAAAGTCCTAGTAACAACAGGTTGACCCAATATTGGCCGCACAAGACCCAATGGAACAATCGTTGGTCACGGACCAATGGGCAGCGCACGTTGATTGACCGTTTCAAGCGGGTGAACCCTTTGACAGACCTTCACGACTCGGTACGTCATTACTGCCACCAAAAGAGTCGCTTTGGGATGGCAAACAGAGCTACCTGTTATTTCGAGGCTTTTAAAAGGATTGAGGAAAGACTGGACCTGCCTGCTAGCAACGAGTACATGACCTCGGGAAAAATCAAGTATGCAGAACGAAAAACCGCTTTGCGCTACCGGTACGGGACCATGTGGACAAGGAAGATGGCCTATAGGTGTGGACATGCACCTAGTAGCAAATGTCTCCTGTGCGGTGACGAGGATGGCGGACACCACACAGCCTCAGGATGCCCAGCTTTGAAAAGAATGTACATCAACAGGCATAACAAGGTCGGCCGACTAATCATGACAAGAGTGTTAAGGGGACGCAAAGGAGCATTTGTCATTCAAATGGACCTTGGATCAACTGAAAATTGTGCAGAAGACGGCATCATGGCCCACCAGTCTAGAAACATCCCGTGGGAGCTCGTTCCAAGGGGACTAAAGGAGGCAGTGCAACAAGCACAAGGCACCACCGATAAGCGCCCTGATGGTATGCTCTACAAACCCAAGAATGGAAACAACCCAGCAGAGTACTGGATATTAGAGGTCAAGATCTGCAGGGATTCAGACCCAACAGGCCAGCAAAGCAAAGCTGATTATCAACACCAGGTACTCATTGACAAAATCAAAGACATAGACCCCCCTGCCAAAGTATGGTACTATCCCTTGCTTGTCGGAGTTGCAGGCACCATATACAACAGTACCACCATGAATCTTCAAGCCCTCGGTATCAAAGGGCAAGCTCTAAAGCAATGCATTTCAGAAGTACATACTGCAGCAGTCAAGTCCTTACACAGCATATACACAACAAAAAGAAAACTGGAAAAGCCCAAAGAGCCTCAATGGCACAGGAGGAACTACAAGAAAGTAAGCTAACAAAGGCGGGTGGGCGGAAGCCCACCCACGGATGTAACCATCCTATGGTAGGCTGGCCCAGTGTAATCCTTACACCAATGGGCCCCTCCCTTAATCTTACGCGGGAGGGCACCTCACGCCCCTCCTTGCGTAGCTCTCTCTCTCTCTCTCTCTCTCTCTCTCTCTCTCTCTCTCTCTCTCTCTCTCTCTCTACCCCCCCTGAAACCCTAAATACTAAGGGGGCTGCCGGCCCCCAACTCGCCCTCTTCTCCACCCATAAAACACTAAAACCTAAAGCCTACTCCTAAACCCTAAAAGCTAATCTCAAAATCATACTTCCTAAACCATACCTTCTCGGACTTTCCTGGCCTTGGCCTTGGCTACCTGAACCCTCAGGGGCGGCAGCATTCACCACTCTGCGGCACACAGATTGATAGCAAGTGCATTACACCCCACCACATCAGTCTGCCATGGATGATTTACCGTTTATCAGGGTTTAGGAAGTAAGTGTACTGAAATAGATTGAAATGTGAAAGGCTGGGTGCATTGCAGTCCAGCACTGTCACACAATCCTTAGCAGAACGAAGCACTAATGCTACTGGGTGCCAAAGATGGTATCGGGGCTGGGAAGGCTTAGTGAAGGGGCTGTAGGATAGACTTCCCCAGCACGCGCTCAGTCATTTCTTGAAGCTAACCCAGTGGGGACACCTCAAAATGCTCAACTCTACCCTGCCTGGTTTACAGCAGTGGCATTGACTTACCTGGATACCAATTACTTCTGGAGTTCCCCAGTCGAACGTCGTCACGCATGAAAAAGGGTGTGGAGCAAATACCTGTCATTCCCCATCCTGAGTTTGGAGCAACAGTCTAAGCCGCCGCAATAGAGCCCAGCCCTGAAGCTGCAAGGCACACCTACGGCTCAAAAGGTTAGCCGTCAGCGGTCGGCTATCACCCTGATGTGTGCCAAGTGCTCCTATGTATTAACTGACGAGGGAGTCGTCCTAGGTTGACTGGCTAAGACGGTGCCATGAAAACGTTATCCCGGTCCTCTCCTAAAAGCTTTCTGCCCAGATTCCCCTCCTCAAACAGCAAAAGGTTGGCCATTCCCCACAGTCCACACACAGGCCCGTGGAAGACGAAGGCTAGTACCCACTCAGGCCACTTAGGTTCCTTCACAAACTAACACTGACATACCATGTCACCCCCTACTGCCTGGACACCTTCCCAAACTCAATTTTCACTGCACTGTTCCTGGAACCAGGCGCCCAATGGCTCAAGGGGTTGGTGATCTCCCACACTCCTGACCTGTGGAATGCAAGCTACTTCCGAGTGAGAGAGCACCTCTTCAGTGGCCAATCAACTCTCTTTGGAAACTAACACTGCTGGTCAATTGGGTTTGCCTGTATTAACCACTTTCCAAAACTCAAATTCGGTAATTGCATTTCTAGATAGAATCAGAGCTTACTCAAACACCTCTTAAAGAGGGGCGGTCATCTCCAGCATTCTGGACCCAGTGGAGGAGAAAGAGAAATTCAACCTCCTTATGCCAGTTAGTGTACAGTTAGGCTCTGCCACAAGCTGATAAAATGCACTTTGAATGATGAACTCAAACCTTTAAGTGAAGTCAACCCCGGCCCCCCTCCCCCCCCCCCCTCTCGTGCATTGTTGGAATGAACCATGCAGGCAATGGCTCAAGGGGGTGGCCATCTCCTACTGTCCCACCGCTGCGGTTGAAGGAGTAGCACCCACTTCCCTACGCCCGTCGCAAACTTATTCCACTTTGACTGCTGCGCTGCCTTCCTTTCCGAATCTAAGCCACCTGTAGACTGAAGTGATGGTAGCCACTGAGCACATCCCCACAGTCAGACAGTACACAATGCTGCATCCCTACCTGGAAGCGCCAGTACTTAATTGAGGGGGTGGCCTTCGCCCACAATCCAGACTCATGGCTGCAAAAACTGACTGGATTCCACCTCCTTAGCCCCAGTAAGGCTTCGTTGCAAGCTACCACCGGTCAATGCCACTCTGCCCATAATGCCTGAGCTAGACCTTTAAGGCACACATTCTCTTGAGTGTGTCCCTTTCAGCTCCCAACCCAGGCACCACAGGCATCCAATGTCTGAAGGCTGTGGCCAGCACGCAGAGCACACAGTGCCTACATGTGGCCATGGTAGTAGTCTACCTCCTTAGGTCAGTAAGGCTCAGCGCACGAGGGCCTCACTCACAGATAGCACCACCTCCACCAATGCTTTCCCAGATATGTGACCTGGCAACTGTGGTGTAACTGTAAACACCCCCCCCCCCCTACCACCTTGCACCACAGACTGCAGCGGGACGTTCCACCAATTCACTAAGGCCTGATATATCAAATTCATGCTGAGTGGCATGGTGGCGCAAGACAAAGCCGGAAGTAGTGGTCTCGCCCATGTTATATAACCCACATGGGTAGATTTGCTCCTATCACTACACCCATTAAGTCAAAGATTCACGCTTCAGGCCTAAGCCTGCCCCCAAGAAAATCCCAAAACCCTACACCTACGCAGTCACACCTTCCGCACCGATACTCGGGCTAAGGGGGCAGTGTATGTTGTTATGCAGCCTTACATACTCTTCATCACTCTCTAAGTCAATATCCTTAACCAGCCAGAAGCAGACGGTTTCAAGGGTGGTAGTGTCATCATCCCACAGCTTGGGCTGGTGGCTAAAAATTCCACCCTCAAGACCTCAGCTTACTTCTTCCTGCTCCTGCTCCTGGTCCCGCTCTTGCAACACCAGTACTCTCCGCCCCAACCCCATTGTTGCCTCCCCCTCCCTCTTGTCTATGGTGGCCCGCATGTTGTGTTGTGACCGCACATTTAGTGTTTTAAGAGGGTACAGCTGGGTGTTAGGGTGAGTGTTTACGGTTGAGGGGTGAGCGGAATCATATAGTAGAAAGAGTAGCAAAGTGGGGTCCCCTTGAGGCCTGCTTGCCGGTTACCCGACAATGAGCGGAGTCATAGAGTAGAAAGAGTTGCAGAGTGGGACCCCCCTTGAAGCCTGATTGGTTTACTCTACACTGAGCAGAGTCACAGAGTAGAAAGAGTTGTAGAGTGGGACCCTCTTTAGCCGGCCTGGTTGCCTACTCTACGACCGCCGTGGCAGAGACAAGGCTGGCCAAAGCAGAAGGTTTGCAATGTTTATCTCAAGTTGCAACGCAATGTAGTGCGGCTCCGCGGTTGCTGCAACAAGCGCGTGTAGAATGGCGGTGCAAGGCTCAGATTGTAGTGGCGTCGGCCATTCACCGGCTGTCTAGGGAAAATGTGTGTCGCTGCCTATTGCCTGGGCTTGTTTCTGGACACTCTCCCAAAGTTACACCCCAGAAAAAGAGAAAAAGAGAATGAACGCAAGGCCATGGGAATGCCTGGGTAGACTTAGGAAAAGGGGTCTTGCCATAGCGTGCCACTTTCTTACCGCGTCCACTGTGAAATTGTTTTCCCTAGGGGCCCAGTTTCCCATGCCCACCCCGGGCCAGGATTAGTGACTTTGGTTGTGCAGCACACGGAACCACACTGCATTTTAACCAATGTATCCTTCTCCTAGTGATTCTTTTCCCTCCCGAAGGGAGAACTACTTCGGGGATTCAATGCCGGGCCGCACCTCTCCTTTTTTAAGAGAGCCTGTGGGATGCAGCCACAGTCCCATGTAAACCGTCCCGAATTCCAATCACGTGTGGGTTTTCGATGGAAGAGTCTGGGGATCGGACCCAGTAGACGACTTTCCATATAGCGACGGTTGCAGGATCTGAGTCCGCACCATTCCTTGCTGAGGCGCCAATTCTAGCCGACAACGGGATTTGAACCCACGCCTGCTAGAAGCTTGCTATCCTAAGGCAGCGCGAACCAACTGTGTTAAGTAAGGCCGCATCCTATCGCGGTCGCTTCGAAGAATTGACAAATTGTACCCGGGACAGGGATCGGACCTGTGGCCTCTCGGACGTGAATCCTGAGCTCCCCGGGTTTACAAGCTAGGTAAACCTTCAAATCTTCAAACCCTTCAAACGCTTCAAAGGTTCCCCACACTGCAACAGAAGACGCGACTGGTGCCACACCCAGCACATCAATCAGATCTGGACAATATCGCTTTGTATTGGAGCCACGTGTGAAAAGAGCATGCGTTGGTAAATAATGCCTACAAAAGCCTAATCATCCCATCCGCCCAGCAACCTGCTGGCAATACCTTAGTGTCAGCCAACTGCTCCACCATTCAACAGCCTGTCTCAACCAAAGCCCAAGTTGTGTTTGAAAGGGTTGCTACCCCAGCAGCAAAAACATGTTCTATGTGAGTCACCTGTCTATTGCCTGGGTTTGCCCCTAAACACCTTCCTATACACCAGACCTCAAATGCTTCCTGCATGCACCAGAGCCAATGGATCAAGGGGGTGGCCACCTTCAACAGTCCGCACCTGGAGTAAGTCTGCAAGGGAGAGCCACCTCCTTAGGCTGGTCAGGCCTCCTCGGAAAGAAACGCTGGTTAATTGCACCCACCCGCCTACTGTCTGAGGCTAACCCCCAAGCACCTTGCTAAGCTCACGTATTACTGCCTCAGGCACCAGAGCGAATGGATCAAGGGGGTGGCAACCTTTCACAGTCCACACGTGTAGTCTGCAAGAAAGCGCCACCTCCTTAGGCCGGTCAGGCTCCATCAGAAGACAACGCTGGTCAATGGCACCGACCCGCCTATCTATTGTCTAGGGCTTGTCTCTGAACACCATGCTAAACTCACATATAACTGCCTCCAGGCACCAGAGCCAATGGATAAAGAGGGTGACCACATTCCACAGTCCACACCTGTAGTCTGCAAGGGAGAGCCACCGCCTTCGTGCTACCTAAACCGTTGATGGTATCTAGAATGAAGCATGCACATTGCCCCAGAAACCGCAATCAAGCCACCACTCACAGGGCCTAGTGGCTATTCCCTCTGCACATACAATCATGTTTACCTCAGCACATGCTTAGCCATGACACACCAGTGGATGGGTGAAGGGGTGGGATCATATCAATCATCCTACGCAGGAGGACACTGCTCACCTCCTTTTTGGGCTCACTTCAATGCAACATCCCTGCTGTATTCCAGCCCATAACCGCCGGCCTAAACTGACCTATCTACCCAATCAGAAAAAGTTCCACAATGCCGCCCAACCATCCAGCGTGTGCCAGCATCTACTATGTGCCCTTGAATGTGCAGCCACCCACCCCCTAACCCAACACTCATGCCCAAGCCATCCTGATAAGAGGGAGGAGAAAGCTACCCAATCCAGGGCTGGCCGATTGTTGCCCTACCTCCAGCATGATATCAAGGGACCTCGGTGCCCGTGGGTTTGAAAATTGCCCTGGACTCTCCTACCGTACAGATTTTGCTGCAAGCTGAGTCACCCTGCTAAACAAGTCATGGTATATCATGACCATAGTGTCGACATACTACCGTTTTACCAATCCAGCAAGGAGGCTTGTAGGGGTGGTACTGGGCTCATCCATCACGTTTAAAGGAAATCGCCGCAAACGACCACCCTTAGAACTTCAAGGCTGCCCTTGAGTATCCTCCTGGAATTCATCCTTAATATACGTGCACCCCAGCTTATGCATCCTCATGCCTAAATGTCATAATGCTTTAGCCATCATGTCACCGGAACCGACTAGTGACAAGCTGAATGGATGGTTGTCTTTCCACCATCTACACTGATCAAGGTCCGAGGGCATGCAGGCAGCCCCGCTAATGTGTTTGCAGACGACATTGCTACAGCTGTGGCAAGTTACTACTGGGCGAGCAGACATAGATATGTCTCATGTTGAGTGTAACTCACCCGTACAAAGCGTGGCCTATGCAGAAAGCTTGGGAGAAGGCTGAATACAGCGCCACTGGGCTGAGAGAGAGATGTCACCAAGAGGAGAACTTGGTGAGAGGCACTCACCAGCAGAGTGCAATTAAAGGAGCTGAGACTTAGGACAGCCAAGACCGACACACTTTACTATCAAATGAAAAATGATAAGCAATGAAAAGGACGCTGCCGGACATGGCCAGGCCATACATTGACAGTTGGACGACCATTGCAGGGTTGACAGAAGGAATGAAAACAATACGGACAAAATATCTGACAGGCCAACTTCCCACAGCAAAAAATCTCGAGAGATACAAGAGGAGGAAGAGTGACATATGCCCCTGCTGCAACAAGCATCCAGACCATGCGGTCGCGTAATGCCCCGACATCCATGCCCATGGTTCAAGACAGACTTAACACAGCATGCAGTGTGCATCATCACCAAGGCGATTACGAGTGGCAGCCGCGGGGCTGATAGCATTGTTTAGAATGATGGTGAAAACGCTGCCAAATGGGCACGCTCCCGTGCAGCGCGCTTACACAAGACAGTCGGTAACATCCCGGCTGACCTGCTTTCCCAAGCACAGCTGAAGACAGCAGGCTCTCGGCCAGACATTGCCCTTTATCGATGGAGATCGGTGAAAAGGACCCGGTGGGTCAATGGATTACATCCCAGGCCAAAGTCACGCTTATTGAGTCCAAGTACACTAGGGACACAGGTCCCAGCAGGACCCCCCAAGATCCATAATAACAGCATGAGCGTTTATATCAGCTACTGCAACAAGGGCACCCGTCAGCCATAATAGAAAGGAAGCCCATCATTTCGGGAGTTGCAGGAGCCGTGTATGCAGAGGTTACGGTGAGGCAGTTGGAGTCCCTTGGAGTGAAAGGGAACCTGTTACGAAGCTGCATTAACAATTTGCAAAGGCATGCCATGGCAAAGTCTCCATGCAATTTGGAAAGCAAGACGGAAAAGAATCAGGAAGAAAGAGGTCAAATCCTCCCAAAACAGGGCCCTGGTGGAGGGGCATATCAATCTGGGTGGGGGGGGGGGTGAGCCTGGGGTGCAGGTCTGGGGGGACGCAAGTGTAACGGACTCCGTTACATGCATGATACTGTCGGATTATAGGGTGATACCTAAGCCGCAACATTCCATCCAGATACCTTTTCTGCACGTCAACTAGGACTCCTAGCGTAGTGGTTAGAACCCACGACTGCGGACCAGCAGATCGCGGGATCGATCCTCACTAGGGATGTCACAGAAAGGGATCAGGGCGGCAGCAGTAGCGGGTTTCGTTCTGTACTGAAGCTACTAGGCTGTGTGTGAATGCATACAGTACTCAAGCAAGCATGCACAGTGCATGCTGTGTGTTTTTATGGCTGGTGTTACTGTCACCAACGAACTATGGAAAGCATCAAGGAAAAACAAGTAAAGGGCCATTATGAACTATAAGTATGATGTGGCACAGCAGTCATGGTGTGGCCTTGTCCTTAAGATGGTCCAGCCGATGGTAGAGACTGATGGCTAGCCATAATGTATGACTGTACGGGCATGCACACTCTGGTGATTCCCAGCACTGTTGCACAAGCTGCAGAACTTCACAGACAATCCTGCATGTGACGGCAGCACTGCCAGCTGAAGGTTGTCTTGGTCTACCCTTCCTGCTGTAACGTGCAGCAGCTGGTGCTGGAGCCCATACCACAATTCATCATAATCAAGGTGGCAGCAGTTATAAAAGATGAGTTAGAGCAAAGTAGCCAAGCAGGAGAATCAACCTCAGTCATCACTTGGCTTGGCAAGGATGTCTGTACGATGGGGCTGGCACTGTTGGGAGGATCTGTACTTGAAGGTGCCCAGGCGAAATGGCCTGAGTGTGCTGGGCTTGAGAATCTGTCATCACCAGTGCCTGGCTGAGATTAATTGCTGGTTGTGTAGAGCTACTAAGAAGGCACACATCTGTCAACGGCCGAGCAGTGCAGCATAGTGTTGCCATACACGCACTCAGGGCGCCCTATCCCTTCATTGTACCTGGCTGCTAACATAGAGTGTGTTGTTACACAGACATTGGCTTACTTGTACTGTGTGTGGGTCCTAGTGTTTGCTTCATTTGTTAAGAAGAGATCAGTCAGTGGTATGATCCTGTTGCATGGAGGGGCAAACAGAGATTTGCCATTTGACTTTACTGTATGGCTTGCTCCATGGGTAGCCGTACAATATTTGTTTGAATGGGCCTGCTTCAGATGAACACAGAGTAGCACAAGATCTCTAGAGTGCGGCAGTACTGCTACGGACGTCGACGCTGCTGCTCTGGCACCGGTGCAACACGCCGGCCGTCGGCAGGGCCGGCCAGGAGGCCGCGCGCGGCTGGCCGCAGCCGGCTAGCGTCCTGTCAAATCTCCGTCATTGACTACAGCAAAGTGCGGCAACTTAGTCCTAGCATTGTCCACGCAAAAACAGGTAGACGTCAAGGTCTGATCAAAGTGCTGTCATTGATTTTCCGCTTGTTTGACAGCACGTTGCGACCTCAAACTGGGGTTGACGACCACCTTGGACGGTACTTTGACGGCAGCTGAGGGACCCTGTAGGTCGCTAACTCTACGTACTTTACCAGTTAAAATGGGGGGTCCGCAAAACTGGTAGTGATTCGGTTGGCCCTTTAAACACTTGCTTCTTCCTGTCCCGATCTCAGGGTAGGTTGAGCCATGATGATTAAGGGCATAGCAATATGGCCCTCCTGTGCCCATCGTCCCGCCAACCACTAAACTTTCATCATTTAAACCAGCATGTACAACCTATAGCGGGACAAGGCCTCCGCTCTACAACACCTGTCTACCCCTTGGAAATGACTGCACCCTGCCTACACCCAACGGCCCCACATTAAGCCCTCCGTGCAACACTGACACCCCACCACACGCCCACAACACATATGCAGGATCCCAGCATTGTATCAAGTAAAGCTCTTGCTGGGATAACCACAGAAAGCATCTCAAGCGACACCCAACAGCTGGTACTTCTGCCTTCCAATTCACTGGCAAGCAGGGCTTGAACTCTGTCCCCTCTCACATGCTAGGTAGCCACATCAGATCTGCCCAAGACATTGTGATGAAGGTATTGAACATTGGGCTGAACCATCTTCATTCAGCTTCACAAGATCGACAAAAACATGCACCCCGGATGTCACCTGTCAGGAACCCTCCTGCCTCTCCCTACATACCCCACATAGGGTGCGCTGGGTGAGAATCGCAGAAGGATCACCTTGCCAATGAGAATCCTCCTATTCAAAGCCTTATCCGAGCCCCCTTAAGCCCTTAAGCCTGTCAGTTAGCTTCTGCCTCATCCTACACATGCCCATGACTGTAAACAAGGTTGAAAGTGCCTTGCCATTTGCCTGGTTTTCTTAGAGTCCTCAGACATAGCAACAAGGGACTTTCACCTTCGTTTACGGTCTTGTCCTACATATGCCCGTCACTGTGCACCTCAACACTGGCTAAAGCAGCTTGAACCAAGTGTATGGCATCATTACCGTGTCGTATTGGTCCTTAACAAAAGCAGCTGTCAAAGCACAGATTTGACCGGCACAGCAGCTGATACAAATGGTCCACTGTGTGACCCTTGGACAGGTTCTGCTGAATGGCTTGTGCCCTTGTTGAACCCCTCTGCTGCGTAGGCGGCAGCTTGCCCTTTCACCTTTAAGGCCTAGGCTTGCCATAGAAACCTTCTCAAAACAATACATTCTAAACTTTAAACCGTACGTTTCCCGGGCCCATGACTAGGGCCTAGGGACCACCTATTCCATTACATTTACAAGTATAAGGAGTATACAAGCATAGCGTATTCCTTACCAGCTAGGTCGGACCATGAAAACAGCTTTGTGTCAGTTGTCCCAGCCAGCAATAGGCTTCAGGGGTGGTCGTGGCAATCATCCAGCACCTGGAAGGTGTCTGATAGATAGTCACCATCTCAGACCACCCACGAGACCTTAGCTGACCTCACCCGCCGTCGTTCTTTACTAACCAGTACCTCCGCCTCAAGCCGCTTGGCCCCACCGCTGCCTTATTGCCGTCCTCCTACTGCATGCCCAATCCAATGTGGCTTACTTGTTCTACTTGTCTCGACGGTAGACAACCCAGCACAAACCATGTGCCGGTCATCTCCCCATTCTGCACTCACTCTAGGATGCCATTTATCAGAGCCCCCCACACCAAAAGGTCCAGTCCTGGCCTGCTCCTGCCAAGTTGGCTGGGTCCACTATTTCATCACCCATTGATTAGGGTTGTTTAGGGGTGGCTAGCTGATGGCAACACTTTCTTGGTGCAGGTGGTGTCAATGGCAACTACCCAGCCCTAAAGCAGCACTGCTTGCCCTTGAGTGATCTCCTCCCTAAGCACATCTGGCCCATCGTGTCTCTTTGCCACTTAGTATCAGGCAAAACATGCAAGTCCACGGGTCAGAGGCATAAGAACTGAATTAGAGAGTGGAGAATCCGCTTCCGTTACTGATGTTAGCTTAACCCGATTGGGGTTCTATGCGCTGCCCCCTGCCTCCCCCCTGCCAACCCATGGTGCATGCGCAACCCTTTCCTGCATTTAACAAACGTGCGCAAGCATACAAAGACTCTTAATGTATTACATACCTACATAACTGGGGCCATCTCCCAGAGTGACAAGTGCGCCTGCTGGAGTTGATAATGCCACCTTCTGAGGCCAGGCAGGCTTGGTTGCAAACTAAATGTAACAGAACCAACTGCTCTAGCGAGGGACCTGTTCCACAGTCCATAACTGGACTTGCATAATCCACTCCCCATTGCCAATTTAGTCCTCATGGACCAAACACAATCATCAATAAACATTTCAATCAATCATAATGCAAAACCAGCTCTGCCAGGCCCAGGCTTTCCGCCAACGACTGCCCCATCCACCGCACCAAGTAGTAATGCAGTTGTGCTATTGGGTATGGTAGAAACATAACATAACATAACATAACAAACATTTAAGGTGTGGCAACCGCCAAGGGCTGCTAGGCCGAACCGACCAACACTATATGGAGGGTGTATTGACAACGCCCGTTAACTCATCACATTTGATTGCCAGTGGTCAGGGGTGTGCTCACCTCAGCAAATGGTGCCAAACTAAGCGTTGTCAGCTACCCAAACCTGGACCAAGCAAATCTTGCTCTTCACCTTTCAGGCCTACTCCTAGGCTTCCCTCTCACACCCTCTCGGCCATTAAAAGGCAAGGGCTGATGAAACAGTGATCCTGACATCGAACCCCATCCCACAATCCCGCTGGAGAACAGTACACAGTCTCTATGCCTAAATCTCTCTCTCTCCCGTTCTTACATTCTGCCAGCAACTGAACCTTAACGCCCTCCAAGTACCCATAATTAAATCATAGGGGACCATCTATTGCAATATGCATGAGCCTAGGGACCACCTATTCCTTTATGCATCATCACCATCATTATCATTCATGAAAATTACGTAATATCAAGCCGTCAGCCAGATGAGGGGTCATTTTAAGGAACCCTGCACCTAAATAACTTCAAAATCGAACTACTCAAGACCCCAGCCTGCCTGCCTTGGGCAACCAGTGCACTACTCTCACCATTCCAGCCAGGAGGCTCAAAGGGGTGGTAGGGGCCTCATCGTTCGTGCAGGATGCTGGGATCAGCCCTGACCCTCACGACCTCAAGCTTTATCTTAGTTTCCTGTCTTGGACATATGCAGTGTATCATTTTCAATATTCAGGCCAGGAGGATCACAGGGGTGGTAGGTGCCTCATCCTTCGTGCAGGATGCTAGCATCAGCCCTCACCCCCACGACCTCAAGTGTATCTTAGTTGCATGTCTTGGACATTCAGTGTATCATTCACACCATTCAAGCCAGGACGCTCACAGGGGTGGTACTGGCATCATCGTTCCTGCAGGACAAGAGGCACTATATATCAGCGCTCACCCTTACGACCTCACTACCTAGGTCTACTTTAGTTGCCTGCCCTGGACATGCAGTGTACTACTCCCACCGACCAAGCGAAGCGAGAAGGATCAAAATGGTGGTGGGTGCTCATCCTTTGTGCAGGATGGATGGCATCAGCCTCACCCTCACGACCTCAAGTCTACCTGAGGTGTCGGTCACGGACATGTCACAGTGCACTACTCTCACCATTAAAGCTAGGAGGCTCATAAGGGTGGTACTGGCCTCATCCTTTGTGCAGAATAGAAGACACTCAGCCCTCACCCTCACGACCTCAAGCTCTACCTTAGTTGCCTATTTGGACATGCAGTGTACTACTCTCACTATTCAAACCAGGAGGCTCATACGGTGCCGGTATTGGCTTCATCCTTCCTTTAGGCTAGGAGGCCTATCAGCACTCGCCTCTAACTTAGTTGGCAGCCTTGATGCAGGATAGGAGGTCTCTGAAGTCACCCTGACGACCTCTAGCTCTACCTTTGCTGCCTCCCTTGGATATGTCACAGTGCACTACTCTCACTGTTCAAGCCAGGGGGCTCATGGGGGTGGTAGGGGTCTCATCCTTCGTGCAGAACAGAGGGCATCCCCCCTCACCCTTACGACTCAAGCTCTACCTTAGTTGCATACTTGGACTCTGAGTGCACTAATCTCACCATTCAAGCCAGGAGGCTCATAGGGGTGGTAAGGGCCTCATCCTTCGTGCAGGATCAGAGGCATCCGCACTCACCCTTACGACCTCAAGCTCTACTTTAGTTGCCATGTCTTGGACATGCAGTCTACTATTACCATCCAAACCAGGAGAGTCTTCCCAAAGATAACCCCCACCATCGCCTTGGTGCCGCTGGGGCAGTAGCACCAAGGCGATGGTGGGGGTGAGCTCTGAGAAGTCTTATCAGCTGCAGCTGCTGAAGATCCAGAGCAAACCCTGGGAAGTCTTATCAGCTGTAGCTGCTGAAGTTGATGAGGCCATCCACCTTCTTAGACCAGGCTTGGTTCCGAAATAAATGTAACACGAGAACCAACTGCTCCAGCCGAGGGCCCTCTTCCACAGTCCACATCTTTACCTGCAGAGCTTCAATTTGCTTCCTTACCATTTAGTCAGGCTTTCTCACCGACCAAACACCATAAGCAATCAGTGGATCAATTGCAATACTAGCTCTGCATGAAGATACAGGCCTCACAGCCAATCAAGGACTGCCCTATCCATAGCACCCATTGCTTTGTGCAGTTGTGCTACTAGGTACCAAAGATGATACGGTGCATGGGAACGCTACTGAATGGAGAGGTAGCCTCTCCCATCCTGCACTCAGTAGCTACATTGGGGTTTTCAGAGTGATCCAGCCCAAAAGCGCCATACAGTATTTTCTGCGCATGAATTTGTAGAGCCCACTATTTCTTCATCATTTGGTTGCGGATAATGAGGGGTAGGTAGCTGACCTCAGCAACTGCTCCATGCCAAACCCACTGCTCGTCAGCTACCCAACTCTTGACTAAGCAAAGCTTGCTCTTTGGCTCCTCCCTAAGCAGCATACTGTTCTAGCTCATCATCTTTCTTGCCATTAGTTACCAAACAAAACATGCAAGCACACAGCTCAGAGTGCACCAGCCAACACTGTATTGATCACGACGAGTATGCCGTAATGGCTTTTACTAACTATGTAAGCTAGTGGACAACCAGCAGCAGGTTCAGGTGTGGTAGTCTCATTCCATGGGGAACCCAGTAGCTGGCTGTCACCTTTCAAGGCCTACTTCTAGGCGTCCCTCTTACACCCTCGTTGGCATTAAAGGGTAAGGACTCCATGTAATCCTCACACAAAGGAACCCTTCCCACAACAATACATGGTCCCCATGCGTAGGTCTCTCTCCCTCTGCTCCCTCTTACACTTTACCAGAGGAACTAAACCTTAACGCCCTCCAAGTACCAACGATTAAGGCATAGTAGACCATCTACTGCATTATGTACAATACTAGGGACCACTTATTCCATCATGCATCCGTCATCATCATCATTCTTAACACCTATGTAATGATGTGAAGCCGTCAGCCAGCAGAAGAGTCATGTAGGGAACTAACCCTGCACCCAAGCTTAACTATGGCCGACCGTATCCATAACCGCACAAAGGTTGGCAAACACCACTACTTCCCATTCATTGCCTTTGGACCCGGCGATGCCCCACTATCCCCACCCTACCCATAGAAAACCCACATCCCCCTCCCCTCAGCTCTCCCTGTGCAGCGAAGGCCTCAAGCTTGCCATGCAACCTCTTCCTCCTGAAAATAATCCCCACTCCTCCTGGTCGTCTCATTGCTTCTACTAACACGTCCACAGCCCCAGTTTTGTTCCATGCAACGAACCACAAAAGGGGCATCAACTGGGGCAGGGCTGCGGACTGCTACCCAGGATGAACTTCCACCCTTAAGACCTCAACTTCAAAGTTTGCCTCTGAGGACCTCCCCAGGATCCATGGCCCCCACCAGGCCCCCAACAGGTGCATTCCAATTTCTATGCATCTTGACAGAGTGTATCAAAATGCGTTACCCACAATGTCACCTTGACCGACCAGCGGCAGGCTCAAGGGGTGGTAACCCTCCCTGCTACATATAGTAGGTAGGTGGAGGAGGTTGAACCACACTTTAGCTCTAGGTTTGCCATAGAAACCTTCCCACAGTCCAAAACCCTTCTTAACCCCTTAGTTAATCTCCCCCAGGCCCATGACTAGGTCCTATAGACCACATGTTCCATCCTGCATCATTACGTGTTCCTTCGGTACCTATGTGTACGTTGGAGGAACCAGTCAGTGGCAGTGAGGCCTCTACGGTGCTCATGTCATTCAGCTTGCAGCTAGTGCTAGATGAAGGACGTGCACCCTCAAGACCTCAGCTGACCTTCTGTGCCCTTCTGCTCCATTGCGAGCCAATACTTAAGCTGCGACCTCCATGATGCTTCTGCCATCGGCCATAGTCCTGCTACTGACTGTGGTGGTTTCTTTTTATCATTCGTGTTCTAGATGTCATGTACATACACTCTTGTACATATCCTCTAAACCCTAAATCCTTCACCCTTCAGAGTTGCAATTCTCATGGCTCCCCGTCATTCAGCATCGTCATAGAGAATTCATGTGCAAGAGCTTTTGCACGCGGGAGACGGACGCTATGATGTGTTTCCGGGTCGCCGCACGGCCTGTAGCAGAATTCATTCGCGAGCCTGCTGTTGTGTGTAACCATGACCGCACAATGGTTGACCAACATCACTATCTTCACGCTGTCTCTAGATCCGCCTGATAATGTGTTTGGTCGGTTCGAGCTAGCAGATAGACATCTTGCAATTGCCACACCATACGAGCATTAATTTGCTTTCATTCCCAGATTCAATCACTGCCCTTCCCCGTTTCCTTTGGCGCCATCCCTCGCCACCCTGTGGCCTTCCATCTCCCCATGGCTTCAATCCCCCGCCCGCTTCACCCACATACACCTCCCCCTTCCCTTGCCTCTCTTTGCGCCTTATTAGCGATCAAGGGTCCCCTTGCGGACCTCCGTGAACATGGCACCTAGGCCGCCCTGATATAGGTGCATTAAAACCACTATGTGTTATTAGAAGATCATATAGCACAATGCTTAACCCACCTTGACCGGCCAGCGTCTAAGGCTCAAGGGGTGGTAACCCTCCCTGCTGCATTCAGTAGGTAGGTGGAGGAGAGTTGAACCACCCTTCAGCCCTAGGTTTGCCATAAAGACCTTCGCACAGTCCAAAACCCTACTTAAACCCTTAACCTCCCCCAGGGCTATAGACCACCTGTTCCATCCTGCATCTTTCAGTATTCCTTAGCACCTATGTGCACGTTGAACCAGCCAGCGTCAGGCCCCTAGGGTGCCCACGTCCTTCAGCTTGCACCTAGTGCTAGATGAAGGACGTGCACTCTCAAGACCTCAGCTGGCCTCCTGTGCACTCCTGCTCCATTGCGAGCCAGTACTTCCACTGCGACCTCCATGGTGCTGGAGGTGCTTTATCGTTCTTAGTCTTGCTACTGACGGAAGTTTGTTGGCAATTGTGTTCTAGATGTCATGTACGTACTCTCTTAGTACATCTCCTCTAAACCCTAAATCCTTAACCCTTCAAAGTTGCAATCCTGATGGATCCCCTACATTCAGCACCTCGGTAGGGAATTCCTGTGCAAGAGCTTTTGCACGCGGGAGACGCTATGAAACAAACACCACAGCCCAAATTGGTTCCACACAGCCCTCTTTCTCCTCGCCCCTCTGCCACTCTAGTCCCACAATGGTCATCCCTCGGTTGCCTCTCCCTGCACTGCTAACGCCTTCATTGCACTGTCTCCCGCATCTTGTCCTGCAGAAGACCATCCCCAGTGCTTCTGAGATGCCGCATGGCCTCTAGTAAAAAAAGGCATCCTCTATCCTGCTATGCGCAACCGTATCCATAACCGCACAGAGGTGATAAACACCGCTACTTCCCATTCATTGCCTTTGGACCCGGCGATGCCCCACTATCCCCACCCCGCCCATAGAAAACCCACATCCCCCTCCCCTCAGCTCTCCCTGTGCAGCCAAGGCCTCTAGCTTGCCATGCAACCTCTTCCTCCTGGAAAATTCCCAGTGCTCCTGGTCGTCTCATTGCTTCTACTGAAACGTCCACAGCCCCAGTACGTGCAATCACCTCCATGAAACGTGCTCTGGAGGAGGGACACCTCACTCAGTAGGCATACTTCCTTAATTGTACGCCACTCAATGTAAAGTAAGCATAGATGTTAATCACATGTTAACCATGAAATGAACCACCAAAGGGGTCTGCATCAACTGCGGCAGGGCTGCGGACTCCTAGCCAGGGTGAAATGAAGGCTTCTAATACCTGCAGAAAAGACCAGAAGCCCACTGGTTATTTAATAATCTGCGACAAACAGCAGTGAGTACACTATAAAGCACATGGGAGAAGACCAGACGGAGTGTAATGGGGCGGGCCATGGGCAGCTAGGCATGACTACACCATCCCGAACTTGCATATACTTGTGTTTAGGGTTTATTGTTTGAGTTTTGGGTTCAGGGATTAGGGTTTTTTAATACAAATCTTGAAAAAATGTTTAAACCTTTATATTGAAAAAATGTTTTAACCCCAGCTACATACTCATGCAGCCCCCTGCCCTCGTGCATGAAGCCATATATGCCATCCTCTTATTCATATGACTCGCTAACTGATAAATGGGTTTCATGGTAAAACCACTTCTATCAAGTGGAAAACTGCAACCGCAGTCTCAAATGCACAGACCCTGCCATGTCGCTTCCGAAGCAGGACCTCACCTAAAAGTTGTCTATGTTTGAGCACTTCACTCCCCCCCCTTCCCCAGTCACAGAGTCTTTACGGCTCAATCTCAACAAAAACTAAAAGAAAATTAAAAGAAAACAGAAGATAATTTTTTATGTTTGGAATAAAAAATGTTACAAGAACAAAAAACCAGAACGACAATATTAAGAAATATCCACGCATAGAGGATATAAAATAATGATTACAATCTGTGTACGTTTTTATATAAAAACCAACCAATTTTGAATCTGTTGTTGTCGTTGTTGTTCTGACTGTTTTGCGCCTGTCCCACCCACCGAGTCTGCTATGACCTGATCGACTCACCCTTAAAACCCATACCCTTAAACCCATGCCCGCAGAAGTTTGCCCTTACCTCCCTGGGTGTGCTGCACCATCTCAACAATCTCTTCCCCCTTCTTACGCCGCCCAGATGTCTGCATCCCCCCCCCCCCGAACCTATGCCCTAAACCCTGTTGCAGATAAACCCCAGGAACACCCCCCCTCCTAACCCCCTCCCTCCCCGCCGCAAAGGCTCGTACCTGCAATTTCAGCCTTGCTCAACAACCCTGGCCTGAACCCCACATCCAGGTCCAAAACCCTACAAGAAGGCCCATTGCACCCCCCACCCCTCCCCTAAACCCTACAAACAAGCCATTTACAACCGCCCCAAAACTCTTACCTGCAATGTGAGCCTTGCCTCCCGTGGTGTGCTGCTCCACCTCATCATATGGTGTAATGCTGCCAGGTCTCGCCTCAACCCTAAACCCTGTCACATACAACTGTATCCCACCCCCCCAAAAAATCCTACCTGTATTATAAAAATTTCCTCCCCTGACTTGCTGTTCCACCTCATCATACCGGTATGATGTAATGCCCCGAGGTCACACACCCGGCATACTCTCAGTCGTAGCCCTAAGGCCTATCCCCTAAACCCTGTCACCTCCAACCCCCACGACCCCCACCCTCGCCTATACCACCTAGATGTTCTCAGCAATCCCAAAGGCATATGCCCTAAATCCTGTGGCATCCAAATCCCATCAATCGCCCCCTTCTCCCCCCCCACCCCCGGCCAAAAGGCTCCGAGTACCTGCAGAGTCAGCCTTGCCCACGCAACCTGGCCTGAACCCCCACATACACACCTTAAACCCTACCGTGAACACGCCCATTGCACCCCCTTCCCCAAAACCCTACGACACACCATTTTGCACCCCCATAGCCTCCTACCTGCAATGCGAGCCTTACCTCCCCTAGTGTCATGTTCCATCTGATTAAAGGTTGTAATGCTGCTAGGCTAGGGTTTTGTCAACCCTAAACCCTGTCACATCCCCCGCCCCCCTACCTCCCACCACCAGTCTCCTAGTACCTGCACTATCACCTTGCCTCCAATTCCAAGCCAATCATCCCTGCCCTGCCCCTATACCTCTGTGGCGTCTTCAGCTGCCCCTCAAGGCCTATGCCCTAGATGTTGTGCCCCCCCCCCCCCCCAAAGTCTCCTTCCCCCAAGTCTCCTACCTGCAATGTGAGCCTTGCCTCCCCTGGTGTGCAGCTCCACCTCAGCATATGATGGAATGCTGCCAGGTCTCAAAATCTAAACCCTATCCCCCCCCCCCTTCCACTACTTCCCCAAAACCACCTACCTGCAATGTGAGCCTTGCCCCCTCTGGTGTGCTGCTCCACCTCAGCATATGATGTAATGCCATCATATCCGGGACACGCCAGTGTATGCCTAATGTATAATCACCTGATCAACCTCAGAGAGAGGCTGACCATGTGACGAGACTGCAGCACAAACACGAGCAGCAGCAGCAGCAGCAGACACTCAGCAAAAGATGACACAACGCGCTATTGATAAGTAACAATGGGAAGGTAATGGTAATGCGAGAAGGCTGCCTAACGATGCAGTGCCCCCATGTCCGGGACACCCCACTGTTGTGCCTTATGTATGATCACCTGAGCAACATTAGAAAGAGCCTGACCTAGAACGAAGCTGCAGCGCAAAAACGAGCAGCAGCAGCAGCAGCAGCAGCAGACAGTGCTATTACATTTTATTATATGCCAGCTGAAAGTGCCATCGGGCCCTGCACCTCAAGCTGTCATAAAGACAGCAATTAGAATACGCGTTGTCAGCAGCAAACACTCAGCAATAGCCAACACATCAAATGCCCAGCACTATATATATTCAGAATGGAACTGAAGGTGACAATGGCTCCAAAGATTTAGTCATTGCCCGTGCGGAACGAAGCTGCAGCACACAGCAAATAGCGGCAGAAGCAGGCAGGTGCTCTACGTAAAATGTTTCTAGGTTTATATAAGATTAATTTAAATATAATTAATAATTAATTTAAAACTAGTTAATAATTAATTTATAATGGGCTTTAATTTTTCATATAAATTTAATAATGGGCAGTATATCCTTGTCATAGAAGCGGAGTGTGGGATAGAGCCACGAGCAGTAGCTGCCCATGCAAGCACAGACGGAACAGCAGCAGCAGCAGCAGCAGCAGCAGTAGAAAGCAGCAAAAGGTTCCACCATACAAGCACACTTGCTGCACACATATCATAGAAGGCACATGCAAAAAGGGTGTGAGCCAGAGGCCATTGATTCCAATGGCGGCTGAAATTTGGACCAATCAGCACCTCAAAAGCAGCAGCAGCAGACAGTTGGTGCATAGCATCATGTGCCAAGCCATGGTTGTATTAAAGAGCACTGTGGAGTGGTTATATACCAGACAGCCTTAAGTATGATCAGCTGAGAAACATCAAAGAGAGGATGACCATGGGATCACGCTGCAGCACAAACAGGAGCAGCAGCAGCGACAGCACTCAGACAGTTTGCAAGAGCCCACTCATCGCATGCCAAGCGTTATTGATGACAAGGTGACAGAAGCTTCAAAGTCGTTGCCTGTGGAACCAAGCTGCAGCACATGGTATACAGCAGGAGAGCAGCAGGCAGGCGTTTAACGGAATCTTTCTACCCAAGGCAGTTGTCTGTCATAGGAGCAGGGCGGAGTGTGGGATACAAAATGGACGGCAGCTGCCCAAGTAAGCAAGCTGCAAGCACTGCTGAAGCAGCAGCAGCAGCAGTAGTAGTTGGCAGCAAAAGAGCAGCAGCAGCAAAAGAGCAGTCAATGACAGCCTGCCATTTGACAAGCGTATCACTCAATTTCAAAACTTCTGGCCAAGAACTGTGTCATCCACACAAAATCAGAACTGAAGAAGCTCGGGTACCTTGAATAGACAGCATATAGCAAACGCAAAGGTGATCAAAGCACCCAGCAGGACGCTAGGGGACCTCTTCCCAACCCAGACACAGCTAAAGCAGACATGCCGATCAGTACCCTCTGAACAGCCATGGCCCCAGCCCCACCTTTAAAATATGACTGGGCCCAGTTCACCCACACCAATGACAGCTGCCTCCCAGAGGAAACCCCTTGACCAGCAGGAAGCCCAGGGCTGAGCTCAGGGGTCTACATCCCTGCAACAGAGACAGAGGCGGTAGTTAGCAGCATGAAGCACATGCTGCACACTATTACAAGATGTACATGCAAAATCTCATGGCGGCTGATTATGGCGGCTGATTACTGGACCAAGCAGCACCTCAACAGCAGCAGCAAAAGACAGTTGGTGCAGAGCATCATCTGCCAAGGAATGGTTGTCGTAAAAAACACTGTGTAGTAATAAACCAGGCGGCAAGCTGCGCATGAAGGCAGGCTCTAACGGGTCCCTGCAGACAGCCAGAGATACTTTGCAGACCCTTCCTTGCCACAGCACCCAATAAGCTAAACAAGCTTAAGAGGCGAGAACCGGTAAATAGAAGCTGCGGCCAAACCCCGCAGGATACTAGCCCCATTGGTGTGTTTGGGCGTTTCGACCTAGCAGCCCTTTGCGGTTGCCACACCTTAAATGTCTGTTATGTTAACAAGGAACGACATTCCCAGCGGAGCACAGGCGCTGCTAAAACCCCTCAACCCTAAAGCCCTGCTTGTGTCAAAGAACCCCACACACCTCTTCTTGTGTTGCTCCATTCCTTTTGGCGATGTGAAGACGTCTCATGCCTCTGCTGCTGTTGCTGTTGCAGCTGCTTGGCATAGGACGTAATTCCACCCTGGAATTATGCATCCCTCTGCTCTAGGTACTGAAGCTGCTACTGCGGCGGCTGTCACTGATGCTGTTGTCGTGATGGCACAAAACGCCTCTCAGTGTTCCTGGATAATCTTCCATCTCGCGTAAACAAGTCTGAGGATATTCTTGATCTCTTCTTCTGCTGTTGGATGCTGTTGGCAGTGGTCCCTGAAGATGCAGCAGCGCTGAGCTTGCTACAGCGGAGCCTCTCGAACCCGCTGCTGCCATTGCGACTGCGGCATGGTGAGTTACACGTGAAGATGCCCGAGCTTCCTTGAAGCATGGCGTGGGTGGGGGCTTTACAACGGGAGCGCGGACGACAGCTGCTGGAGACGCTGCTTGAAGGCATCACTGAAGCCTATGCTCAAGCGGTAGCCGTGTTCGGATGAACTGCTGCGGGACAAGGGGCTCTCAAAGAAGCGTCACAAGTCCATGAGTTGCGCATGCCAAGCCGAGGCGCAGCTGCTGGCGTTGGACTATTGCCACACAGTAGGGTATGCTCTTTCATTGGCGATGCCACAGCCTTGGACAGCATGATGAAGAGCATGTAGGCCGTGCATGGTGAGCACCCTACGTGTGGTACGTGAGGATCTTCATCGAGCTGATACCTTGGATGTCTGCCGTGCGACACAGAGCAGTCCCCTTGCTTGCTTACAGGGACAAATTGCCTACCTGAGCAAGCATCGTTGGCCAGCAGATCAGTTGACTCTGGGAGATTGCCCAACGATACTTCTTGGATAAGGCAGGCTGCAAGCAAGAGATCGAAGGTCCCAGCTGACTGCAGTGAAGCCCTCTGCCTTCAGCAGAGATTTCATTCGCACATTCGAAGTAACTGCAAAATACATAGGCTAAGGCGGACTGCTATCCTTACTAGACGGGCTGCTCCCGTCTGGAAAGTCGTCTGGACATGCTCATGTCCAGCAAAAGCCGCTTTCTTATGCAGGCCCACAAAAAGCCGTTACACCATAGCATGACAGTAGCTTACTATCTACTGTTGTTTGCACAGGGATACATGCTGCACTGGCTGTGCAAATTGCTCCCAACCCACTCAAGTCAGATCACCGACTGCTCGTCTTCCCATTCACCGCCCTCATCCTCATCCTCACCCTCATCCTCATCCTCATCCTCGAGGGTCGCTTTCAGCTCAGAACCATGTTTCTGACACTGCAGCCTGCTTCCTCGCGCTTTGAACCTCATGATTCTCCGACCTCCTCCCCACTGTCCAGGCGCTAGGATCGCAGCACGATTGCAGAACCTCGGCAGCGTACACGTGGATTGCTCTCAGTCCCTGTCATGGAGGCTTCCACCGGAGTAACATTTGTACTCTCCTATCAATGATTGCAAGACCGAGAGGCATCGGCGACGCACAGCACCCTGGCTGGAAAAATGACATGTCTGCCTGTCTGCCTGTCGGCCTGTCGGCCGAACGCCTGCATAATTAGTTCCAACGTACTTGACAAAGACCGCCATGTGACATGAGGTTGCGGAGTGCGGCACCAGAAGTGGAGCACGTCAGGAGCACAGGATGCCCCGGTTAGGTCATGCTCTTGCCAAGAGCGGCTTACCTCATCAGGTGACCTCTGCAGCAGTAAGGCAGGTCAGACAGGATAGCTAAAAAAAGAACTCTCGTTTCACGAGAGTGCGGCACCCCGCTTACATTCTAGGCTGTATGGGCAGTTTGAAGGTGGTTGTCAGTCTTCTTGGTGGGGTAGGAAGAACAATGTATGCAGATATGCCCTTCAGCAAGGAGGGAGGGGGGGGCGGGGGGGGGGGCGGGCGAAACAAGGCCAGTGCTATGCCTTCATCTAAGAAGTGTCAAGTGTGCGCTCCTTGATGCTATAGTGTAAGGTTGAAAGCGAAAGAGTTGGGAACGAAGGTGCAGCACTGCAACTTGCTCGCATCGTGCATGGGTCCCGTGCACGCGCGATGCAGGATAAGCTGATGAAAGCCTTACGCAGCATGTGCGGCGGTAAGCGCAAAAGACGAAATGAAGTCACCGTGCCCTTACTATTGGTCTGCTAATCCTGGGAAGCTGGCAAGGCTCGTGCCCTGCGATGTTGTAGGCCGCGGGGCCCAACGCGGGGTTTACCAGCTGAGGCCAACGGTTTGGTTGTCTTATAGCCTGCATACATGTTAACAGCAGGATGAAACTGCTGAGGATCCGGCTGCAGGCCCTGCCATGAAGCAAAGATTGTACGGAACGGCAAGCGTTCTTTTATCTAAGGATTCACGACGCGCTATGGTGCATTTGGAACGGATAGAGAGCATAGAGCGGGGGTGCCGAAACAATTACAAGGGTGTAGCAACCGCAAGAGGGCTGCTACTTCCAGCATGATACTTGTTGTTTCACAACCTAGCCCAGAGCCCCCTAACAGTCTGCGCACCCTTGAGGACCGCGCAACTTTTTTCGATCCTTTTATTGTGCTGCAATTAGATGATGCGTGCGATGGTTTTACATCAGTAAATCGTAATAGATGTACCGTGTCCCGTGAAGGCCATTGGCAGCATAACAACTCAGCAGCTGTTCTTCGCCTGCTCTCGGAAGATGCGGCCAGGCTAAACTCCATGCAGGACGCACGAATCGGCGGACGAACGAAGCACGAGTGACGAATCGTGGTTAATTGGATGTGATCGTTAAGATCCTGACAGGATTACGTCTTCGCTGCCCGCACCAAGCCACCACTGAGTACCAGCTCGGCGTAGCTCTTCTTCTTTTTCATGCATCTGTTGTTCATTGTTCAGGCATTGCATAGCCACGGGTTCACAGCCAGCCAGGCCACTCTGTAGCTGACAGTTGTTGTGCATGGCAACTCAGCCGCTCTGTGCACCTCAGCTCGTCCTGCAAAATTAGCTCAATCCGGTTGACCACGTTCGTTTCACTTAAAGGATGCGGGACTGGTTACACGACATCGAAGGTGGACAGAACAGTCATCTGCTCGCTCGTGTCTGGACACTCCAGCATGGCGTGCTTGGCTAAGGTATTGATACCGGCAAACGAGCAGAGGGACCTCGCGCATATCCCATGACGGCAGCACGATGCTCCCTGCATTTCATAAGTTCCTTTTAATATTGTGGCTGCCCCCCATCGAGCCCATGCTGGTGCCACGGTTCAAGGGATTGGCTCGTCATCTCAGAGTTCTGACCCACTTGTACTAGCTGCGTGGGTAGGACGACCAAGCCACATCTTATGTACATGCGTGGTTGTCCGTCCGACGTCCAAGTAGCCGTTTTGCTTCTACACCCATACACCCGTACTGCCATGCATGCTTCCCTGTACAGTTTACCTGAACCCATGTCAAAGCAGCTGCCTGAGTATTCTTTGTGCCAGATGGTGCTTGTTGTAGTGTCTGCATGTCATATGCGACCATGGATTATCGTGGATTCCATGAGCAGCTAGACTTCAGCAGTCAGCCAATCGGATGCCCTGAATTATGCTTTGCTGCTGTCGTGTCGCTCGCTCCTATGAGATTGGTGTAATTAACTTGCGAGCATAAACCATACAACCATTCCTTCTCAACCGTGTGACAACCGCAAGAGGTCTGCTATGTCGTCGGACCGACCAACAGAGAGAGAACTACGCAGAGAAGGGGGGACATCCGCGGAAATCCCTTGCATATGTTAAGGGAGTGGGCCCTTAACCTAAGGGAGTGGACCGACCAACACATGACCAACACACCCGCCGTCGGATGGATCCAAAGACCAGCCTATTTGCCACACACCACGCCCAGCTGAAGCTATTCACCTTTAGGAGTGATCCGCAACTGGTACTTACCAACTCACTCACTGCTGAACGTATCCAACTCAAATTCTGTATGGATCCGTCCACTTCACTACTCGATCATCTTCATCTTCCGTATCATATCCATTATTCTCTTGCTTCCTACCCGTATTCTCACATGACTCCAAACCCAAACCACCTCCTACCGCCATGTTCTCCTCTTCAACCCCGGCAATGCAGTCTTCAACTGTCTTCCTGCTTCTTTGTCTGATTCTGCGTTGTAGTTCAGCAGAATCAGTTCCGCCTCTCCTTTCCCTCTTTCGTTCAGGCCGCCTAGTGTGGCCCTGCTGCTGCTGTTGTTGCGTGTTTGGGGTTTCAACAACTTGTGTTGCTTCTTCAGGCAAGTCTCCTTCCAATGTTCCTCCGCTTGCTTCTGCTTCTGCTTCTGCTGCTGCTGCTGCTTGTGTTGATGCTTTTGGTCTGCGCTGTTGCGCTGCTTCTGACTTCCTGATCAGCCCACCTCTCGGTGTCTCCCGTGTTAACTTCTTCACTCGTTTTGACATGAATGGTTGCATTATAACACGCGGCTGTGTTTCTGCTTCATCCCCTACACCAGTTACCAAACCCCTACCACCAGTCCTATCCTGTTGTATAGCCAAGCCGCCTCTGCGCTGTCGGTATGGTTGGTAAAACTTCCGTATTCGCTCCATGAACCCAGGCATTCTTTTATCTCTAGGGCAAGCTCTAAAGCAATGCATTTCAGAAGTACATACTGCAGCAGTCAAGTCCTTACACAGCATATACACAACAAAAAGAAAACTGGAAAAGCCCAAAGAGCCTCAATGGCACAGGAGGAACTACAAGAAAGTAAGCTAACAAAGGCGGGTGGGCGGAAGCCCACCCACGGATGTAACTATCCTATGGTAGGCTGGCCCAGTGTAATCCTTACACCAATGGGCCCCTCCCTTAATCTTACGCGGGAGGGCACCTCACGCCCCTCCTTGCGTAGCTCTCTCTCTCTCTCTCTCTCTCTCTCTCTCTCTCTCTCTCTCTCTCTCTCTCTCTCTCTCTCTCTCTCTCTCTCTCTCTCTCTCTTTTATCTCTTTTATGGTGTGTTTGGTCGGTTCGACCTAGCAGCCCTTTGCGGTTGCCACACCTTAAATGCTTGTTTGTTTGTTTGTTTGTTTGTTTATCACTTCGAGGAACAGTTCGGCCACCATGAGCTGCCAGGTACTCCTGCTGGGCCACAGACCCACTGCCGCTGCTGCTGATGCTGCCCGGGGAACTCATACGTGACAATCTCAGGCTGTCCCTCTCACACTCCTGGAGAGCCTGCTTACATCTGCCTAGTACCACGTTACGGACTGCCGGATTGCGTGCTGCTACTTCCCAAAACTTGATTAATACCCGCTCTAACTCTGCCGACTCTCCGGAGGGATCTGGACTTGGGCTCCTGCCCCTAAACGTTGGTCCGAACTTGATAGCATATGCTGCTCGCACATTTAGTCTCTGGGAACCACTTTTGCTTGTCCCCTGAGAACTGAAGCTACTGTCCGTACTTATCCCCTCAACCCTTCCCCTGGTGGCTGTAGCTTGAGCCCGTGGTGGTAGGGCTGCTCTATGCAAGTTGCCGCAAGGCATGCGTGGTAGGAACACAGCTGCTGACCCCCCTTCGTAACTACCTTGGATTAACTGATGTGCCAGTAAGCGTGACTGCTGCTGCTGTAAGCCACTTGGGGCTCCCATCGGTACCATTGTCCCCAAGCCTCCCCTTGCCCCTCCCACCTGCTGTTGCCGCTGCCGCTGTAACACATTGAACAGTGGCGGCTGCTGCTGCTCTATCTGCTGTAGATCACAACTTCCCACTCCCATTGGTACCATTGTCCCCAAACCTCCCCTTGTCCCTCCCACCTGCTGTTGCCGCTGCCCCTGTAACACATTGAACAGTGGCGGCTGCTGCTGCTGCTCCGGCTGCTGTAGATCACCACTTCCCACTCCCATCAGCACCTCTGTCCCTAAACCTCCCCTCGTCCCTCCCACCTGTTGTAGCCGCTGCCACTGTAACACATTGAGCAGTGGCGACTGCTGCTGCTGCTGTAAACCACTTGGGGCTCCCATAGGTACCATTGTCCCCAAGCCTCCCCTTGCCCCTCCCACCTGCTGTTGCCGCTGCCGCTGTAACACATTGAACAGTGGCGACTGCTGCTCCTGGTCTTGCTGCTGTAGATCACCACTTCCCACTCCCATCAGCACCTCTGCTCCCAAACCTCCCCTTGTCCCTCCCACCTGCTGTTGCCGCTGCCGCTGTAAGCCACTGAACAGTGGCGACTGCTGCTGCTGCTCCTGTTGCTGTTGCTCCATTGTCCCCAAGCCTCCCCTTGCCCCTCCCACCTGCTGTTGCCGCTCGTGCTGTAATGCAGTGAGCAATGGCGAATGATGCTCCTGCTCTTGCTGCTGTAGATCACCACTTCCCACTCCCATCAGCACCTCTACTCCCAAACCTCCCCTTGTCCCTCCCACTTGCTGTTGCAGCTGCCGCTGTAACACACTGAACAATGGCGGCTGCTGCTGCTGCTCCATTGCCCCCCAACCTCCCCTTGCCCCTCCCACCTGCTGTTGCCGCTGCCGCTGTAAGCCACTGAACAGTGGCGACTGCTGCTGCTGCTCCTGTTGCTGTTGCTCCATTGTCCCCAAGCCTCCCCTTGCCCCTCCCACCTGCTGTTGCCGCTGGTGCTGTAATGCAGTAAGCAATGGCGAATGATGCTCCTGCTCTTGCTGCTGTAGATCACCACTTCCCACTCCCATCAGCACCTCTACTCCCAAACCTCCCCTTGTCCCTCCCACTTGCTGTTGCCGCTGCCGCTGTAACACACTGAACAATGGCTGGTGCTGCTGCTGCTCCATTGTCCCCAAACCTCCCCTTGCCCCTCCCACCTGCTGTTGCCGCTGCGCTGTAAGCCACTGAACCGTGGCGACTGCTGCTGCTGCTCCTGTTGCTGTAGCTCCATTGTCCCCAAGCCTCCCCTTGCCCCTCCCACCTGCTGTTGCCGCTGGTGCTGTAATGCAGTAACCAATGGCGAATGATGCTCCTGCTCTTGCTGCTGTAGATCACCACTTCCCACTCCCATCAGCACCTCTACTCCCAAACCTGCCCTTGTCCCTCCCACTTGCTGTTGTAGCTGCCGCTGTAACACACTGAACAATGGCGACTGCTGCTGCTGCTCCATTGTCCCCAAACCTCCCCTTGCCCCTCCCACCTGCTGTTGCCGCTGGTGCTGTAATGCAGTGAGCAAATAACAAATGCTGCTCCTGCTCTTGCTGCTGTAGATCACCATTTCCCACTCCCATCAGCACTCCCAAACCTCCCCTTGTCCCTCCCACCTGCTCTTGCCGCTGTAACACATTGAACAGTGGCGACTGCTGCTGCTGTTCCGGTTGCTGCTGTTGCTGCTGCTCCATTGTCCCCAAGCCTCCCCTTGCCCCTCCCACCTGCTGTTGCCGCTGGTGCTGTAACGCAGTGAGCAGTGGACACTGCTGCTCCTGCTCTTGCTGCTGTAGATCACCACTTCCCACTCTCATCGGCAGCTCTGTTCCCAAACCTCCCCGCTGCTGCTGCTGTAACCCCTCCCTGTGCTGTTGGTGCTGTAACCCCTCCTGGTGGTGCTGTTGTAACTCTTCCCGCTGGTGCTGCAGCTGCTGTTCCTGTTTGTTGCCGTGCTCTTGTGCTGATGACTCCCCAGGCTGGTCTTCCTCACGAGCACTCATGTTGACAGGTAATACGACATTACCTAACTCTTCCCCACTAGGCTCCACCCCAAGAATGTGGCTGACCTGCTTGAGTGTCATTAGAGGCTGTACTCCTGCTGCCCTTGAAGCAGCATCCCCCCTCCCAGCCCCGTGAGTCACTGCTCTTGTCTTGATGTCATTGCCCAGCATCTTATCTACCTTCATGACGTGCTTGCAGATCTGCAGTTGCATGCCCTGTGGGCAGTCACATGCAGCCCATGGAGACCCAGGCCTAGACACCTTATAATTCCTCACAATTGCCATGTGTGGGAGCTGCCGTTGCGGCTGATGACCCACTCGGGCTCCGCTGGCTTCTGTAGGTCTATCTGCTGCTGCTGTCAATATCACCTCTGCTTGAGCTGAACATGCTTCTACGGTTGCCAGCGTCACAACTGTTCTTGTTGCTGATTGTGTCACCTCCCCTGGGCCAGCTACTCTAACTGCTGTCAATGGCCTGTCAGAGGTAGTTGCAGCAACTCCTGTGTCTCCTAATCCTTTTCCTAGTGCCTCTGGTAGGGCTGGTGCTGTGACCGCTGGAGCTGATGTGCTGCTAGGGTCTTCTGGGCTGCTGTAGACGAGCTCCACCTGCGCATCTAGGATGTCATTGACTTTGTTTGCAGCAGCTGAAAGTGCCGCTGCCTGCTTGTGGTTGGGCTTGTAGCCTAAATAACCAGCAATGTGAAGCATGCAGGATCCGTTAGAAGAGCATGTGGGCAAGCAGACATGACACAGCCAAGCCCATGCGGCAGCTGACGACCCCAATCGGTATGTTGTTTTACTGCCTTTTAGAAAGTCTAGGGTGCGGATCACATTGAGCACAAACAGTCAAACTGCAGCCCCTGGCCAGACCTAGTAACACATTATGGTTCAACCAACAATTCAATGGGGGTTTGACTGTAAGGTCCCATCCAGAAAATTGATATTGACCTCCAGACCCCCCCCCCCCCCGAGGGACTCTGCCGAATCGTCTCTCTCCTGTGTCTTCTTGGCTGTAAGTTCTGATAGTCAGCATGCACGTGCACATTGCTAGCACATTACCAAGTCCGGTTGAGTAGGTGGCTGTAACCACACTTCAAGGCTAGCCTCGCAAGCCTGAAACTTTTGGTTTAGGGGTCACTAGACCCTAAATCCCAATATATGCCCCTACTCCTGCTGCTGTGCATTTGCATGACCTCTTACATGGCCAACTCGACATCTGTGCAATAATTGCCATTCTCAAACCAAAAATCCAGGTTGGACATCCATGGTTTTGAATCCAAACTGAGGCCTTCAATCCAGGAGGGACTCTGCGGCAATGAATTGGGCATGGCACCAGCAAGGGTTCCAAGAAGGTCCCAATGTCCCTTTACAAGGTGTGAACTGTCATGTCTGCCACAAATGCTCTTTCATGGCCCTCTTGACTGATTTGCTATCTGCTGGGCAATGGGTAACGAAGCCGAATTCTTAATGGCGCTATACATCTTCATGGCTGGCATTGCTGTGCTTACAAGCTCTGGTTCAGCTTACCCCAGTACTTTGCAGCCCAACCTATGGTCCAGTGCATGCTGATGTCCTGTAGCTTCTGTAGCAACCAGTGCACTGTCCTTCCTCCCAGACGCTTGCTTCTGATGCCCTCCTCTGTGCCCTTTATGAACCCATGATAGTTCTCTCCTGTATGGGTCCCATTGACGTTGCAGTGTGGGTACTTGCGGAACCCTTTGATGATGTGCACTGCAGGCAGAATGTCATTGTCAGTCGTGGAAGTTAAAGAAAATGGATAGTGTCCCAGAGTACCGTATTACTGTGTGCAAGACTCAAAAAACTCCTTGTCTGACTTTTTTTTATTCTGTTGGACCTATCGTATTCAGACAGATTTTTAAAAGGACTACCTTTACATAGCCATATTGACGATATCTGTACGATTTGCATAATCTGGCATGATTCTGTGCTCTACAGGGTGTGACCATTCCTAAAAGCCGCATACATGCAGGTCCTTGTGAGCTACTAGGCGTTCTCTGTTTTTATCATATACTTAAGCCATATCAAATACCTCATCAGGATACCCAACTTACCCAGCTTTCCGGAGTTCTGCCACTCCTTCTTGAAGTACTCAATGAACTCTGGGATCACGGGTTCAAACACAGCGTAGACGTTGACCAGTTTCTGCTGCATTGCATCCTCCATGCCTTCACCTTGATGATCAGTGCAGGTGTACATAACGTCACACAGAGCATCGTATGCTGCCACTCTTTGCGGGGCCATCTTGTCTGACACCTTCTGCATAAGGTTCTTCTTCCATGCCTCCACAACGTGCCAGGCACACAGTATGATGGGCAAACTTGGGAGGACTTTGCTGTAGGTAAGGAACAGTGCAACCAGGTATCCGAATTGCGTCAGTATGTCACATTCATTAGCACAAATTATGGAACACTGTGCACAAGTGGACACAACCTAGTAACCATGAATAGTAAACATCCAGAGTGCCACAACTATGTATATTTCTGCATGTTATTACTCATGCTATTGAATGGAGCAGAAATATACCAAACGCCGAGCTGCTCAACTACCGGTATGTGGTGCCTCAGGCCAATCAATTGACAACACGGACAACCTATGTAACTTTCACGGACCATTGCACACAGCTCATCCATCTCTCCATACCCAAGATTGCCAGGTTTGGCTCTTGCACATCATGCACGCTGCCATCATGCACAGTTTGCTTGAGACACAATCCCAAACTGTTGGCTTACACTATGATGGATGGTGCTTGTCACTTGCCTGAGTGCTCCAAGCTGCTTGTCACAGCAGTCCACTACCGCCACTGAAGGCAGCCAGTCTGGAATGATGCTCCGGGCTGCTGCTACCATTCCTTCCATCCACACAGTTTGTGTTTGTGTGCTGTCTGATGATAATATGCCCCAAGCAGCTGGCTGCCCGTTGTAGCACTCATCCACCACCAGAGCCGTGAACAGGTGGAACTGTATACAACACATATGAGGTACAACACAGTAAGCCTCCTGTTAATGAGTAAGGTTTGCTGAGAGTACTTTGCAAACCTGATGGATTTGGACTGACAAGGGGAAAAAGGGGCGACATGGTGGCAGCAAGTGTCTCTCACAAGCTTCCAAAGGAACACTGAAGCCAGCTTGGCAACAAGCACGCTGGCTCTGTGCCCACGAAGTCCGAGTAGCTCGCAAAAGCGTGGATGCACAAAGCAGGGGTAACCTGGATTGTGCTGGATCAAGATCTGGACCTTTGGTATACGAGAATCAGATATCCAGTTCCAGAGTGACACCTCCTGCAACGTTCCACGTTCCAGCCGTGATTACCATACGGCAACTGCAAATCCATCATACTTAGGCGTATGTGCTGGGATGAAAGATCACTGTTCTGTGTACACACAAAGACTGCTCTAAGCAGAGTGCGATTCTTGCACCCACCCTCACTCCACCCGGGGGAGGTTTATCTTTCTTTATCCATTCCCGTGTAAGTGTACAAAAGCTGCCAGGCATGGCCCTATGATGAGCCTTTCTAAAGGGTAGAGTTTGCAAGACACTAACACATCATAGGGTTGTGAGTGCAAGACATAAGCTGTCATTGCGGTGACTTTGGCAGTTTTTGTACACTCTTTAGCCCAATTTCTAAGTGGCTGTGATGATAGGTTCCCCTTACAAAAATACAGCTCTGCTTTGGCAGGGATGTAACTCTCAGAAGGGGTGTATGCCATCTGAGCCCCCTTTTTCCCATATATATCCAAATGAAACATATATGGAAGTATGAGTGCACCACACTGCCTCATGCATTTGTCGGATGATTTACACGTGGCACACATAGTAAGCAATGTAGGTATTAGTGGATGTAAATTGTCCCTCTTAGTTCAACAGTTTCACTTTAGGAGTCGTGCCATACATGGTTGTAATGCGATTGGCAAACCTCACACATCCCTAAACGGCCCATTAAAGGAGATATCCCTTGCGCCCTGCTAAGCAATCCCACCAGCCCTCTGATTGCAATTGTCACATCCACTTCCCCTGCTAACCACCCCCCGACCCTCTTCTCGTTCCATTGCCCATTTTGTTAGGCACCCCCTCTATTGTCCATGCTACTCAACCCAGTTAAGCACCCTCTGCCCCTCCTCTACTGTCACTGTCAATCCTGCTAAGCACCCCATCCTGTTGTTTCCACTGTCTCCTTGCTAACCAATCCCTCTGGTGCTTTTGTTTATACTGGTCCTGATCATCATTCCTTCCTCTGCTATTGGTGCTCCTGCCCCCTGGTACCCCCCCCCCCTCCCCCGCCTCCCCTGATGTAACTGCACACTGGCCCTGCTTAGAAGCCCCCCCCCCCTTGCTGTAACTATGCACAGGCCCTGCTAAGCCCCCCCCCCCATGCTGTAACTATGCACAGGCCCTGCTAAGGCCCCCCCCCCCCCATTTTGTCAATACACACTGGCCCTGCTAAGCCCCCCCCTTGGTTTAACTACGCACAGGCCCTGCTAAGACCCCCCCCCTTGCTGTAACTATGCACAGGCCCTGCTAAGGCCCCTACCCCCATTTTGTAACTACACACAGGCCCTGCTAAGCCCCCCCCCCTTGGTGTAACTACGCACAGGCCCTGCAAAGCCCCCCTCCCCTTGCTGTAACTATGCACAGGCCCTACTAAGCCCCCCCCCCTTTTGTAACTACACACTGGCCGTGCTAAGGCCCCCCCCTTGGTGTAACTACGCACAGGCCCTGCTAAGCCCCCCTCCCCTTGCTGTAACTATGCACAGGCCCTGCTAAGCCCCCCCCCCCCATTTTGTAACTACACACTGGCCGTGCTAAGGCCCCCCCCTCTGGTGTTGATTTAATGCCCCCGTGCTTTGCACTCCATCTGCTGTTGATACTCATATGGCCCCTGCGGCGCACCCCTGTGGGCTGGTTAGGCCGTATGAAGAGCGACTGCATGGAGGCACCCCTGTCATCCAAAATGAGAGCTGTGTCCTTTACCTTTTCTACATAATGCATGTCCACAAAACCTTGCTTATGTGTGATTCAGCTCACTTACCCCTTCCTTGTTTGTGCCGAATGTGCTGTCTATGATAATGGGCCGTTTGTTGCCAAGGTATGCTAAGCTGCCCTTCATAAACAACGTCTGGAAGCCAAGGACAAGTGGCGTCTTCTCCACTGATGGGTTAACGCTGCGGTCTACCACTTGGGGTTGGTAGGCAAATAATTTGCCAACGTTGTCAGGGTTCTGCATGTGGCAGTATACAAGTTACAACAGAATTTGGAATATGCATGACTTGTATCAACCTGTCAACCGTTGTGCAAAGCTTCCTGCATGTAGCTAGGCCTCAACAGTATGTTAATAATGCTTCTCATGATGCCCTGGCTGGTCAAAAGGCTGACACGCTTCATATGGTTCGAACCTCTAATGTCTGATGCAGCGCTATGACTTCAAAAGTTGCAGTACCTGTTGAACACACTGTGCAATATGCTGCAAACAGTTGCTCTTGGTATCTGTTTGTTTGTCACCTGTGCCCATGCATCTTGGGCTGCATCATTTGATGGAGGATGGCTATATTGCTGCAGTTGGGTCTTCTGCTCTTTGGCACGTGCAATCTGGATGTCCTCCTTGCAGACAAATGCATCCCTTGGCACTGGGGTCACGTTCAGAAAGGCAAGGTAAGCCTTTTCCTCATCCTTCTCAATTATGCTGTGAGCCAGGTACAGGTCTTTGCGAACCTCTGTAAGGCGAACCTCTGTAAGGCGAACCTCTGTGAGCCCCTACCACTCCCTTTGAACCATGCATGCCCCTACAGATTGAAACCCCACCTCTCACCAAAAGAAACACTGCTTTGCAATGGTTAGCTCCCACCACTCCATGTTACCCATGAGTGCCCTTGCAGATTGAAAGAGTGTCTCATAACAAACACTTACAATACGCAGGAGCATTACATAAGCCGACCTTAAAGTTTGAGGCCGCTGTTCATAACATAATCCTCAACTTGTGCATCAGCAACACGGAGGTCTTCCCAGTGGAAAAGAGAAGACTGGCACACCCCCATCAAAGTGGCATACCCCCCTCAAAACACCCTGGGCTGTAATGCAAGGCACTAATACTGCTGCTTCCAAGGCTGTGCTGATTTATACCCCACCTCTCCCCAAAAAAACTCCTTTGCAATTGACAGCCCCCCCCCCCCCCCAGCATGCGTGCACCTACAGATCCAAACCGCGTCTCATAACAAACACTTACAGTGCACAGCAGCAAGTCGTAAGGCGGCCTTCAAGTTTGAGGCGGCAGGTCGTAACGTGATCTTCAATCTTGCAGCAGCAACACTAAGATCCTTCTCATGTGCAAACCAGCAGACTAGTATACCCCACCCCAAGTACCCTAGCACCCAGGGCTCAAATGCAATGCAATGCTGCCGCCCACAAGGCAAAGGACAGCTCCCACCAGTCCTTCTATTAAACCATGCCTGTCCCTACAGATCAAAACTACAGATCAAAACAGCGTCTCATAACAAACCCTTACAGTGTGCCAAGAGCAGTACATAAGTTGGCCTTCAAGTTTGAGGCCGCAGGTCGTAACACGACCTTCAATCTTGCAGCAGCGACACTTGGGTTTTCTCATGTGCAAACCAGCAGACCAGCATACCCCACCCTAAGTACCCTAGCAGTCAGGGCTCAAATGGAATGCAATTCTGCAGCACACAAGGCAATGGACAGCTCCCACCAGTCCCGCTAAACCATGCCTGCCCCTATAGATCAAAACAGCGCGTCTCATAACGAACACTTACAATGCTGCCCCCAAGGCTGTGGTGTCTTACACCCCACTCTCACCATAAGAAACACTGCTTTTTCAATGGACAGCCCCTACCACTCCCTTTGAACCATGCATGCCCCTACAGATTGAAACCCCACCTCTCACCAAAAGAAACACTGCTTTGCAATGGTTAGCTCCCACCACTCCATGTTACCCATGAGTGCCCTTGCAGATTGAAAGAGTGTCTCATAACAAACACTTACAATACGCAGGAGCATTACATAAGCCGCCCTTAAAGTTCGAGGCCGCAGTTCATAACATAATCCTCAACTTTGCATCAGCAACACGGAGGTCTTCCCAGTGGAAAAGAGAAGACTGGCACACCCCCATCAAAGTGGCATACCCCCCTCAAAACACCCTGGGCTGTAATGCAAGGCACTAATACTGCTGCTTCCAAGGCTGTGCTGATTTATACCCCACCTATCCCCAAAAAGACTCCTTTGCAATTGACAGCCCCCCCCCCCCAGCATGCGTGCACCTACAGATCCAAACCGCGTCTCATAACAAACACTTACAGTGCACAGCAGCAAGTCGTAAGGCGGCCTTCAAGTTTGAGGCGGCAGGTCGTAACGTGATCTTCAATCTTGCAGCAGCAACACTAGGATCCTTCTCATGTGCAAACCAGCAGACTAGTATACCCCACCCCAAGTACCCTAGCACCCAGGGCTCAAATGCAATGCAATGCTGCCGCCCACAAGGCAAAGGACAGCTCCCACCAGTCCTTCTATTAAACCATGCCTGTCCCTACAGATCAAAACTACAGATCAAAACAGCGTCTCATAACAAACCCTTACAGTGTGCCAAGAGCAGTACATAAGTTGGCCTTCAAGTTTGAGGCCGCAGGTCGTAACACGACCTTCAATCTTGCAGCAGCGACACTTGGGTCTTCTCATGTGCAAACCAGCAGACCAGCATACCCCACCCTAAGTACCCTAGCAGTCAGGGCTCAAATGGAATGCAATTCTGCAGCACACAAGGCAATGGACAGCTCCCACCAGTCCCGCTAAACCATGCCTGCCCCTATAGATCAAAACAGCGCGTCTCATAACGAACACTTACAATGCTGCCCCCAAGGCTGTGGTGTCTTACACCCCACTCTCACCATAAGAAACACTGCTTTTTCAATGGACAGCCCCTACCACTCCCTTTGAACCATGCATGCCCCTACAGATTGAAACCCCACCTCTCACCAAAAGAAACACTGCTTTGCAATGGTTAGCTCCCACCACTCCATGTTACCCATGAGTGCCCTTGCAGATTGAAAGAGTGTCTCATAACAAACACTTACAATACGCAGGAGCATTACATAAGCCGACCTTAAAGTTCGAGGCCGCTGTTCATAACATAATCCTCAACTTGTGCATCAGCAACACGGAGGTCTTCCCAGTGGAAAAGAGAAGACTGGCACACCCCCATCAAAGTGGCATACCCCCCTCAAAACACCCTGGGCTGTAATGCAAGGCACTAATACTGCTGCTTCCAAGGCTGTGCTGATTTATACCCCACCTCTCCCCAAAAAGACTCCTTTGCAATTGACAGCCCCCCCCCCCCCAGCATGCGTGCACCTACAGATCCAAACCGCGTCTCATAACAAACACTTACAGTGCACAGCAGCAAGTCGTAAGGCGGCCTTCAAGTTTGAGGCGGCAGGTCGTAACGTGATCTTCAATCTTGCAGCAGCAACACTAGGATCCTTCTCATGTGCAAACCAGCAGACTAGTATACCCCACCCCAAGTACCCTAGCACCCAGGGCTCCAATGCAATGCAATGCTGCCGCCCACAAGGCAAAGGACAGCTCCCACCAGTCCTTCTATTAAACCATGCCTGTCCCTACAGATCAAAACTACAGATCAAAACAGCGTCTCATAACAAACCCTTACAGTGTGCCAAGAGCAGTACATAAGTTGGCCTTAACGTTTGAGGCCGCAGGTCGTAACACGACCTTCAATCTTGCAGCAGCGACACTTGGGTCTTCTCATGTGCAAACCAGCAGACCAGCATACCCCACCCTAAGTACCCTAGCAGCCAGGGCTCAAATGGAATGCAATTCTGCAGCACACAAGGCAATGGACAGCTCCCAACAGTCCTTCTAAACCATGCCTGCCCCTACAGATCAAAACAGCGCCTCTCATAACGAACACTTACAATGCTGCCCCCAAGGCTGTGGTGTCTTACACCCCACTCTCACCATAAGAAACACTGCTTTTTCAATGGACAGCCCCTACCACTCCCTCTGAACCATGCATGCCCCTACAGATTGAAACCCCACCTCTCACCAAAAGAAACACTGCTTTGCAATGGTTAGCTCCCACCACTCCATGTTACCCATGAGTGCCCTTGCAGATTGAAAGAGTGTCTCGTAACAAACACTTACAATACGCAGGAGCATTACATAAGCCGCCCTTAAAGTTCGAGGCCGCTGTTCATAACATAATCCTCAACTTGTGCATCAGCAACACGGAGGTCTTCCCAGTGGAAAAGAGAAGACTGGCACACCCCCATCAAAGTGGCATACCCCCCTCAAAACACCCTGGGCTGTAATGCAAGGCACTAATACTGCTGCTTCCAAGGCTGTGCTGATTTATACCCCACCTCTCCCCAAAAAGACTCCTTTGCAATTGACAGCCCCCCCCCCCCAGCATGCGTGCACCTACAGATCCAAACCGCGTCTCATAACAAACACTTACAGTGCACAGCAGCAAGTCGTAAGGCGGCCTTCAAGTTTGAGGCGGCAGGTCGTAACGTGATCTTCAATCTTGCAGCAGCAACACTAGGATCCTTCTCATGTGCAAACCAGCAGACTAGTATACCCCACCCCAAGTACCCTAGCACCCAGGGCTCCAATGCAATGCAATGCTGCCGCCCACAAGGCAAAGGACAGCTCCCACCAGTCCTTCTATTAAACCATGCCTGTCCCTACAGATCAAAACTACAGATCAAAACAGCGTCTCATAACAAACCCTTACAGTGTGCCAAGAGCAGTACATAAGTTGGCCTTAACGTTTGAGGCCGCAGGTCGTAACACGACCTTCAATCTTGCAGCAGCGACACTTGGGTCTTCTCATGTGCAAACCAGCAGACCAGCATACCCCACCCTAAGTACCCTAGCAGCCAGGGCTCAAATGGAATGCAATTCTGCAGCACACAAGGCAATGGACAGCTCCCAACAGTCCTTCTAAACCATGCCTGCCCCTACAGATCAAAACAGCGCCTCTCATAACGAACACTTACAATGCTGCCCCCAAGGCTGTGGTGTCTTACACCCCACTCTCACCATAAGAAACACTGCTTTTTCAATGGACAGCCCCTACCACTCCCTCTGAACCATGCATGCCCCTACAGATTGAAACCCCACCTCTCACCAAAAGAAACACTGCTTTGCAATGGTTAGCTCCCACCACTCCATGTTACCCATGAGTGCCCTTGCAGATTGAAAGAGTGTTTCATAACAAACACTTACAATACGCAGGAGCATTACATAAGCCGCCCTTAAAGTTCGAGGCCGCAGTTCATAACATAATCCTCAACTTTGCATCAGCAACACGGAGGTCTTCCCAGTGGAAAAGAGAAGACTGGCACACCCCCATCAAAGTGGCATACCCCCCTCAAAACACCCTGGGCTGTAATGCAAGGCAATAATACTGCTGCCCCCAAGGCTGTGCTGATTTATACCCCACCTCTCCCCAAAAAAACTCCTTTGCAATTGACAGCCCCCCCCCCCAGCATGCGTGCACCTACAGATCCAAACCGCGTCTCATAACAAACACTTACAGTGCACAGGAGCAAGTCGTAAGGCGGCCTTCAAGTTTGAGGCGGCAGGTCGTAACGTGATCTTCAATCTTGCAGCAGCAACACTAGGATCCTTCTCATGTGCAAACCAGCAGACTAGTATACCCCACCCCAAGTACCCTAAGCACCCAGGGCTCAATTGCAATGCATTCTGCCGCCCACAAGGCAAAGGACAGCTCCCACCAGTCCTTCTAAACCATGCCTGCCCCTACAGATCAAAACTACAGATCAAAACAGCGTCTCATAACAAACCCTTACAGTGTGCCAAGAGCAGTACATAAGTTGGCCTTAAAGTTTAAGGCCGCAGGTCGTAACACGACCTTCAATCTTGCAGCAGCGACACTTGGGTCTTCTCATGTGCAAACCAGCAGACCAGCATACCCCACCCTAAGTACCCTAGCAGCCAGGGCTCAAATGGAATGCAATTCTGCAGCACACAAGGCAATGGACAGCTCCCAACAGTCCTTTTAAACCATGCCTGCCCCTACAGATCTGCCCATATAGATAAAAACAGCGTCTCATAACGAACACTTACAATGCTGCCCCCAAGGCTGTGGTGTCTTACACCCCACTCTCACCATAAGAAACACTGCTTTTTCAATGGACAGCCCCTACCAGTCCCTTTGAACCATGCATGCCCCTACAGATTGAAACCCCACCTCTCACCAAAAGAAACACTGCTTTGCAATGGTTAGCTCCCACCACTCCATGTTACCCATGAGTGCCCTTGCAGATTGAAAGAGTGTTTCATAACAAACACTTACAATACGCAGGAGCATTACATAAGCCGCCCTTAAAGTTCGAGGCCGCAGTTCATAACATAATCCTCAACTTGTGCATCAGCAACACGGAGGTCTTCCCAGTGGAAAAGAGAAGACTGGCACACCCCCATCAAAGTGGCATACCCCCCTCAAAACACCCTGGGCTGTAATGCAAGGCACTAATACTGCTGCTTCCAAGGCTGTGCTGATTTATACCCCACCTCTCCCCAAAAAGACTCCTTTGCAATTGACAGCCCCCCCCCCCCAGCATGCGTGCACCTACAGATCCAAACCGCGTCTCATAACAAACACTTACAGTGCACAGCAGCAAGTCGTAAGGCGGCCTTCAAGTTTGAGGCGGCAGGTCGTAACGTGATCTTCAATCTTGCAGCAGCAACACTAGGATCCTTCTCATGTGCAAACCAGCAGACTAGTATACCCCACCCCAAGTACCCTAGCACCCAGGGCTCCAATGCAATGCAATGCTGCCGCCCACAAGGCAAAGGACAGCTCCCACCAGTCCTTCTATTAAACCATGCCTGTCCCTACAGATCAAAACTACAGATCAAAACAGCGTCTCATAACAAACCCTTACAGTGTGCCAAGAGCAGTACATAAGTTGGCCTTAAAGTTTAAGGCCGCAGGTCGTAACACGACCTTCAATCTTGCAGCAGCGACACTTGGGTCTTCTCATGTGCAAACCAGCAGACCAGCATACCCCACCCTAAGTACCCTAGCAGCCAGGGCTCAAATGGAATGCAATTCTGCAGCACACAAGGCAATGGACAGCTCCCAACAGTCCTTTTAAACCATGCCTGCCCCTACAGATCTGCCCATATAGATAAAAACAGCGTCTCATAACGAACACTTACAATGCTGCCCCCAAGGCTGTGGTGTCTTACACCCCACTCTCACCATAAGAAACACTGCTTTTTCAATGGACAGCCCCTACCAGTCCCTTTGAACCATGCATGCCCCTACAGATTGAAACCCCACCTCTCACCAAAAGAAACACTGCTTTGCAATGGTTAGCTCCCACCACTCCATGTTACCCATGAGTGCCCTTGCAGATTGAAAGAGTGTTTCATAACAAACACTTACAATACGCAGGAGCATTACATAAGCCGCCCTTAAAGTTCGAGGCCGCAGTTCATAACATAATCCTCAACTTTGCATCAGCAACACGGAGGTCTTCCCAGTGGAAAAGAGAAGACTGGCACACCCCCATCAAAGTGGCATACCCCCCTCAAAACACCCTGGGCTGTAATGCAAGGCAATAATACTGCTGCCCCCAAGGCTGTGCTGATTTATACCCCACCTCTCCCCAAAAAAACTCCTTTGCAATTGACAGCCCCCCCCCCCCAGCATGCGTGCACCTACAGATCCAAACCGCGTCTCATAACAAACACTTACAGTGCACAGGAGCAAGTCGTAAGGCGGCCTTCAAGTTTGAGGCGGCAGGTCGTAACGTGATCTTCAATCTTGCAGCAGCAACACTAGGATCCTTCTCATGTGCAAACCAGCAGACTAGTATACCCCACCCCAAGTACCCTAAGCACCCAGGGCTCAATTGCAATGCATTCTGCCGCCCACAAGGCAAAGGACAGCTCCCACCAGTCCTTCTAAACCATGCCTGCCCCTACAGATCAAAACTACAGATCAAAACAGCGTCTCATAACAAACCCTTACAGTGTGCCAAGAGCAGTACATAAGTTGGCCTTAAAGTTTAAGGCCGCAGGTCGTAACACGACCTTCAATCTTGCAGCAGCGACACTTGGGTCTTCTCATGTGCAAACCAGCAGACCAGCATACCCCACCCTAAGTACCCTAGCAGCCAGGGCTCAAATGGAATGCAATTCTGCAGCACACAAGGCAATGGACAGCTCCCAACAGTCCTTTTAAACCATGCCTGCCCCTACAGATCTGCCCATATAGATCAAAACAGCGCGTCTCATAACGAACACTTACAATGCTGCCCCCAAGGCTGTGGTGTCTTACACCCCACTCTCACCATAAGAAACACTGCTTTTTCAATGGACAGCCCCTACCACTCCCTTTGAACCATGCATGCCCCTACAGATTGAAACCCCACCTCTCACCAAAAGAAACACTGCTTTGCAATGGTTAGCTCCCACCACTCCATGTTACCCATGAGTGCCCTTGCAGATTGAAAGAGTGTCTCATAACAAACACTTACAATACGCAGGAGCATTACATAAGCCGACCTTAAAGTTCGAGGCCGCTGTTCATAACATAATCCTCAACTTGTGCATCAGCAACACGGAGGTCTTCCCAGTGGAAAAGAGAAGACTGGCACACCCCCATCAAAGTGGCATACCCCCCTCAAAACACCCTGGGCTGTAATGCAAGGCACTAATACTGCTGCTTCCAAGGCTGTGCTGATTTATACCCCACCTCTCCCCAAAAAGACTCCTTTGCAATTGACAGCCCCCCCCCCCCCAGCATGCGTGCACCTACAGATCCAAACCGCGTCTCATAACAAACACTTACAGTGCACAGCAGCAAGTCGTAAGGCGGCCTTCAAGTTTGAGGCGGCAGGTCGTAACGTGATCTTCAATCTTGCAGCAGCAACACTAGGATCCTTCTCATGTGCAAACCAGCAGACTAGTATACCCCACCCCAAGTACCCTAGCACCCAGGGCTCCAATGCAATGCAATGCTGCCGCCCACAAGGCAAAGGACAGCTCCCACCAGTCCTTCTATTAAACCATGCCTGTCCCTACAGATCAAAACTACAGATCAAAACAGCGTCTCATAACAAACCCTTACAGTGTGCCAAGAGCAGTACATAAGTTGGCCTTAACGTTTGAGGCCGCAGGTCGTAACACGACCTTCAATCTTGCAGCAGCGACACTTGGGTCTTCTCATGTGCAAACCAGCAGACCAGCATACCCCACCCTAAGTACCCTAGCAGCCAGGGCTCAAATGGAATGCAATTCTGCAGCACACAAGGCAATGGACAGCTCCCAACAGTCCTTCTAAACCATGCCTGCCCCTACAGATCAAAACAGCGCCTCTCATAACGAACACTTACAATGCTGCCCCCAAGGCTGTGGTGTCTTACACCCCACTCTCACCATAAGAAACACTGCTTTTTCAATGGACAGCCCCTACCACTCCCTCTGAACCATGCATGCCCCTACAGATTGAAACCCCACCTCTCACCAAAAGAAACACTGCTTTGCAATGGTTAGCTCCCACCACTCCATGTTACCCATGAGTGCCCTTGCAGATTGAAAGAGTGTTTCATAACAAACACTTACAATACGCAGGAGCATTACATAAGCCGCCCTTAAAGTTCGAGGCCGCAGTTCATAACATAATCCTCAACTTTGCATCAGCAACACGGAGGTCTTCCCAGTGGAAAAGAGAAGACTGGCACACCCCCATCAAAGTGGCATACCCCCCTCAAAACACCCTGGGCTGTAATGCAAGGCAATAATACTGCTGCCCCCAAGGCTGTGCTGATTTATACCCCACCTCTCCCCAAAAAAACTCCTTTGCAATTGACAGCCCCCCCCCCCCCCAGCATGCGTGCACCTACAGATCCAAACCGCGTCTCATAACAAACACTTACAGTGCACAGGAGCAAGTCGTAAGGCGGCCTTCAAGTTTGAGGCGGCAGGTCGTAACGTGATCTTCAATCTTGCAGCAGCAACACTAGGATCCTTCTCATGTGCAAACCAGCAGACTAGTATACCCCACCCCAAGTACCCTAAGCACCCAGGGCTCAATTGCAATGCATTCTGCCGCCCACAAGGCAAAGGACAGCTCCCACCAGTCCTTCTAAACCATGCCTGCCCCTACAGATCAAAACTACAGATCAAAACAGCGTCTCATAACAAACCCTTACAGTGTGCCAAGAGCAGTACATAAGTTGGCCTTAAAGTTTAAGGCCGCAGGTCGTAACACGACCTTCAATCTTGCAGCAGCGACACTTGGGTCTTCTCATGTGCAAACCAGCAGACCAGCATACCCCACCCTAAGTACCCTAGCAGCCAGGGCTCAAATGGAATGCAATTCTGCAGCACACAAGGCAATGGACAGCTCCCAACAGTCCTTTTAAACCATGCCTGCCCCTACAGATCTGCCCATATAGATAAAAACAGCGTCTCATAACGAACACTTACAATGCTGCCCCCAAGGCTGTGGTGTCTTACACCCCACTCTCACCATAAGAAACACTGCTTTTTCAATGGACAGCCCCTACCAGTCCCTTTGAACCATGCATGCCCCTACAGATTGAAACCCCACCTCTCACCAAAAGAAACACTGCTTTGCAATGGTTAGCTCCCACCACTCCATGTTACCCATGAGTGCCCTTGCAGATTGAAAGAGTGTTTCATAACAAACACTTACAATACGCAGGAGCATTACATAAGCCGCCCTTAAAGTTCGAGGCCGCAGTTCATAACATAATCCTCAACTTTGCATCAGCAACACGGAGGTCTTCCCAGTGGAAAAGAGAAGACTGGCACACCCCCATCAAAGTGGCATACCCCCCTCAAAACACCCTGGGCTGTAATGCAAGGCAATAATACTGCTGCCCCCAAGGCTGTGCTGATTTATACCCCACCTCTCCCCAAAAAAACTCCTTTGCAATTGACAGCCCCCCCCCCCCCCAGCATGCGTGCACCTACAGATCCAAACCACGTCTCATAACAAACACTTACAGTGCACAGGAGCAAGTCGTAAGGCGGCCTTCAAGTTTGAGGCGGCAGGTCGTAACGTGATCTTCAATCTTGCAGCAGCAACACTAGGATCCTTCTCATGTGCAAACCAGCAGACTAGTATACCCCACCCCAAGTACCCTAAGCACCCAGGGCTCAATTGCAATGCATTCTGCCGCCCACAAGGCAAAGGACAGCTCCCACCAGTCCTTCTAAACCATGCCTGCCCCTACAGATCAAAACTACAGATCAAAACAGCGTCTCATAACAAACCCTTACAGTGTGCCAAGAGCAGTACATAAGTTGGCCTTAAAGTTTAAGGCCGCAGGTCGTAACACGACCTTCAATCTTGCAGCAGCGACACTTGGGTCTTCTCATGTGCAAACCAGCAGACCAGCATACCCCACCCTAAGTACCCTAGCAGCCAGGGCTCAAATGGAATGCAATTCTGCAGCACACAAGGCAATGGACAGCTCCCAACAGTCCTTTTAAACCATGCCTGCCCCTACAGATCTGCCCATATAGATAAAAACAGCGTCTCATAACGAACACTTACAATGCTGCCCCCAAGGCTGTGGTGTCTTACACCCCACTCTCACCATAAGAAACACTGCTTTTTCAATGGACAGCCCCTACCACTCCCTTTGAACCATGCATGCCCCTACAGATTGAAACCCCACCTCTCACCAAAAGAAACACTGCTTTGCAATGGTTAGCTCCCACCACTCCATGTTACCCATGAGTGCCCTTGCAGATTGAAAGAGTGTCTCATAACAAACACTTACAATACGCAGGAGCATTACATAAGCCGACCTTAAAGTTTGAGGCCGCTGTTCATAACATAATCCTCAACTTGTGCATCAGCAACACGGAGGTCTTCCCAGTGGAAAAGAGAAGACTGGCACACCCCCATCAAAGTGGCATACCCCCTTCAAAACACCCTGGGCTGTAATGCAAGGCACTAATACTGCTGCTTCCAAGGCTGTGCTGATTTATACCCCACCTCTCCCCAAAAAGACTCCTTTGCAATTGACAGCCCCCCCCCCCCCCCCAAGCATGCGTGCACCTACAGATCCAAACCGCGTCTCATAACAAACACTTACAGTGCACAGGAGCAAGTCGTAAGGCGGCCTTCAAGTTTGAGGCGGCAGGTCGTAACGTGATCTTCAATCTTGCAGCAGCAACACTAGGATCCTCTCATGTGCAAACCAGCAGACTAGTATACCCCACCCCAAGTACCCTAGCACCCAGGGCTCAATTGCAATGCATTCTGCCGCCCACAAGGCAAAGGACAGCTCCCACCAGTCCTTCTAAACCATGCCTGCCCCTACAGATCAAAACTACAGATCAAAACAGCGTCTCATAACAAACCCTTACAGTGTGCCAAGAGCAGTACATAAGTTGGCCTTAAAGTTTGAGGCCGCAGGTCGTAACACGACCTTCAATCTTGCAGCAGCGACACTTGGGTTTTCTCATGTGCAAACCAGCAGACCAGCATACCCCACCCTAAGTACCCTAGCAGTCAGGGCTCAAATGGAATGCAATTCTGCAGCACACAAGGCAATGGACAGCTCCCACCAGTCCCGCTAAACCATGCCTGCCCCTATAGATCAAAACAGCGCGTCTCATAACGAACACTTACAATGCTGCCCCCAAGGCTGTGGTGTTTTACACCCCACTCTCACCATAAGAAACACTGCTTTTTCAATGGACAGCCCCTACCACTCCTTCTGAACCATGCATGCCCCTACAGATTGAAACCCCACCTCTCACCAAAAGAAACACTGCTTTGCAATGGTTAGCTCCCACCACTCCATGTTACCCATGAGTGCCCTTGCAGATTGAAAGAGTGTCTCGTAACAAACACTTACAATACGCAGGAGCATTACATAAGCCGCCCTTAAAGTTCGAGGCCGCAGTTCATAACATAATCCTCAACTTTGCATCAGCAACACGGAGGTCTTCCCAGTGGAAAAGAGAAGACTGGCACACCCCCATCAAAGTGGCATACCCCCCTCAAAACACCCTGGGCTGTAATGCAAGGCAATAATACTGCTGCCCCCAAGGCTGTGCTGATTTATACCCCACCTCTCCCCAAAAAAACTCCTTTGCAATTGACAGCTCCCCCCCCCCCAGCATGCGTGCACCTACAGATCCAAACCGCGTCTCATAACAAACACTTACAGTGCACAGGAGCAAGTCGTAAGGCGGCCTTCAAGTTTGAGGCGGCAGGTCGTAACGTGATCTTCAATCTTGCAGCAGCAACACTAGGATCCTTCTCATGTGCAAACCAGCAGACTAGTATACCCCACCCCAAGTACCCTAGCACCCAGGGCTCAATTGCAATGCATTCTGCCGCCCACAAGGCAAAGGACAGCTCCCACCAGTCCTTCTAAACCATGCCTGTCCCTACAGATCAAAACTACAGATCAAAACAGCGTCTCATAACAAACCCTTACAGTGTGCCAAGAGCAGTACATAAGTTGGCCTTCAAGTTTGAGGCCGCAGGTCGTAACACGACCTTCAATCTTGCAGCAGCGACACTTGGGTCTTCTCATGTGCAAACCAGCAGACCAGCATACCCCACCCTAAGTACCCTAGCAGCCAGGGCTCAAATGGAATGCAATTCTGCAGCACACAAGGCAATGGACAGCTCCCAACAGTCCTTCTAAACCATGCCTGCCCCTACAGATCTGCCCATATAGATAAAAACAACGTCTCATAACGAACACTTACAATGCTGCCCCCAAGGCTGTGGTGTCTTACACCCCACTCTCACCATAAGAAACACTGCTTTTTCAATGGACAGCCCCTACCAGTCCCTTTGAACCATGCAGGCCCCTACAGATTGAAACCCCACCTCTCACCAAAAGAAACACTGCTTTGCAATGGTTAAGTAGCTCCCACCACTCCATGTTACCCATGAGTGCCCTTGCAGATTGAAAGAGTGTCTCGTAACAAACACTTACAATACGCAGGAGCATTACATAAGCCGCCCTTAAAGTTCGAGGCCGCAGTTCATAACATAATCCTCAACTTTGCATCAGCAACACGGAGGTCTTCCCAGTGGAAAAGAGAAGACTGGCACACCCCCATCAAAGTGGCATACCCCCCTCAAAACACCCTGGGCTGTAATGCAAGGCAATAACACTGCTGCCCCCAAGGCTGTGCTGATTTATACCCCACCTCTCCCCAAAAAGACTCCTTTGCAATTGACAGCTCCCCCCCCCCCCAGCATGCGTGCACCTACAGATCCAAACCGCGTCTCATAACAAACACTTACAGTGCACAGGAGCAAGTCGTAAGGCGGCCTTCAAGTTTGAGGCGGCAGGTCGTAACGTGATCTTCAATCTTGCAGCAGCAACACTAGGATCCTTCTCATGTGCAAACCAGCAGACTAGTATACCCCACCCCAAGTACCCTAGCACCCAGGGCTCAATTGCAATGCATTCTGCCGCCCACAAGGCAAAGGACAGCTCCCACCAGTCCTTCTAAACCATGCCTGTCCCTACAGATCAAAACTACAGATCAAAACAGCGTCTCATAACAAACCCTTACAGTGTGCCAAGAGCAGTACATAAGTTGGCCTTAAAGTTTGAGGCCGCAGGTCGTAACACGACCTTCAATCTTGCAGCAGCGACACTTGGGTCTTCTCATGTGCAAACCAGCAGACCAGCATACCCCACCCTAAGTACCCTAGCAGCCAGGGCTCAAATGGAATGCAATTCTGCAGCACACAAGGCAATGGACAGCTCCCAACAGTCCTTCTAAACCATGCCTGCCCCTACAGATCTGCCCATATAGATAAAAACAACGTCTCATAACGAACACTTACAATGCTGCCCCCAAGGCTGTGGTGTCTTACACCCCACTCTCACCATAAGAAACACTGCTTTTTCAATGGACAGCCCCTACCAGTCCCTTTGAACCATGCAGGCCCCTACAGATTGAAACCCCACCTCTCACCAAAAGAAACACTGCTTTGCAATGGTTAAGTAGCTCCCACCACTCCATGTTACCCATGAGTGCCCTTGCAGATTGAAAGAGTGTCTCGTAACAAACACTTACAATACGCAGGAGCATTACATAAGCCGCCCTTAAAGTTCGAGGCCGCAGTTCATAACATAATCCTCAACTTTGCATCAGCAACACGGAGGTCTTCCCAGTGGAAAAGAGAAGACTGGCACACCCCCATCAAAGTGGCATACCCCCCTCAAAACACCCTGGGCTGTAATGCAAGGCAATAACACTGCTGCCCCCAAGGCTGTGCTGATTTATACCCCACCTCTCCCCAAAAAGACTCCTTTGCAATTGACAGCCCCCCCCCCCCAGCATGCGTGCACCTACAGATCCAAACCGCGTCTCATAACAAACACTTACAGTGCACAGGAGCAAGTCGTAAGGCGGCCTTCAAGTTTGAGGCGGCAGGTCGTAACGTGATCTTCAATCTTGCAGCAGCAACACTAGGATCCTTCTCATGTGCAAACCAGCAGACTAGTATACCCCACCCCAAGTACCCTAGCACCCAGGGCTCAATTGCAATGCATTCTGCCGCCCACAAGGCAAAGGACAGCTCCCACCAGTCCTTCTAAACCATGCCTGTCCCTACAGATCAAAACAGCGTCTCATAACAAACCCTTACAGTGTGCCAAGAGCAGTACATAAGTTGGCCTTCAAGTTTGAGGCCGCAGGTCGTAACACGACCTTCAATCTTGCAGCAGCGACACTTGGGTCTTCTCATGTGCAAGCCACAAAGCCATTCCCAAGCCACTGCTCACCATCGCCACTGGGCTTGCCACGCCGCCGCCTCTTTCTCTTTGCACCACTACTCTCTGCATTGTTTGCCTCGATGCCTTGGCCCACCAGGTCCTTCTCTAGGTCCTGCTCTGGAGTAGGGGTCTTTAGGTCTAGCTCTGGAGTTACAACTTGTGACATAATTGCCTGGGGTAGCATTGAGCCAGGACGAGGCCACAGCTTACCCATAACATCAAGTGTTGGCAGTTTCAGAATGTCCAAACGCCATTCCTCTCCTGTTGCAGCCATGAGTGGCCCCAACTTAGAGGATGCAAGGAGAGGCACCGGGAGTGGCGCCATGTCCTGAGACTCTTCCTCCTCCTCTGCCGCAATGACGCTAAGCATTCTCTCTTCATAGAAGTAGAGGCTGTGTGCGAGGAACGCACCATACAGCAAGAGCGGCCTATACTTCTCCTGGAGTTGTGTGTTGAGGGCTTTTATAGCTGGTGCAGCCGCCCTCTCAATGCACGGGTGCAAGCTATGGTGCCTCTTGGACTTGAAGGCTGTACGGACGCTGCACTCGATGGCTCTCTTGGCAGCTGCAGGTGCGAGTGGCTTCCCAGGTACAGATGATGAAGGGCTTGCAGGTGTGTCTAGGCCTAGCATGGTACGACATGCTCTGGGGTCTGCTGCAAGGTAGTTTGGATCGTTGAAGGCAACACCCCTTGTGAGAAACTGGTTTGCAAGGTCGGTACAGCTTTTACCAGCTTGCCAGGAAGTCACGCCTACTCCGATTAAGGTGGTGTTGTGTGTCCCCTCAAAGACCTGGGGCAGGCCCTTAGTGCTCTTTCCCTTAGTGCTCTTTCCCGCCTGGAAGAGCAACAAGAGGAACAAAAACCTAGTGTAAACATATTGAGCCTTTGGGAGTTTCATGAATAGATTCTTTCATTCTTTCACTCAAAAGTGCCTCCTCCATAACAAGTCTTCCAACACTTTTAACATGTAGAGCTGTGTGTGTGCCCTCAGTTGATGTGTGAAAATGGGCCCGCCACGTACTCACCCCATCCCACCCCAGGTGCAACAACAGCAGCAACAACAGCAGCAGGTGTCAGGTAATTAAATGACCCCAAAGTCCATGCAGCAATGCTACCATGACCCCAGAACCTCCCGCCTGGCACTTTACTAGACATACTGAGAAACATACCTAAGCCCACCGCACTTCTCGCCCCCTAAATTCCAGTTAGGCGATATGGGCTAAGTACCCCCAACCCCACCACAAGCAGATGTTCTTCATACCCCCACCACCACGAGCTTATGGCGGTAGGGAACGAACCTAGGCAGTAGGCACCTAGTGCGTGAGTGCCTCTGCAAACCACAGGTGCATGCGAGAAAGAAAAGCAGGGTTGATAACTAGCAGGTAAGAGGAACTGTAGAAGGCAAAGGCGTGCAAGCAAGCGTACTACGAACGGTACGGTGAAGGCAGGCCACAAATCCCTAGTGGATGGGCAAGAGTGCTCGTAGGCAGGGCGCAAGACAACGAACTGGAGGAACGTACGAACAGCCCAGCAGCGGTTGGAGGTTCGTAGATACAGCCCCCAGGTTGGTACAGGTTAAAAAAGCAGGGGAGAGTGCGGACGAGAATAGCAGGGTCTGTCATGCAGTGCTGAAAGCGAGTAATGCAGGGTGCAGCGAACGAAACAGGTTGCGACCACCACCCCAAACCTAGATCTTGTCCTGAGAACCCAGCCCAGCAGCGATTGTTCCGAGTCATGATAAATGACGCACTAGATAACACCTGCAATCCTTGGGAACTGTTACACACTCGTGTACACACTCGTGCATTCACTCGTTCGTCCGTCACTCGTGCTTCCTGCATGGCTTTTAGCGCGCGCGGGAAGATGCCCCATGTTCACGACCACCTTCAAGTGCAACTGCTCGCCTCGCACAGAGCCACCTAGCACCGCAGGGCTGGTTTCCAAGTATGGTAGCTTAGGTTAAAAGCCATTCCAAGGGGGCTATGCCCTCGGTCGCCCGTACAGTATGCCTCCCAAGCATCGCCATGGGAGCTTATTAAGGAAAGCCCACAAAGGGCAAGCTTCGAAGGATTGCGGCAGTTATGTAATTACCTAATCCCCATATACCAGCCATGCATGTCCCCATACGCTATTGCATACGCTATTGCGTATGCTTCTTGCGTTTTCGTCTTGGTTGCCATCATTTGCGTATCCATACTGGGCGTTGGCTTCCGCCCCTCCTTCCGCATTCTCAACGCACATGTTTGCGGTGTCGCTCCACAGTAGTTGATGATGAGGCGCATTGTTTGTTCATGTGTGAACACCCCACAATTGTTGAGGCTAGAGATTTGTTTCTGGCAGCTGTGGTTCCCCCCGTGGCCGCGTTGTCCTCGCTCAGGTATGCTGATTTCTGGGCACTGTCCGCCACTGGCTGTGTCCCTCTCTCGGCCTTGGTCAAGTATGTGGCCGTGTGTGTTCGTGTCTGTTGGTACTGCCATCAGTCCGGTGGTACTGATGTGGTGGACTTACCGGATATCTTGCTCCCGGCAGGTCAATATTTGGATCTGTTTGATTCGGAGTCGGAGCCAGATGTTCCTAGTGATTCGTCTGATGAGGAACTGGTTGAAGTCTAGATAGCTACATGTTTGGGTATTCGCCTTGGTTGGTGTGCTGGCCGTCTTGGGTGGTACATCTGCGGTGGACTTACTGGACATCCTGCTTGGTTGGTGCTCTGGATTGTGTTTGATTTGGATACACCCATCAGTCTCCTGCTGGTGATTTGTTTGCCGTGTCCGTAGTTGGATGTCTGCTTGGGTATTCCTCTTGCTTGGTGGTATGGATTCCATTGTTTTTGGACCCATCCGATGGTGTGTTTGGTCGTTTCGACCTAGCAGCCCTTTGCGGTTGCCGCACCTTAAATTTTTGTTTGTTTGTTTGTTATTGCCTCCTTCTGAGAAAAGTCGTCAAGATGCTTTGAATAATGACCGATTCACAGTGTTGCAGTTCTCGAAAAGCTTTAACAGACATTTCAATTTCCACATGGCACCACATTAGTTTGCAATAAGGTTCGCGATGTGCGGCTGTATCAAGTGAGGGTTATTTGAGGCTTGAAGTCACAAAACGTTGAGATGCTCCAGACATGAGCGTCAGAAAGGAATGCAATCAAAGACCCCCGCCGGGGATTGCAGCATCGGACCTTGAGCATAAGCCATATTGGGGCTTGGTAATACTAGCTGTAAACAGTTTGGCACCGTTGCTGCTCTAAACGAGCAAGTTGCGCGGTCCTCAAGGGTGCGCAGAATGTTAGGCCTTGCATTGTAATTGATTATTAGAACTCAAGCGACATTGCAATTGCCGCACATAGCCAAGCCACTTACTTGCTTGCAGCCTCTGTCCTACATGGGTATCTCCTTGTCCAGGCAATTTGCGGCTAACCTCAGGGCCATACATACACTGCTGCAGCAGCACTCTCCCGTAAACTATCCATGCCAGGATTCGAACCTGGGTCTCACTGCCCAATCAGGTAGGCAGGTGTGCTTGCCACTGCACCACATGGATGAGAACTCCAAAAGGAAACACATACCGTAGATCACATCACTCCAGACTTGGAAACTAAATATACAGTCTACCACCACCAGCAGTTCACCATGCTTCCAGGTGGTCACCCTAGCAGCTTCGCCGTGGAACCCTAGCATGCAGGATACAGGTCTGTCTACTCACTAGCACACTTAACCATTGTACAATTGGGGTCCCCATCCTACGTAGGGAATCCTGTGTTGGGTCTCAAATCAGCGTAGGACGCAATCCTACGTGGGCCCTGGGAAACCGGGTTTTAGCGTAGGATTCCCATGTTGGCCCATTTTTCCGCGTGGGATCTTAAATTTTCTAAATTAAGTAGGTTTTAGCGACATTCCAGCTTTACTTCGCCCTTCCAGAGGGTGGAGCCGGTGGTGGCGCCGCTAGTCACTCTGAGGTCACTCAGCTATAAGGATCCTCCAGCCTAAACATTCTGGGTTCAGAACCAGAACCACAATAGGATTCTCAGGACACCAGAATCAGAACTTCTTGAAAATTTTCCAGCCCAGGGCTGAAATTTGGCATGGGACCGCTTGAAAGCAGCGTGGGATCCCACGCACGCCCTCAAAAGTGCGTAGGATCAATCCCACGCACCCCCCAGTTTTCAGCGTAGGAATCCTACACGAGCCTTTCATCCTACGCAGGATCCTACGCACCTTTTGGCGTCCTACGTAGTACCTACGTAGGAATTTGTACACTGCACTTAACTGTGCTATATGGAGGTCTGCAGAACGCCTGCATAATTAGCTCCAACATAGCTACCTTCTCAGCATACTTGTGCAGCAGCTTCCCTTTTCAAAACAGCTCAGGAAACATGGCAAGTCCCAGTGTGTCACAGCACACAGTCCTCCTTGGCTCACAGTCTTCTCCCAAGCTGCTTCATAGCCCTCTCTCCCTGCCGGCATTGAACCCTGCTTGATGAATTCATCAAACTAAATCCCTTCCGTGTCACCCATGGCCAATCAGCCCTGCATGGCCTCCTGCCCCTCACCTTCTTCTGAGCAATTTGGGGCCCATTTGGTCCAGCTGCTTTGGTGGCAGCAGCAGCAGCTCATGGCAGTTTACTGGCAGCAGCAGCGGCAGCAGCTGCCCTGTTGGCAGCAGCAGTGGCTCCCAGCGCTTGACTGGAATCAGCAGCGTCAGCAGCTGCCCTGTTGGCAGCAGCAGCAGCTTCTAGTTCTTTACTGAAATCAGCAGGGGCAGCAGCTGCCCTGTTGGCAGCAGCAGCAGCAAAAGCGGCAGCAACTGCGCTGCTGGCAGCAGCTTCAACTATTTCATTGGCAGCAGCATGGGCAGCTGATGCCCTATTGGCAACAGCAGCAGCTCCTCCCAGCGCATTACTGGCAGCAGGAGCAGCAACAGCCGCAGCAGCTGCCCTGTTGGCAACAGCAGCAGCAGCAGCTTCTACTTTTTTCCTGGCAGCAGCAAAGGCAGCAGCTGCCCTGTTCGCAGCAGCAGCAGCTCCTGGCTTCTTGGTTACAGCTGGAGGTTACATAAATCAATAGCACAGCAGCTCCTGTCTGAAGATCCCAGCAAAGAAGGGGATGTGTTGAGCAATGCACAATGCCCCAAAGACCCCCCTGACCATAGTAAAGAGTCCCATAGCTCACCTCCTGTGCCTTTCGACCCTAATCGCTAGACACCAGCCTCAGGTTCAATCCAGCTCAGAATCCAGCCCAGTTTACAAGCTAAGCACAGGGATGTAAACCAGACACTTGCCTTAGCATCGGCCTCCACCTGCAGCAGCATCAGCAGCACGACCAGCAAGAGCAACTGAACTACTTTCAGAAAACACAGTTGATATCATATCAAGCACATGCTGCTTTCAAGTCTAGCACAACTTCCTACCAATAAGTGTTATAATATTTGAGGAGTGGGAAAGTAAGATGGTTGCTAGGCCACTCAACATATGCAAGAAGGACTTCCCCTTGTCTCTGCATAGCTTTCTCTTTCCCAGGCTGCCATGTCCTCTTGCGTGTACTATAACAGGCAAACAAAAGGACCCCAGGGAGCTATGTGCTGTAACGGCTGATATAGTTGCGACTGCCCTGCTGTCTGCCTAGCGGTGATGTAAAAGTAACACACGCACGGAAGCTTCAACGCATGGGATTAACATGCAACCAGCCACACCACCAATTTTGGCCTTTTCAGGCGCAAAGGCTGATATGCATATCCGTGCTGCAACGTCCAAAATATGCATAACGTAGTCAGAACAAGCCACCAAACTGCACTGTGAGCTGTAGCTGTGCAAATGTTAACCGCTACAACCACAATTTATGCACACCAGGGTTTAGAGTTTAGGCCCTGAATTCAATTCAAAATACGAAAAACAGACAAAATGCAGTTAAGCACAACTTTTTGCCAGTTTTTGCATGTACTACAACAGGCGAAAAAGGACCCCAGGGAGCTACGTGCTGTAATGGCTGTATCTTCCACCATTGAGTATTGGTAATGATCACAACACAGTCCTGGCACATATTATTACTACATGACATTTCATGATATGCCAAAGCAGAAAGTGCCATAGGCGGGCCCCGCACCTCGAGCTATCACAAAGAACAGCGAGGTGAAACAGCGAGGTGGAACTTACTGATTCTGCCTGGAAATGTCCACATGTAGCGCCTGCTGTTCCCTGCATCCTGCTTTTCTTCGTTCCAGCGCCGCATGAGAGAACCCTGCGTTTCTTCTCCGCACTCTTCCCTGCTGTGTTCCCCTGTACCCACCTTCTAAAGCCTGCTGCAAGAACATCAGTGGCGCAAAAACCCATCAATTCATGTATTTAACACCCTGGTCCTGGTCATGTTCCGCTCCTACGGACCAGTGCTAAAGCGTTACGTACCATTCCTTGCACCCTTGCACCAGGCATGCATAAAAACAAAGCGCCACCTGTGTGGGGCCAACTTGCAATCTTGTAATAAAAACAGCGCAGCCACACCACGCAAGAAAGATGGCTCACACCTTCTACACCAGCCTTATACCCTAATGCTCACCTTTGCAGCAGCTCTTGGTTTCAGCACAGCCATGGCAAAGGCAGGCCTACTCACAGGGTACACCACGGGAAGGTGGCTGCTGAGTCCCCCCCCCCCCACCCACCTACTTGATCCCTTTGCCCTCTTTTTCCTGGTAAGCACAAAAGGATGATGCATCCGGAGCCTCCACACAACCCTGGGTTCTCCACGTGTGCTACCCCTCCCCTTGCCCTGGGGAGGGATAAGGAACATGCCTTCCGCCCCCCTGTCACACAACCCTGTAACTTCCACTTCATGTCTAGGCATATGTTGTCATACATGCCGAAGATACCCATATTCCATTCCACCCCGCTGTTCTTTGTGACAGCTTGAGGTAGTGCGGGGCCTACGGCACTTTCTGCTATGGCATACCGTATCATGAAATATAATAACAACTTGCCCTTCTTGGAGGCAGATATTACACCTCCCTCTGTCACAATAAACCCTGTTGAGGCATGCTCAGGAAGGGACTGGCTATAGCTCACAGCCCAGCATGGTATAAACCACACTGATGACAGAACTGGCAGATCAGGAGGAAACTCACCTTGAAACAAGGAGGTCTGTCTCTATTCTCTATAATCATGACCGGCATGCTTACAATGGCTTGCACATATATTGTCATACATGTCGAAGTTTACCCGTATTCTGTTCCACCTCGCTGCTCTTTGTGACAGCTTGAGGTGCGGGGCCTATGGCACTTATTGCTATGGCATATCATGAAATGTAATAATAATGGCTTGCACGTGTGAGTGCATCAAAGCTGTAGCAGTATCTCATTGTGTCTTGGTTCGTAGGACCAGGGAATCGTGCATGAACTAGTCACGCACACTCCAACACCTCTTGCACGTGTCAGTGCATCAAAGCTGTAGCAGTATCTCATTGTGTCTTGGTTCGTAGGACCAGGGAATCGTGCGTGAACTAGTCACGCACACTCCAACACCTTTTGCACGTGTCAGTGCATTAAAGCTGTAGCAATATCTCATTGTGTCTTGGTTCGTAGGACCAGGCAATCGTGCGTGAACTAGTCACGCACACTCCAACACCTTTTGCACGTGTCAGTGCATCAAAGCTGTAGCAGTATCTCATTGTGTCTTGGTTCGTAGGACCAGGGAACCGTGCGTGAACTAGTCACGCACACTCCAACACCTCTTGCACGTGTGAGTGCATCAGAGCTGTAGCAGAATCTCATTGTGGAAGGGAACCCATACGCCAGGTATGAGCTGTTTTTTTATGAGATGACAATGTGCTCAACGACTCGCTGTTTGTAGCATATGGTGCAAATAAACATAAGAAACCAGCTATACCAAAACGTTACTCAAAACCAAGCAGCACACAACGCTTGTTGGTGAACAGCTATGCCAAAAGGTCACAGAACACCCCATGCCAGCCAACCATATGGTGCAAAGCTAGACAGCATATTGTTCATCGCTACCAAACACGTTGCAGCAGCTCTTGGTTTCAGCACAGCCATGGCAAAGGCAGGCCTACTCACAGGGTACACCACGTGAAGGTGGCTGCTGAGTACCCCCCCCCCCCCCGCCTCTCACCTTTCTTGCAGTTGCATTGCTCATATGCCTCCTGCTGCTCCAGCTGTTCCCCCTCCCCCCTCCCATGCTAGCCCCAGACCCCCCGCCCTCACTCACCTTTCTTGCAGGTGCATTGCTCATATGCCTCCTGCTGCTCCAGCTGTTCCCTGTTCCCCCTTCCATACTAGCCCCAGACCCCCCGCCCTCACTCACCTTGCTTGCAGGTGCATTGCTCATATGCCTCCTGCTGCTCCAGCTGTTCCCTGTTCCCCCCTTCCATTCTAGCCCCAGACCCCCCGCCCTCACTCACCTTTCTGGCAGGTGCATTGCTCATACGCCTCCTGCTGCTCCTGCAGTTCCCTCCCCACATGCTAGCCCCCAGGACCCCTCCTCACCTCACCCCCATCACTTTCCCCCACAGCACAAACACAAACACAACAGATTGCCTCCGGTCAGTCCCAGTGCCCATCATCAGCAACCCTGCACCATCATTCTGCCCCCACAGCACAAACACAACAGATTGCCTCCGGTCAGTGGTCTGCGGACTTTCGCCCCTCAAACAGTCCCAGTGCCCATCATCAGCAACCCTGCACCATCATTCTGCCCCCACAGCACAAACACAACAGATTGCCTCCGGTCAGTGGTCTGCGGACTTTCGCCCCTCAAACAGTCCCAGTGCCCATCATCAGCAACCCTGCACCATCATTCTGCCCCCACAGCACAAACACAACAGATTGCCTCCGGTCAGTGGTCTGCGGACTTTCGCCCCTCAAACAGTCCCAGTGCCCATCATCAGCAACCCTGCACCATCATTCTGCCCCCACAGCACAAACACAACAGATTGCCTCCGGTCAGTGGTCTGCGGACTTTCGCCCCTCAAACAGTCCCAGTGCCATCATCAGCAACCCTGCACCATCACTCTCCCCCACAGCACAAACACAACAGATTGCCTCCGGTCAGTGGTCTGCGGACTTTCGCCCCTCAAACAGTCCCAGTGCCATCATCAGCAACCCTGCACCATCACTCTCCCCCACAGCACAAACACAACAGATTGCCTCCGGTCAGTGGTCTGCGGACTTTCGCCCCTCAAACAGTCCCAGCGCCATCATCAGCAACCCTGCACCATCACTCTCCCCCACAGCACAAACACAACAGATTGCCTCCGGTCAGTGGTCTGCGGACTTTCGCCCCTCAAACAGTCCCAGTGCCATCATCAGCAACCCTGCACCATCACTCTCCCCCACAGCACAAACACAACAGATTGCCTCCGGTCAGTGGTCTGCGGACTTTCGCCCCTCAAACAGTCCCAGTGCCCATCATCAGCAACCCTGCACCATCGCTCTCCCCCACAGCACAAACACAACAGATTGCCTCCGGTCAGTGGTCTGCGGACTTTCGCCCCTCAAACAGTCCCAGTACCCATCATCAGCAACCCTGCACCATCATTCTGCCCCCACAGCACAAACACAACAGATTGCCTCCGGTCAGTGGTCTGCGGACTTTCGCCCCTCAAACAGTCCCAGTGCCATCATCAGCAACCCTGCACCATCACTCTCCCCCACAGCACAAACACAACAGATTGCCTCCGGTCAGTGGTCTGCGGACTTTCGCCCCTCAAACAGTCCCAGTGCCATCATCAGCAACCCTGCACCATCACTCTCCCCCACAGCACAAACACAACAGATTGCCTCCGGTCAGTGGTCTGCGGACTTTCGCCCCTCAAACAGTCCCAGTGCCCATCATCAGCAACCCTGCACCATCGCTCTCCCCCACAGCACAAACACAACAGATTGCCTCCGGTCAGTGGTCTGCGGACTTTCGCCCCTCAAACAGTCCCAGTACCCATCATCAGCAACCCTGCACCATCATTCTGCCCCCACAGCACAAACACAACAGATTGCCTCCGGTCAGTGGTCTGCGGACTTTCGCCCCTCAAACAGTCCCAGTGCCATCATCAGCAACCCTGCACCATCACTCTCCCCCACAGCACAAACACAACAGATTGCCTCCGGTCAGTGGTCTGCGGACTTTCGCCCCTCAAACAGTCCCAGTGCCATCATCAGCAACCCTGCACCATCACTCTCCCCCACAGCACAAACACAACAGATTGCCTCCGGTCAGTGGTCTGCGGACTTTCGCCCCTCAAACAGTCCCAGTACCCATCATCAGCAACCCTGCACCATCATTCTGCCCCCACAGCACAAACACAACAGATTGCCTCCGGTCAGTGGTCTGCGGACTTTCGCCCCTCAAACAGTCCCAGTGCCATCATCAGCAACCCTGCACCATCACTCTCCCCCACAGCACAAACACAACAGATTGCCTCCGGTCAGTGGTCTGCGGACTTTCGCCCCTCAAACAGTCCCAGCGCCATCATCAGCAACCCTGCACCATCACTCTCCCCCACAGCACAAACACAACAGATTGCCTCCGGTCAGTGGTCTGCGGACTTTCGCCCCTCAAACAGTCCCAGCGCCATCATCAGCAACCCTGCACCATCACTCTCCCCCACAGCACAAACACAACAGATTGCCTCCGGTCAGTGGTCTGCGGACTTTCGCCCCTCAAACAGTCCCAGTGCCATCATCAGCAACCCTGCACCATCACTCTCCCCCACAGCACAAACACAACAGATTGCCTCCGGTCAGTGGTCTGCGGACTTTCGCCCCTCAAACAGTCCCAGTGCCATCATCAGCAACCCTGCACCATCACTCTCCCCCACAGCACAAACACAACAGATTGCCTCCGGTCAGTGGTCTGCGGACTTTCGCCCCTCAAACAGTCCCAGTGCCCATCATCAGCAACCCTGCACCATCACTCTCCCCCACAGCACAAACACAACAGATTGCCTCCGGTCAGTGGTCTGCGGACTTTCGCCCCTCAAACAGTCCCAGTGCCCATCATCAGCAACCCTGCACCATCATTCTGCCCCCACAGCACAAACACAACAGATTGCCTCCGGTCAGTGGTCTGCGGACTTTCGCCCCTCAAACAGTCCCAGTGCCATCATCAGCAACCCTGCACCATCACTCTCCCCCACAGCACAAACACAACAGATTGCCTCCGGTCAGTGGTCTGCGGACTTTCGCCCCTCAAACAGTCCCAGTGCCATCATCAGCAACCCTGCACCATCACTCTCCCCCACAGCACAAACACAACAGATTGCCTCCGGTCAGTGGTCTGCGGACTTTCGCCCCTCAAACAGTCCCAGTGCCCATCATCAGCAACCCTGCACCATCACTCTCCCCCACAGCACAAACACAACAGATTGCCTCCGGTCAGTGGTCTGCGGACTTTCGCCCCTCAAACAGTCCCAGTGCCCATCATCAGCAACCCTGCACCATCATTCTGCCCCCACAGCACAAACACAACAGATTGCCTCCGGTCAGTGGTCTGCGGACTTTCGCCCCTCAAACAGTCCCAGTGCCATCATCAGCAACCCTGCACCATCACTCTCCCCCACAGCACAAACACAACAGATTGCCTCCGGTCAGTGGTCTGCGGACTTTCGCCCCTCAAACAGTCCCAGTGCCATCATCAGCAACCCTGCACCATCACTCTCCCCCACAGCACAAACACAACAGATTGCCTCCGGTCAGTGGTCTGCGGACTTTCGCCCCTCAAACAGTCCCAGTGCCCATCATCAGCAACCCTGCACCATCACTCTCCCCCACAGCACAAACACAACAGATTGCCTCCGGTCAGTGGTCTGCGGACTTTCGCCCCTCAAACAGTCCCAGTGCCCATCATCAGCAACCCTGCACCATCATTCTGCCCCCACAGCACAAACACAACAGATTGCCTCCGGTCAGTGGTCTGCGGACTTTCGCCCCTCAAACAGTCCCAGTGCCATCATCAGCAACCCTGCACCATCACTCTCCCCCACAGCACAAACACAACAGATTGCCTCCGGTCAGTGGTCTGCGGACTTTCGCCCCTCAAACAGTCCCAGTGCCATCATCAGCAACCCTGCACCATCACTCTCCCCCACAGCACAAACACAACAGATTGCCTCCGGTCAGTGGTCTGCGGACTTTCGCCCCTCAAACAGTCCCAGTGCCCATCATCAGCAACCCTGCACCATCACTCTCCCCCACAGCACAAACATATGCTTCCTGCAGTACCAGCTACTCCCATCTTACTTGCTAACCCCATGCCCCCCTTCACTCACTTACCCGAGCAGGTGCATGGCTTGTATGCTTCCTGCAGTACCAGCTATTCCCATCTTCCTTGCTAACCCCATGCCCCCCTTCACTCACCTACCCGAGCAGGTGCATGGCTTGTATGCTTCCTGCAGTACCAGCTACTCCTATCTTACTTGCTAACCCCATGCCCCCCTTTACTCACCTACCCGAGCAGGTGCATGGCTTGTATGCTTCCTGCAGTACCAGCTATTTCCATCTTACTTGCGAACCCCATGCCCCCCTTCACTCACCTACCCGAGCAGGTGCATGGCTTGTATGCTTCCTGCAGTACCAGCTACTCCCATCTTACTTGCTAACCCCATGCCCCCCTTCACTCACCTACCCGAGCAGGTGCATGGCTTGTATGCTTCCTGCAGTACCAGCTATTTCCATCTTACTTGCTAACCCCATGCCCCCCTTCACTCACCTACCCGATCAGGTGCATGGCTTGTATGCTTCCTGCAGTACCAGCTACTCCCATCTTACTTGCTAACCCCATGCCCCCCTTCACTCACCTACCCGAGCAGGTGCATGGTTTGTATGCTTCCTGCAGTACCAGCTATTTCCATCTTATTTGCTAACCCCATGCCCCCCTTCACTCACCTACCCGCGCAGGTGCATGGGTTGTATGCTTCCCGCAACTCCAGCTAGTTCCTGCCTACCTCTTTGCCATCCCTTTTCCCATGCCTTTTTCCAATGCTTACCTTTGCAGCAGCTCTTTGTTTCAGCACAGCCATGGCCAAGGCAGGCCTACTCACAGGGTACACCACGGGAAGGTGGCTGCTAAGGGTACCCCATGCCATACATGATTGCTTACTGTTCTGCTGCACTGTCCATAAGGCCTTGTCTGCGAACTCCAGCCACTAGTTGGTACTTAGTTCCACTGTAGAAGGTGGCAAGGCCCCCAGGGCAAAGCTGCGCAACACCTGCAACAAGCAGTCAGATAGGCATCTCTTTATAATGACTATAGTGGGAGAGCTGCGCTAGCTGCTCCCTGTGCGTTTGCAGGATGTTCAGCTGGCACAGGCTGCTAGGGATGGGCAAACCTAACTGAGTGGAAACGGAACAACACGGAGACGAAATGACTGTAATTGTGTTGCTGCAAGAATATGCCTTGTTCTGAAGCTCCGACCCGCTGAATGATCCCATGGGCCCTAAAACAGCCACTTGGCGTAGCCGTGCCAAGCTGCACCTGCAGTGCTTGTAACATGACCTCAACATAACCAGCACACATTGCATAAATGCACTCTAGATAGCTGCCCCATTACCTTATGCACACTGAGCACACTGAGCTTGGCCCTTGCTCTTCTGTCTCCAGCTGGAAGGGATGTCACGAGCAACCATGTCCGGACTGTTTCCTGCGGCCTAAGCACGTACGGGCCTTAAGTTCTAGAACTGTATGAAGCTAGCTCCTCTTATGGCCATGGCTGCCTGCACAAGTATGAACCCGTTGCCAAAGCCAATTCATGTACACTCAAGAGTCTGCAACAACATGAGGGTAAACGATGCCAACAGCAAGCAGCAGGAGCACCATCCCGATGTTCTGTAACGCCTCATAAGCTGTACAGGCCCATATTTCAATCACAAGCAGCATTGAATCCTACTAGTACTAGTTGTCATGAATCCTGTCGTTGGTGCATCGAGTGACAGTGCTCCAGAACCGCGGTGACGAAGGTCAGGGTCGGTTGACCTGCGATACTCGTCGTGCTCCGCACACCTTCCTAACTAGCCTAGACACAAATCTAGAAGGCTACAAACATATTCAGCATGCCGAGAGGCTGGTGATGTATCCTACCAGTGCTGACATGGGGGGGTGACTGAACATGTGTGCTGTGACCGCAGAAGTGCTTCGCCACGCTAGCACACCACGAAGCTCTATGAGTGCTGCCTTCCGCGTAGGTCTCGTCACGCTATAGCCAACGCTCTAGCCAAAGCTTCCAGATACTCCGAGCCAGGACTTAAACCTGGACCTCCTGCCCATTCTTTGCCCAGGCAGGTCTGGGCTTGTTTTTGCAAGGCACATGGCGACTTGATGCGTACCCATACATACCAGCCAGGCAGCAACCATTCCTACACCCAAGAGCCATGTGCCTCCTGAGCAAACTGAAGAAATCACAGGCTGGCTGCTGGTTGCCACACCTAGTTATATATTTGTTTATTTGCTGGCACTGCTGTTCCTAATGGCATCATTATTATTACACTATTTCATGATATGCCATAGCAATAAGTGCCATAGGCCCGCACCTCAAGCTATCACAAAGAACAGCGAGGTGGAACAGAATACGGGTAAACTTCGGCATGTATGACAACATATGCCTAGACATGAGGTCCAGCAGTTAGGTCAAAATCACCCAAAACCTCCACTGCCCCAATGGGGGTAAGAGCCTCCCTCCTACTTAAGAAAGCAAGGAGGGCTTGTAAGCCCAGGTGCAAGCAATAGTTGATAACAAACCCCATTAGTGGTTGGACCTCACGCACATCAGAAGGGTGAGCAAGAGCATTCCTAACCTTCCAAGCAGCTGCAACATATTTAGCTATACACTTAAATGCATGCTTGAAAGGGCCATATACTAAGCCAGATTCCTCATCAACATCTACACCCCAGAACTCTTCATTAAGCATGCTATGCAGCTTCTCCTCATCAGATTTGCCATCTAAGATCTGACATAATTTTGCAGCAACATCAGGGTCAGAAGTCAGCTTCTCCCACAGCTTTTGCCTTTTTGCCTGGTAAACAGGACAGTCAAACAAGAAGTGTTCAGGAGTTTTATCGACATCTCCCAATTCAGGGCCAAGATCACAGGACTTGCAGCACTCCCTACGTGCATTTTGCCTGCTAGCGCTCTGCCTACCGAATTTTGCTGTCATAGCGTTGAGAGGAAGAATACCTGCACGCAGCTGCATAATGAGTTCCATGCCTTTGCTTAGAGGGCCTGTGCACAGATATGGCTGCGGCTTGAAATAATTGATATTGTCATTGTTGAATGCTGCATGTATGCCGCTAAAGTAGATCTATTCCTAGCACACTCCTCTCGAACAGCCCTGTCTCTTTCCTATATACTCCACCTGACATATGCCCTGAAGCTAGGTAGGTGTCCCTCTCTCACTCTTGCTTGTAAGGTTTCCTCCTGCATGCCTAGTTCAGCCCTGAGTTTATTGAACCTCTTCTGCCAAGAAGTATAATTCCTATGGCTTGGCCAAGATGCTTCTAGTGCCTGCCTGCTAAGGCTAGTAGTATCCTTTTGCTGTAATTTAAACCACCATTCAACCTTCCTCTGGTCCAACCAGCTAGATAGAGGTCTAACACCAGCTTCTGCCCTCAATACCTCATGGCAGATGTTTGGCTTGCAATGCAGTGATCTCTTCAAAACCTCTATTTGGATCTTAGACTCTATGGTAGTTGTCTGCTGGGATGATGCCCACCTTACCTCAGAACCATATTCAACCCTTGGTCTTATCAAAGCCAGCAGCATGGCTCTCTTAACCTCAAGGCTTACATGACGATTCTGGAATGGCATCACCAAAATCCCTCCCTTACTTCTTCCAATCGAAATAAATGGTTGGAGCCATGTCATGGGTGCTGCACGTCTGCACTATTATTACACTTCATGATAGCAAAAAATGCCATAGGCCCTAAAAAAAGCACTTAAGCTGTGCTGTGAGCTATCCCACACTTTGATGCAGTGTCTGATGCTGCGCTCTGCTGCTGCAGCCTACCTCCAACTTCTCCACTGAGCAACGCAGCATTTTCCACCCAATCACTACCCAAATACATGTACCTGTACGCTTCACATGCTGACAGTAGTTGAAGACATGTCAAAGCAATCTCTGCAGCTCAGCAGGTCAACAGCATCAGCTTTCAGCCGATTGCCCTCACAAATTACATTTCATGATATGCCATAGCAAAAAGTGCCATAGGCCCCGCACCTCAAGCTGTCACAAAGAACAGCGTGGTGGCAGAAGGAACCCTAACTGAACAAGCAGGTGAGGCAGCAGAAGCCTTGGGTTCTCAACCCAAGGGACAAACCCTGACTAATCAGCAGTTGGCAGCCTACCTCCAGTTAGCAGTGAAGTCCCCTCAAGCAATTGAAATCTCTCAATCATAGTTCACTAACAAGATCCCTGAACTCTCAGACCCCCAAGACTTGGCACCAGCAAGGTACGAAGCGCTTCCCACATCCCCCTTGAACCAACAAACAGGAGGACTGTACATGTGGAGACTTGGGTATACTCTTTTTGCGGAAAACCAGGGCCTCAAACTCAGAAATTATCTCTCACTAAAGTATGTATGTGCAGCAGACCCATTTCAGCACTTTGTTATGAAAGCCATGCACATGCTCTGTCCCACGCCCCTCCAAGAAGCAATACTAACAGAACAGAGCCCTCAACAATATACAGTGTTTGGGCGGTCTCCATCCCAACACCCAACCTTGTCCACCCAGCCTTTCACCTGGACTAGGAACCAGCGCCGGCAGCCTTGCGCGCAAAGTACTGAGACCTAAAGTAGCCAACCAGGGTTTGGCTGGACTTCAGTACCCAACTTAGAGCTGTACTTAGAACTGAGACCTGCCCAACCAGGGATACATCTATGAACATAGCACGTTGCCAGTCTAAAAGCTGTAGTAGTTATTGACACTCGACTAAAATGGATACGTAGCACAAGCTCTTAACAATGAAGGTCAGTAGTATCGATGATCACATATACGGGTCAGGCTGAGCCTACGGCCACTCAATCAATCAATCAAAACGCAAGACCAGCAATGCCAATGGCCAAACAAACCTAGGCCACAAACACAAGGCTCCTGATCACAATCACGAAGCCACACAACCGATGGTGGATTTACCACACACAAGCTGAGGCTAGATGCAACGGCGTGCACACCAAGGGTAAACAAACACCACCACTAAAACCCAAAACCTGCTCCACTTCCATCACACATGGGTGGCGGGGAGGCAGCAGGATCAAGCACCACCCTAGTAGGGGCTGGAGGTGGCTCCCACCACCTAGGTACTGGTGAACCACCAGCCTCCCAACCACTGAAAGGCACCACATAGCGCTCCACATGCTTATCAATAGCTTGCTTAGTGCGCCTTCTACACCTCACTAAACGTTGGCTTTCCCAAGGGTGCGTAAGATCCCACAACCTCTTCTACGGCCACTACTGACCAAAAAAGGCCACGTAGAGGCTACTGGTTAGCCTCTTGCTTGCCGCTCTCTAGCCTAGTATTACCTCGGTGCTCAGCCTCCAGCATGCTTGACAGAGCTCTAATGCACGACCACTGCCACCATGCAAAACCCCAAGCAGCACCCCTGGCACAGTGCAAAACCCCAATGCAGCACCCCTGGCACAGTGCAAAACCCCAATGCAGCACCCCTGGCACAGTGCAAAACCCCAATGCAGCACCCCTGACACAGTGCAAAATTCCAAGCAGCACCCCTGGCACAGTGCAAAACCCCAATGCAGCACCCCTGGCACAGTGCAAAACCCCAATGCAGCACCCCTGGCACAGTGCAAAACCCAATCACAGCACCCCTGGCACAGTGCAAAACCCAATTACAGCACCCCTGGCAGAGTGCAAAACCCCAAGCAGCACCCCTGGCACAGTTCAAAACCCAAATCACAGCACCCCAAAAACTATGCAAAACCTGGAAAGGCTTGAGAACAACCTGCTCCTTGCAACTCAACACTACAGCCTCATCCATGGTTCATGATCACAGAAGCTCTGTCACTGCATGCTGGATGATCTTAGGCCAGAGCTTGGCCCAGGACAGCTCAGCCTTGTAGCGGCCTTTCTGCAGACAGGCTCCAATACCTGCCTGGATCGTTCACAGGGACGTACGGTACGCTGTCCACTGTTAGTATTCTGGGCGCACTGAAGCTATGGCGCTGTCATGAAGAGTGGCACATCTTCATGACAGAGCCAAAGCTTCAGTGTGCCCACAATCAACAGTCACCAGCCACCAGCATCACCTCTACTGCCACCAAAACCATGTTGATCACCCCAGGCTGCACATCTTGACGTTCATTCAGTTCCGGCCAACCACGGGCTGCAGCTAGCCTGCAAGACACCGCACCGTCTTGCCCCACGAGATTCTTATGAAACCTGTGCAGAGACCCTGACTGCAAAAGCATGTATACATCTATTGCTGCTTGTGTAAAGACAGTGGCGCGCCCTCAGAGCAGAGCACAGCAGCACAACTCTCCAAAAGCCCTGCATCCCAAGCAACCATTACATAGCAAGTGACTGCACTGTACTTTCTACATCTGACTAAACAGCGCGGGTTGAAGCTTGAAATATGTCATTAGCAAGCTTAAATGCTGCCGCTTGCAGCCTGCACACTACCTACAACGGAACAGTGGAGGGAAGCTCACCCACTCCTGCATCCCAGTGCAAAGATTTCGAATGTGCTCATACAATGTGGCCTCTCTCTGAACAACACACGGAAGGGCGATTTGATTGCAGTCCTCTTGGCATACCGGTAGTGTCCTCGCTCTCTACCTAGAACAGCTCAGCCTTGTAGCTGCCTTTCTGCAGGAGGCTCCAGTACCTGCCAGGATTACTCACTGGGAACTTCGCTATACATCCCATGCCAGCGCCATAGGGTTTGTCAATACCACAACGACCCACAACCACTAGGGTTTTGCCATCTGGACCCCCAAATTCCAAGTTTGTGGGAGCTGAAAATGGCAACGGGATCTTGCGAAGGATGGTGCCTGTGGGTGACAGGACTGCTACCTCCCTGCCTTCGTTTCGTGTAACATACATGTTGCCTGCAGTGTCCAGTCGCATGCCATCGATATCAACAAAGGCTGTGCCATCGTTTGCGAAATCAAAGAACAGCTGCCTGGTACCAAGAGTACCATCTGCTTTCAAGGAATACTTCCAGATCTTGTTGCTGACTGGACGGCTCCCTTTGTTGAAAGCTTCTGAGACGAATAGGTGGTTCTCATCGAGGGATAGTTCGATGCCGTTTGTGCGGCCCAGGTCGCCTGCTAAGCGCGTTGCGATGCCTTTCTGGCACATCCAGATGTCCCCGTCGCCCTTAACATTGTTATCGACCCACTTCTGCCCGCTGACGTATACACGCCCCTTACTTGCTGATATTGTTAGATCATTGGGTTGAATCATCGCTCCCTTGCAGTACGTGCGTGCTGGCTTCCCTTGTGGGATGAGCACTACTCTGTTGTTGCCGAAGTCAGTGGCCAGAACCGAGCCATCGCTAAGCACTCGCACGCCATTTAGCTGAGACTTATCCATGTCATCGACTGCTGTCATCGGTCCGCAGTCTCCTGATACGAAGCCGATGGTGTTCCGTTGGTCTTTAGCACCATGATTCACAGCTATGAACTGACCACTCTTAGTCACAGCTGCTCCTTCAATGAACGGACCGAACTTCCAGTCACATGGATCTGACTGCGCGAAGCCCAAGCAAGCCAGAATAAAGAGACCCGGCAACCACATGGTGACAGCCTGGTGGCAGCGATGCATTCGGATTGTCAAAAGCTTACACGAGGCGTTAACGACCCATGCGAATGGGCAATTCTAGCTTATTGCATGCTCCATGTACCTGGAGTGGGCTGGCATTTATTCGGTTGCTTCAGACTGTTGACTCTTGTGTAACTCGGGTGACGAACGGGGGGTCATCTCGACAATCGTTGAAACTGACTCAGATGGACCACATCCACGTCGCCACGAACCATGAATGCATGGCCAATCTGGTGATCCGCCCCTGAGCAAGCTGTCGGGTGGCTGTTGAAATGCCATCCCGTGCCCCCTTTTGTCTGGCTCTTTGCTGCCCCCATCAGTTTAAGCAAGGGTGTTACAGTACCGTTTATAGTACAGTTGCTCACCCAGAATGTAAAACTGGAATCACCTCAACCCCTATACCTAGTTATGACAGTGAGCTCACTCACAAGTGAAATCTTTCTTGTAAGCACGTAATAGAAGCAATCGAGCCCAATAAGACATGCAGTAAAATTATGTCGTGCCCTCTGTGTCTTAGTGCAGATTGAAGGGTTAACTGCCTCAGAGCGCTGGCAATGGCTTTGGTCACCACCACTAACATGGCCTTGGTCACCACCACCATCACCACCACTAATTGATACGTTTTCGTCTGATTATGATGATGATCATATTCGGATGAGTTTGGCATGGTGTATGATGCCCATGGAGCCTAGTTTGGCTCCGTCACGGGCGCCCCCTTTGTGGGGCCACTTTGTAATCTGTAATCTGTAATATGTGGGACAGTAACGTCCTGAAGCTGGTTCTGCTGCCCCCTTCTGGAACCAACAGTATGCTTGAGGATCAAGGCCTTTAAAACCAAAGATATCTGCTGTTATTCGTCGGCGGCTGCCATGGCATACATGCACCATGGGCGGCATCCAGTCCACCTCAAGCTCAATAGGGATAGAACAGCAGACACCTTTTCCATGTGCATCCCCAGCTGCTGAGACATTCAGAAGTAGCCCAGAGGTAGCCTTATACTGATGAGGTAACAGTTCAGTTACCAGCCAGCCAGCAAGCCAACAAGCACCACCACTCGGCCATGTATGAACCTGATTCATGGGCGTAGATGGCTAGGTCATTCATCTGCGCAATTGCCAATCATAAGGGTATGTCTGCCCAACAACCCTTACATTTGAGCAGCCAACGCAAAAAAGCCTTGCACCCCTAGCTCAAACATACTGCAATACTGGAGGAATGCGATCTCAAGAAATGTGCTGTAGTATCAAGCCAGACGAAAAGCCCGTCCCTAGTTACCCAACTTTTTGGCCCAATTTGAACGTGAAGCGTTCGAGAGGGCCATTGGGAGGGAAAGGATAGAAGCGAGCACCGTCGGCAATCTGATTTGTCACTCGGCTGATATGATACCTCACCGGGGATCTGCTGCTGCATCCCCTGCTGCTGCTTCCCTTGCTGCTGTTGCTGCTTCCTCTGCTGCTGCTTCCCTTGCTGCTGCTGCTGCTTCCCCTGCTGCTGCTTACCTTGCTGCTGCTGCATCCCCTGTTGCCCCTTCTGGACCCTTGTCCTAAATCGCTGCAGCAGGTGCAGCCCGTTATCATCTTTCCTCTGCTCCTGCTGCGTCTCCTGCTGCTGCTGCTTCTCCTAATTCTCGTGCTGCTGCTGCTCCTGCTGCTGCTGCTTCTCCTGCTCCTTGTGCTGCTGCTCCTGCTGCTGCTTCTCCTGCTCCTTGTGCTGCTGCTGCTGATTCTGCTGCTCCAGCACTGGTCCCTGCCTCTGATCCTTCTTCTGCTGCTGATCTATGTCATTCACACCATTCAAAGCAACTCTGGCATCCCCACAAGAAGCAACAGCACGAGGTGGAGCAGCAGCAGCACCACCAGCAGCGACTGCTGCTGCTGCTTTCGCTGTTGCTGCTCCTACTTCCAGTGTATTCTTCTGGCTTTGCTGGTGATTGCTCTGCGTCTCTACTTGTGCTGCTTGCCCTCCATTTGCAACCACACCCCTACCACCACCACCACCAGCAGCAGCAGCACCCCTACCACCACCAGCAGCAGCATCAGCAGAAACAGGCATCTGACCAACAGGCATCTTCTGCTACAGATGCATTTGCTGGTGAGGAGCTGCTTCTGCTGCCCTTCTTGCTCTTCTCAAGTCGGGCTGCTTGCTCTCCATATGCACCACCAGCACTACCACTACCCTGTGCACTGCCACAAGCACCGCCAGCAGCAGCAGCACCACCCCTACCACTACCAGGAGCAGCAGGAACAGGCACCACATCATCTTCTGCTACAGTTGCCACAACTGCTGATGCTGGTGCTGGTGAGGAGCTGTTTTTGCTGCCCTTCTTGCTTTTCTCAGGTCGGGCTGCTTCCTCTCCATTTCCACCCCCACCACAACCACCACTACCATCAGCACCGCCACAAGCACCACCAGCACCAGTAGCAGCAGCAGCAGCACTACGACCACCACCATCTTCTGCTAAAATTGCATTTGCTTGTGCTGGTGAGGAGCCGGTTCTGCTGCGTTCCTTGGCATGGCTATCCCGCTCCTGCTGCTGAAGGGTTTCCTTATTAGATCCACCACCACCACCACCACCACCACCACCACCACCAGCACCAGCAGCAGCACCAGCAGCAGCAGCAGCGGCTGCTCTACCATAAGCAGTAGCATCAGCCATCGCTGCATTCACTGGTGCTTCAAGTGCTGATACTATTTTCTTAGGCCTACCCCGTGGCTTCTTAGCTGTCTGCTCCTGTTGCTGCTGCTCCTGCCCTGCCACCTTCACCACAACCACCACCAGCAGCAGCAGCAGCAAAAGCATCAGCAGTATCAACAGCAAGAGAAGCAGCAGTATCAGGTGCAATTGCTGCTTCAGCTGCTGCTACTGCATTCTTAGGCCTCCCCCACGGTTTCTTTGCGACGTGCTGCTGCTCCTGCTCAGCCACCCTGCCACCACCACCACTGGCACCACCACCAGCAGCAGCAGCATTATCTGCTGTGGTTGCTTTTTCATCTCCAGCTATTAGTTTCTTAGGCCTAACCCCCGGCCTGCTCCTGCTCCTGTTGCTGCTGCTCTGCCACCTGCCACCTGCCACCTGCCACCACCAACAGCAGCAGCAGTGCCCGTTGCTTTTGCTGCGTCAACTGCCGCTGTTACCTTCTTATGCCTACCCCGTGGCTTCTTATCAACCTGCTCTTTCTCGCCGACCTGACCACCACCAATACCACCACCACCAGCAACATGTGCAGCAGCAGCAGGACCCATCCCATCTACTGCACCAGCTGCTGTTGATGCCTTCTCGCCAACATCAATACCATCACCCCCACCCCCACCAGCAGCTGTTACTTTCTTAGGCCTACCCTGCACCTTCTTAATCGCTTGCTCCTTCGCAGCCACCTCACCACCACCACCACCAATACAACCACCAGCAGCTATAGGGGCTGCAGCAGCATTACCGGTTCCATCTGCTGCCTTAGCTGCTGTTGACGCGTTCTTGGGCCTTCCCCGCTTCTTAGGGAGCTGCCCCTCCTGCTCTTGCTTCTGCTGCTTCCCCTGCTTTTCATCCACCTTGCTATCCCCATCCCCACCCCCACCACCAGTAGCAGCAGCAGGAGGAGCAGGAAGAGTAACATCCCAGCCACCATCACCAAGATTTGTAGTACCACCACCACCACCACTAGCACCAGCAGCAGCAGCAGAAGCATTGCCCAAAGGGTTTGTTGCCGGTGCAACAGCTGATCCTGCCTCTTGCTTTCTGGGGCGCTTGCTGGGTGGCGGCTGCTCATGATCACTGCCGGCATCATCATCATCATCATCATTATCATTAGCAGCAGCCGCCACTGCTGTTGCTGCTCCATCAGCTGCGTTACGGCGCTGGAGGCGGCCGCCCCTGCCGTCCCGCACTGATGGGTCATCACCATCATCATCACTAGCAGCAGCAGCAGCAGCCATCGCAGCCGCTGCTCCATCAGCTGCGTTACGGCGCTGCGGGCGGCTGCATTTTCCGTCCCGCACTGATGAGTTATCAAAGCCATGATCAGGTGCATAATCGTCATCACTCTCAGCGTCATCACTGCCGACATCATCATCATCATCAGCACCAGCTGCCGGAGCGATGACAGGGGCTGCCGCTGCCGGAGCAACGACAGCAGCTTTTGAAGCAATGCCTCCAACAGCAGGTCGCAGTCTAACCCCCTCATCATCAGTAACAGCAGCAGCAGCAGCCGCTGCCGGAGCAGCAGCGACTGCAAGACCGATGGCAGGGGCTGCAGCTGCCGGACCAGAGGCGCCGGCAAGGGCGGTTCGTGAAACTATGCCAGCAGCAGCCGGTCGCAGTCTAACCCCCCGGCCCCTACCGCCTCTACCCCGACCACCCCGCCCTCGGTTGCTATTAAAAACAGATTGCACCTCCCTGCTCTCAATAGCCGCCGCCGCCGCTGCTAGTGCTGCTGTTGCCGTCACTGCTACAGCCCCCGGCCCATCAACAGCAGCAGCAGCAGCAGCATCAGATGTGGTAGTGGCAGTAGCAGCAGTGACAGTGCTAGCAGACGCAGGAGAAATGTCACGGGTGGAAGGAGGGATTTTAGGCATTGCAGTGTTATTTATTGTTGCTGGCAATATTGGCAGAGCTGCTCCTGTTGGTCCTGCTGCTGCTGCCAGTGGCGAATTCTGTTGTGCTGTTGTCACTGCTGCTCCTGTTGCTGCTGCTGGCCTTGAAACCGCTGTAACTGCTGCTGCTCCCATTGTTGTTGCTGCTGCCTCCGTTGCTGCCAAGAGCGCTGGGTCCTGTCGTGCCCTTTCTGCTGCTGCTGCTGCTTCAAGTGCTGCTGCTACTGTTGCTGCGGCTGGTCCTGTAACTACTCTTCCTGCTGGTCCTGCTTCTGCCAGTGCTGAGTCCTGTTGTGCAACAACGGCTGCTGCTGTTACTGCTGCTAGTGGGTTGTTCTGTAGTGCAGCTGTAGTGCTGCTGTAGTGCAGCTGTAGTGCAGCTGTAGTGCAGCTGTAGTGCAGCTGCTGTCATGCGTTGTACTGCTACCTCAGTCACTGCTAGGCAGTACATGTCACCCAAAGGTCCCTCCACACCTGTTCACAAGAGCAAGTGGAAAACACATCACAGTACCTGAGCATAAATCATTATCATTATCATAATTCAGCACATAAATCTTAAGTCATAATTATAAAATTCAAGACATCAATTTCATACATTTCAGACATTTCATAAATGTTAGTTTGAGACCAGTGTACAAATTCCTACGTAGGTACTACGTAGGACACAAAAAAGTGCGTAGGATCCTGCGTAGGATGAAAGGCTCGTGTGGGATTCCTACACTGAAAACTGGGAGGTGCGTGGGATTGATCCTACGCACTTTTGAGGGCGTGCGTGGGATTCCCACGCTGCTTTCAAGCGGTCCCATGCCAAATTTCAGCCCTGGGCTGGAAAATTTCCAAGAAGTCCCTGATTCTGGTGTCTTGAAAACCTATATTGTGGTTCTGGTCCTGAACCCAGAATCTTTAGGCTGGAGGATCCTTATAGCTTAGTGACCTCAGAGTGACTAGCGGCGCCACCACCGGCTCTACCCTATGTCTTGGTTCAGTGTATATGTTGAGGCTGTGTTGCATGGTCCGAGGGCTGTGTGCTATTTGTGCAGTGATTTATCTTAGTGCAATCTTGAGGCTCATGAGCTCCTGTCTGCCTCATGTACTCTGGCAGTTAGGAGAAGGATCAAGCATGGACATGTGGAGAGTGTTGTCAACTGTCAGAGTATACACCCTGAAGTTGTGTTCAGGCTTGGAAAATGGTGTATGGCCTCGGGGAAGCATCAGAAGTGCTAAAACCTGCTTAATTTAGAATTTTTAAGATCCCACGCGGAAAAATGGGCCAACATGGGAATCCTACGCTAAAACCCGGTTTCCCAGGGCCCACGTAGGATTGCGTCCTACGCTGATTTGAGACCCAGCGTAGGATTCCCTACGTAGGATGGGGACCCCAATTTGTACACTGTTTGAGACATGATTGATCACAGAATTCGACACGTCACAGGACCTGAGCAACAGAGCAGCACGGCCTGACCCACATTGCTGCAATTTAATACCTCAAGCCACCCTATTTCCCCAGGCCCAATAAGCCCTAAGCACCTTCCCCCACGCTCAATACCACCCATGAGAACCCTTGCCACGGGCCTCGGCATATCCCCCAGTGATGTCCGCTAGCAGGACAGCAGCAAATGTGTCCATCCCCATACTCACATTGCTGCATTTGATGCCTCAAAACCGCTTCCTCCCTAAGCCACATAAACCCTGGAAGCCTTCTCTTACGCCCAATACCTCCCGGGAGAACCCTTATCATGGGCCTCAGTATACCCCGCGGCAAGGACCTAAGTGGCTAGGTCATTCACCCTCTGCGCAATTGCCAAACATAAGGGTGTATGCTCCCGCAAACCCTCACATTGAGCAGCTGCAATGCAAAAAGTCTTGTACCCCTAGCTCAAACATACTCCAATAATGGAGGCATGCAATCTCAAGAAATGTGCTGTTTCAAGCCCGAAGACTAACACTGAGCCCGGGCCTTGTTACCAAATTCCCCACAAACTGCTGCACAACCTTTGTACCATGATTTGCAGAATGTCCATCTCTCCAGTGGAGATAGCACTCACTCAACCAAGAAAAACTTTCATGCCACCTTAAAACCCAATGAATTTGCGTGTCACAATGCGGCAGTAGCAATGCATGCATGGGTCCCTCCAGAACAACTCAACATGGAATGGAAAACAAGGCAACTAACACTACAGGCACCACTCTCCATGCAAGCCTACGTAAACTTGTAAGCAATACCGGCCATAGGCCGGCCCTCCCTGTCAGCCACTAAGTTTCAAGGTATATCAAGTCACTACCTGCTGCTTGTCTGAGCATGGTAGTTACATGCGATTGAACTCTCAAATCAACTACCCCAGGCCCAGGAATAACACACTCCCTGCATAAGGGTAATGTACTAACTGTTCTAACCTAGATACTCAAACATAAACGTAAGGACCCCGTGTAATCTTTACACCAAGGAACCCTTCCCACAATCCTACGCTGGAGAACAATACACATCTCCGTGCATAGATCTCTCTCTCTCTCTCTCTCTGGCTCTCTGGCTCTCTGGCTCTCTGCATCTTGCAGAGACATAGTCAGGGCATAAACAGACAAACAATCATTGAAGGCGGTGGTAAAGAGGCCTGCTAGGTCGATTTGATCAACCGTAGCACCGAATGGATTCGAAGACAACATCCCCTGTATTCCAGACCATCCCTTCAAAAGGTGACAGCCAAGAAAAACTCCCTGCCTCAGACCAATCCATGGCGGACCCAGTCCCAGACTCAGACATAAAACAGTCCCTGCCTAGTTGCAAATAAAACTACAGTAGGCTGCACACAATACAGTCCCTCCAACAGGCACGTGTCCAAGGTGAGTATGGTTTGTTTACGTTTAGGGTTTGGTTTAAACCTCTACCCACAACCCTCACCTGCAGTACGCACACACTCAATGTGTTTTACACCATGCCTTCACCAGACCCTGGCCTAAGCTGATTATGCTAGCTTATGGCAACACTTTGCACTCCTGTACCATGCACGATTAGCGTTCCCATTCATGATAGGCCACAGCAAAAAGCATCATAGGCCGTTGCACCTAAAGCTGTTACAACTAAAACATTGAGGTGGAACAAAAGCAAATCAGAGCACTATCCTACACGGATAAGCTACTGACCAGCAATGAGCAATCCATGGATACACATCTCCCAGCCTCACCCAAATCAGCTCCAAATCAAAGTGCTTCGGGCATCCGGCCCGGGGCTGGATCACGGCTACAAGTTGATTCCTAGTAACCTTGGTTAATGAAAAATGGGGGGTGTGGGTTTGGGTACAAGTTATACCCCAACCAGACAACGCCGCCACAAGTACTAGAGAAATTCCTCCCTCTACTTCCACCCTGCTGCTGCTGCTGCTGTCAATTAGCTGCTCTCCGTGATGTGGCCACCCTCCTGCTGCTACTGCTACTGCTGCTGCTGCTGCTGTTGTTGTCAATTTGGCGGCTCCTGCTGCTGCTGTTCTTCTCAATTGGCTGCTCCCCGTGATGTGGCCACTCTGCTGCTACTGCTGAGGCCAGCCCTCTAACCTAACCAAACACTCATTAAAAGTGGCATTCCAACAGCTCCATTAGCTGTTCTGCCACGCCATTTCGAATTCATCAAGTGTAAGAAGAAACAGAAAAAGGCTGCAGCTGTATGTGCGTGTCTTTTTGCCAGCAGAGTGCCGTCAGCCATGTGATCACTTTGCGCCACATGCCAAAATGGGGGTCATCGGCCCCACACGACCCAGCACTAAACCGTACTCGACATTTCCTTGTTCTCTCTTGTTCTCTCACCACCAACTGCACCCACCACAACGAGCCTGCTTCTGCTAGCACTGTCACTGCTGCTACTGCCACTACCACATCTGATGCTGCTGCTGCTGTTGATGGGCCGGAGGCTGTAGCAGTGACGGCAACAGCAGCACTAGCAGCGGCGGCGGCTACTGAGAGCAGGGAGGTGCAATCTATTCATAAGAGCAACCGAGGGCGGGGTGGTCGGGGTAGAGGCGGTAGGGGCCGGGGGGTTAGACTGCGACCGGCTGCTGGTGGCATAGTTTCACGAACCGCCCTTGCCGGCGCCTCTGGTCCGGCAGCTGCTGCAGCGATTTAGGACAAGGGTCCAGAAGGGGCAACAGGGGATGCAGCAGCAGCAAGGGAAGCAGCAGCAGGGCCTGCAAACTTGTAAGAATAGATGAAGCAAAGCTGCTGCTTTGTAGCCATTCGTGACGTGCGCTGACACTTGTCACCGGCATGTCGCTTGACGGTAGCGCAACTGGACCCCACAGTACTCACGACTGTATGCGCTACCGCAAGGCGCCGGTAATGTCCGCTGACCCATTGTACCATGTGACATGGCGCAGTCCAGCGCTTGTGCCAGGGCAAGGCACCTTCCCCACAGCAGCATTATTAGTCAAGTGACCGCGCAAGTGTCCGAGACCAAGCAGAGAAACTGACGTGTTGGGAGATTTGCAGCCTTGTGCTTAGGGCGAACATAAATGGGTCGGGGAACGCTGCCACTGTACTGTTTGCCCTCGTGTCCCTGGTCTGTCGAAGCAAGCAAACGATTATGTTGCCATCGCTGCCCGCCCGAAGCGAGCAAGGGAATAAAGTCAGAACGACCACAGCATTGCCAGGGACGTGTACTGCAGGTGGTTCCCCACACTTAGCATGTTTAGCAGCTAGCAGCGTAGAGTGATTTGCATGCGTAATTAGAACCTGTTGAGTGCTCCGCCAACATGGCAGGCGGGGGAGAGCCTGTAGGGCAATTAGCAACCTTCCTCACCATACCTGCCGTCCAAAGACACTTCCACAAACACAAGACATCATGGCTGGATCCTTTGCTGAGCGTCGGGCGGACGACAACTACCTTCGTCAGTGCCGTCCTGACATGGATGACGATATTGCACTTCGCAGCTGACTGGCCTATCGAGCTCTTTCAAGGCTGGATATTCACCCTTATAGGCCTTATGGTCTTTAGCTCCATTGCTGTGGCGTGCACGAAAACTACGGCGGTTATTCTGCACCACCTCTGGAGCTTCAGAGAGGGAAGAATTGAAGGCAAATGGAGCTGGAGGCACAGCCGGTTGATAATGTTTCCGCTGCTATTAGTCATCACCTTTGCGTCTCTGTTCCTACACGGAGGAGCAATCGTGACGGATTGCAGGATGATCCTGGCATGGAAGAAGTGGCGTGCTGCAGCAGAAGGTATGTTCATTCCTTGCATGGCTTCTTCTTCTTTTTTACACTTGGTGGATTCAAAATGGCGTGATAGAATAGCATTTCTTAGTCTTCTTGCATGTGTCCCCTTTGGCCAGTGACTCTAGCAATAGTCATTGAACATAATCAACATAAGGTTTTTAGTCTCAGTGAGATGAGATAAGCCGATGAGGTAAGCCCTCGATACCATGTGGCACTCTTGCCGGGCCAGTGCGGAGTGTGGCAGTAGTAGGCATTCACCAGATTCATCATAAGGTCTTTGAGGTGTCTCTGAATGCTGTCAAGACAAAGCACAGCGCATTTATCTGTCTTGAACATGCTGTAGCATTTAGTGGAACCGCTGCCTGCGGTTTCACTGCCATCCGCGTTTATCAATGCATGCCATCATGCGGTTTGAAATGCTGACAAGCTTTGCAGCTTGATTGTGAAGGTGGGACTTCACGTGAACAGAGCAGCCTGGAAGCACAGTAGGAACAACGCACTAGTGCACATGCAGTAGCAAACATGCCGGGTACTGAAGAGCCTGCCTATCATAGCAAGTAGTTTGCTTGCAATTAGCAATGCGCCGGTACACAGGAGGTATTTCCATGTTAGTCTCCCCCAAGTAGTACCTGCCGCTGCAGCAAGTGAAACGGTTTTTTCTAGGCAACAAGGCGTTTGGTTGCTGGATTTTAAAGTTGACTAGGGCAGTTGGTGGATAGACGCATTTGACCTTGAAGCGGCAGCAGCACGGACACTGTGGGCAGGAGGCCATAGATCGGATGGCGTATATTAACACATCGTCCGGTATCGCGGGTCCTAGGGCTGTGTCATGGCGTTCTCTCTCATATGTATCTTTAGACAGTGGATTTGCATGCCATCTGATTACTCAGTGAGCAGGCTAGAAGTAGCAGCAGTAGAGTCTTACAACAGCCACACTTCTCCCAGGCACTGATATCTTTGATTCCATTGTTTTTGGACCCCTCCGATGGTGCGTTTGGTCGTTTCGACTTAGCAGCCCTTTGCGGTTGCCGCACCTTAAATTTTTGTTTGTTTGTTTGTTTGCTATTGGCATCTCCTTCAGCAGTGCTATGAGCCCATGCATTCTCACAGCAGAATTTGACTAGTTCTGACCACCCTCCTTTTTTATTTGTATGCTCTTTATGTTCTTCCATTGTCCTGGAACCCAGCAGTCGGCACGTGTATTGCATGTAACTGACGGCACAAAAATCCTAACATTCTGCGCACCCTTGGGGACCGCGCAACTTGCTCGTTTAGAGCAGCATCCGTGTCAAACTCTTCACAGCTAGCATTACCAAGCACCAACAAGGCCTATGAACAAGCTGCGGTGCTGCAATCCCCGGTGGAGCTCTTTGATTGCCTTCCTATCTGACGCTCATGTCTCGAGCATCTCAACGTTTTGTGACCAAAAGCCTGAAATAACCTTCACATGATACAGCCGCCCAGCGCGAACCTTATTGCAACCTAATGTTGTCCCATTTGCAAGCTCGGATCTTTCTGAACGCTTCTGGAGAACTGCAACACGGTGAATCGGTCCTTACCCAGAGCATCTTGACGATAGTTTTCAGGAGGAGACAATAACATATGGGGACGTGCATGGCTGGTATATGGGGGTGAGTGCAGTACATATGTGCCGCAACCCTGCGGAGATTGCCCTCTGTGGGCTTTCTTTAAGCTTCCATGGCGATGCTTGAAAGGAATATTGCACGGGCGACCGATGGCACAGTCCGCTTGGAATCGCTTTTGACCTAAGCTAACATACCTAAAAGACAGCCCTGTGGTGTTAGAAGGGTTTCTACGAGGCTAACACTTGCATTCGAAGGTGCTTGTGAACATGGGGCATCTTCCGTCAGCAGCCGAAGAAGATCTGCGGAGTTCTCAAGCTGCTAATGGCATCCAGAAGACGCGTTAGATGCATAACGATTTAATGACAGAGAAATACCGCATGCATTGTCTCAGTACAGCACAATAAAGTGATCGAGAAAAGTTGCGCGGTCCTCAAGCACTATGACAAACGAGGAGTCAAGATACGGCCCAGATAACGTCCAAGCGGTGCCTGGTGACGACAAGTGTCCACTGGACTCCTGCGGTGTTGCGGCGATGTGTGTTTTTACTCTTGTTTCTGCTGCATAATTCCTGGACATTTTTTGGACGCCATATTGACAGCCTGTTCTTCATAGTGAAGGGTGCGCAGACTGTTAGGTGGTGTGGCAGCTCCAGCTTCAGCTAATAGCAAACTCACTATCGATCCTTGCCTTTCTGGCTGTTCTTGACCACTCATGCATTGCCGCCATGTGGACTGCAGGTACACCTGAGAAAGAAACCTTGCGGAAGAAGCTTAAGGACCTAAAACACTCTTCAGAGGAAGTGTCTACCCTCCTTTCCCTGCTGTTCGGCATCCCGTCGATCCTCATTAAATGGAGCCTAGTAGTTCTCCTAAGCGACTACACCATCATTCCGCTCTTGTCCTGCGTCATCTCCACCGCCAGTTGCATTGCGAGCTTAGCCCTCCTGTTCGCAACACCCTTCTTCGAATCCTCGGACGACCTGCACAATCACGTCCAATGTCTGAACGCCCGCATGACGGCGCCGCAGCGACTCCTTGCGACGGCGTTCGTGGCATGCTACCTCTTCGGGATGTTCCTGTGGCGGTTCAGCATTTGCACCTGGATGGTGCTGAAGTACGGCGGCAATGGAACGAACTACTTCGTCTACCTCGGCATCGTCACCGCTCTGCTGGCGCATTTGATCGCCAGGCGGCGGCCGGGGCGGCAGGCCTTCATGCGGACGTTTGAGGCCAACAAAGTCCCTGTGATGTTGTGCACAGTGCTGGGTTCTGTTGTCATGGTGAGTTAGGGTGCATCACAGAGGAATTAGGCCTATATATCCGCTTGAAACTAAACCCTACACAATGACAGTGCCTGCGGTTCTGTATTGTGCTCACCACTAAGTCCGGTGCACGACAATGACGCAGGCGGCTTGGTTTATTAATTGTGTATGTTTCACATTACTCATGTGTACATGGCCCATTTCAAAGTAAGCAAAGCATGGCAGCTGTCTTCCACGTTTCCCTGACTTCTTTAAGCTGCCTTAGTGCACTCCTGTGGCCGACTGAGCCTGCAGTTAGCCAATCTGATTTTGGGCAGCTATCTCTTTAGCGGTCATCCATTACAGAGAAGTGCACAGACCTTGCAGCAGGAATAAGCAACTAGTGATCCAGTGTCTAGGTCCACTCACTCCTTCTAAGAAGACACTCAACCACTAAAGCTGCTCTCATATGCTGTTCCACCTCGCTGCTTTTCGTGACAGCTTGAGGTGCGGGGCCTATGGCACTTTTTGCTATGGCATATCATGAAATGTAATAATGATATTGACAATGCTGTCCTTTTGTCCTCTTTCCTGCAGTCTTACGACATCCCCGCCCTGTTTGCCGGTCTCCAGTCCAAAGATGCCGCCCGCTCCCCCAAATGGATCTCCAAGGTTCTCTTCAGCCCCTGTGCCCTCATTCTCCTCATATGCCGACTTATAGAAGGAGCCATCATGTATGTTTTTATAATCAGAATAGATTGGCTCCCACCCTGCATGCTCCAGACCAAAGAACAGCTCACCGAGCTCAATAACAAAAGCGCATTGTGCCAAGAGATTGGGAACAAATTTTGGCCAAGGGCAAGCTGCTGGAGCTGCTCTTGGTTTGATTACTATGAGCAGACTATGCCCATTCATGTTTATGTGTATACGAGCATTGGGGTGTGTGTGGGGTTTTTGTTATTGGGATACCTGGGGACTCAAAGGTCTGTGAGGAAACAGCGGGGGGTTGTTGCGGCAGCTCAGACTGAAGTGATTAAGGTGCCGTTTGTTGTTGATGGTGCTGCTGCTAGTCCTGCTGCTGCTGCTGCCAGCCTTGCTGCTACCCCTGCTACTGCTACTGCTGCCAGCCCTGCTGCTAGCCCTGCTGCTGCTTCTGGTGCTGTAGTGAGCCTTATTGCAGCTTCTGGACATGGTATTGTTGAAGGGGCTTTTGCTGCTACTCAAAGTACAGCAGCAGCAGCACAAGCAGCAGCAGGTACCGCAGCACCAATAGGAGCAACAGCAGGAGCAGGGGGAGCAGCAGCAGGAGGAGAAACAACAATAGGAGCAGCAGCAGGATCAGGAGCAGCAGCAGGATCAGGAACAGCAGCAGCAGAAGCAACAGCAACAGCAGCAGGGGCAGATTGCATCAAGCATGAGTACAGCAACAGCAGCAGCAAGAGAGGTGACAGTAGTACCAGCGGCAGGAGGGAAGCTAATGTTGAGGGGGACTTTGTGCCTCATGGGTGCTTTGCGGGCGTCTCTGTACATTGGCTGAGACACCAGCAGCAGCAGCAGCAACAGCAGCAGCAGCAGCAGCAGCAGCAGCAGCAAGAACACCAGCAGCAGCAGCAATACCACCACCAGCAGCAGCAGCAGGAGCAACACCAGCAGCAGCAGCAGCAACAACATCCGACCTCTGCTGGTGAATCATATACACCACAAGTATCAGCAGTAGGGCAATCGCTAGGAGCATCAGCAGCACGGCAATCGCCAGGAGCAGCAGCAGCACGGCAATCGCCAGGAGCAGCAGCAGCACGGCAATCACCAGGAGCAGCAGCAGCACGGCAATCACCAGGAGCAGCAGCAGCACGGCAATCGCCAGGAGCAGCAGCAGCAACTCAATCGCCAGGAGCAGCAGCAGCACGGCAATCGCCAGGAGCAGCAGCAGCACGGCAATCGCCAGGAGCAGCAGCAGCACGGCAATCGCCAGGAGCAACAGTAGCACGGCAATCACCAGGAGCAGCAGCAGCACGGCAATCGCCAGGAGCAGCAGCAGTCACAGCAGCAGCAGTCGCAACAGCAGCAGCAACAGCAAGCACTACCACACAGCCGAGCCCCACCAAGATCAAATGGACTCTTTACTTGGAGTTTGCTGCTATGGTGCTTTCCTTCATGTTCTGCACGACGACTGTGTTCAATGCGCACCGCTTCTTCAAGTGTGGTGTACTTGCAGTAGCTGCACTGTTTTACTTTGGGGTGCACATGTCTTTTGCTTGGTCTGCTTTAAGGGGCGACCACAGCAGCAGCGGTGACAGTGGTGGCAGCAGCAGCGCCATAAAACAGGGGGACAAGGGGTCTAGCATGGTATAAGGTTTGATTGGGTGTGAAAAGTCAGCCATGTTTCGGCATGTGAAGGAACACCACCTGGTTGATGCCTTTGCTGTCGAATATACACACGCCTTGGCAGCTTTGAGGGGGCCCACAGAAGCAGCAGCAGCAGCAACGGCAGCAGCAATAACGGTGCCTGCGCTGAACCTCAGGCTCCAACAACCAACGGAGATGACATGAGGAGACCGTGACGGGAGTAGTTCAGATGGAATGACATAATCCGTCCTTTTAAACTACTCCTATCACTGATTTGTTACGTCTATGCACTCAGTGATGCCTTTTGTCGAGTGCGGATCAAGGAAGTAAGACCACTTAGTGAGGACCACCTTTTCCCGCAAAGGTGATGAGTCTGACTCGCACAACTCCACGCCCAACTCTTCCGCTCAGAACAATCCCCCCACTTGACTACTCCAACTATTCTCTATTGTGCGTAGTTGCGCCCGACTATTGCTGGATGGAGGCATTGGCTGGTGCTCTATGACTATCTACAGTACAGAACTAAAGCTGATATATAGTGGGGGGACTCGGAGTCAGTCACATTCATGGATTACCAAATGTCCCCAGCTAAACTCAACATGCCGCACAACCTGGCCCGGGCGACAGGGCCCACGGACAATCCATGAGTAAACTTATTAAATCAGCAAATTCCCCAATGGCCCCATGAAAGCCCCCGGGGGACACCGCCATCCATAAGGAGCCAACTTAGGCTCCAATGGCATACTCAAAGTTCCTATCCAAGAATCTCCACCGCTGGCTGCCTCCAGTCCTCCCTTGAATATATACGATCCTGTGCTAGCCCATGCTTCTCAGGCCAACTCATTTTGACTAGACTTAAACAAGCTCCAACAACATTCAACTCAATCAACTCACCGGCCCACAGTAAAACTCAATTCAACCGCCACTCCTAAAACGCTTCAATGCTACAGAATTGATTATATGTCAGCCCAATAAGCGGCTCATCCCAAGTGCGTACTGTACCGGGTGCCCAATTGGCCAACAGCAAGCCAAGCCATTTGATGGCTTATCTTCGTTCACCATTCATGTTAGATACATCAAGCAAGAGCACAAGCCAAGCCATTTGATGCCTAGCTCACTCACAACAGACAATGGCAAGCCGGCCTCACTGGGTGGCACTCTGGGATGGGCAGTGTTAACCGATTCTGATTAAACGTTACCCCCGTTGCTCCTACTACCAGATTACCGCCGAATGATTCCATCAAAGTGGGGCGCCGGTGGGGGCAGCGCCACCTACAAGCAGCCAATGGAGGCTCCAACAGCACATGATACTAAAAGTTCCTGTCCAAGAGTCTCACACTGGCTGCCACCAGCCCTCCCGGTCATCCGTTCTAGGTGAACTGTAACTGTAACGTTCCAGGGCTTGTACAGGCACTAGTAGTAATAGGGCCAGACAGTGCCTATGTTCTAAGACTTTATGCTTGTCCCCCCCCCCCGGGTTCCCTAAACCCTCCTCATCAACCCCTAAACCCTAACCCTATCAACCCGGGGGGCGTTCCCCCTCCTGATTACGTTGTAAGTCTCTCAGCAGACTACCCCGCCAACTTCTCATCAATTGATAAAAACCTGAAATCCATACCCCTAGCCATCAAATCATATTTCTATTGATTACTCACCGGGTGGCACTGCATGATCAGAATTAAAAAATCCAACCACATTGCATGACATCCTTGTGTTGCAGTTGCCACACAAAGGTAAAGGCCCCATGCAATCTTCACACCAAGTCGCCCTTCCCATAATCCCACGCTGGGGAACAACAAACGGTCTCTTTGGGTACATCTCTCTCTCTCAGTTGCCATTCCTTACCATGTATGTTCTGTCTGTTGTTACGTTCAGACTTCCCCCATCTATACCTCATGACGGAGATCAAGGGCCAGTATATGAGCTGAGCCCTATTAGCCCTAAACCCCAATACCTACACTTCATGAGGGAGATCAAGGGCCAGTATAGGGCTAAACAGCAATGCCTGATACTCCACTCCCCCGACTTCCACCCTTGCCAGGTACCCCCCTTGCCCGGCCATCCCTTCTACTCTCCCCCGCACTTCACGCCCTATAAGGGCAGGGGAAGGCCTATGGAACAACGTCAAATTGGAAGGGGGGAAGGTGCCAGTCTGCTGATCCACTGCTGCTGCTGGTGCTGCTGTTCCTGCTGAAGCAGAATTGGGAGCAGGGAGGGCTGAGCCTGTTGCAGTAGCAGCAGTAGCAGCTTTGGCGGGAGTTGTCGTTGTTGGCTGTGTTACTGCTGCTTCTGCTGCTGCTGCTGATCGTGCTGGTGTTGCTGCTGCCGCTGTCTTGACTGTTCCAGCTGCTGCTGCTGCTAGTGGTGGTGCTGGTTGTGGTGCCGAGAAACCCGCTAGTGCTCTTGGTGGTGGCATGGACGGATGACTGATATGCACCTGCTGGTCGCAATCACTTGCTGCTGTTGCTGCTGCTCCTGCTGCTGAGCCGGTTACTGCTGTCAGCGGTGCATCCATCGCAGTTGCTCGTTCTGGTACTAGTACTGCTGGCGTGTCGGTCAATAACCCTGCTGCTGCTGCTGCTGCTGCTGTAGAATAGCCTTCTGCTAACCCTACCCCGGCTTCCTCAGCTCCTTTTCCTGCTGCTCCTGGGCCCATGATAACCACCCCTTCCCCTGTTGCAACTCCTGCCACTGGTTCTCCTGCTGCAAACCCTAACACCCCTTCTCCTGTCCCCTGGCGCTGTCCAGAAGCTGATATGATTCCTTCTCCTTCCTCTGCTGCTCCGCCTCCTCCCCTTCTTGCCACCACTGCCGCTTCTCCTTCCTCTGCTGCTGCTCGTGCTGCTTTCCTGATGCTCTCCGCCGCCTTCCACCTCTTAGCATCATCACCAGTACCAACACTAGCATAAGCAACAGTAGCACGACCTCTACTAACACCACCACCAGGATAACTACTAGTACCAGCAGTACCACCACCACCACCACCACCAGGACCAGGATTACTAGCAGCAGCAGCAGTAGCAGTACCATGCTCTCCTATAGCAGTAGCACCACCACTACTACCAATAGCTATACCAGCAGTACCAGTAGCAGTACCAGCAGTACCAGGCTCATTGGCACTGGTACTGTACTGGAAGCTGACCGTGCCGTAGCATAACCTCTGACCAGCTGCTAACAAGAGTTGCTTAGTGCTGCAGGTACCTTTACGGAGCACATGCTGCCGGGCTTTCACAAGGGGGGTGGAGGGGGGCAAGGGCGGCTGATGCTGATGCTGATGCTCCAGCACTTGCCATTGCTGCTGTTGCTCCCCTTGCTGCTCCCATTCGCGCCCCTGCTCCTGCTGCTGCTGCTGCTGGTGTTCACTCTCCTGCACCTGTCCCTGTGATTGAGCATCCCACTGCTGCTCCTGCTGTTCCCCATCTCGCTCTAACTCTTGCTGCTGATATTGGCGATGCTCTTGCCGTCGCGGCTGCACCTGTGGCTCCTGTTCCTCCTGCTCTGCTTCTCGTGACTGACGGTCCTTTGGCTGCTGCTGCTGCTGCTTTTCTTGATGACTGGCAATATTCTCCCCCTCCTCCTGATTCCGTTGTGACTGATGCAACAGTACTGCCTGCTGCTGCTGCTGTTGCTGCTGCTTCTGCTGCTGCTGCTGCTGCTGCTGCTGCTGTGCCTGCATCCCCTGTTGCACCTTCTGGGCCCTTGTCCTAAACCGCTGCAGCAGGTGCAGCCTGTCATCATCTTTCGTGTGATCCTGCTGCTGATTCTCCTGCTCCAGCACCGGTCCCTGCCCCTGATCCTTCCTCTGCTGCTGATCTATGTCAATCACTTCATTCAAAGCAAGCCTGACCTCACCACAAGAAGCAGCAGCACGAGGTGGAGCAGCAGCAGCAGCAGCACCACCACCACCACGAGCACCGACTGCTCTTGGTGCTGCTGCTGCTGCTTCCCCACAAGAAGCAGCAGCAGCAGGTGGAGCACAAGCAGCAGCAGCACGAGGTGGAGCAGCACCAGGTGGAGCAGTAGCAGCACCACCACTACCACCACCACCAATAGATGTGGCTGCTGTTGGTGCTGCTGCTTCTTCTTCTTCTCTTGCTGTTGATGCTCCTACTTCCAGTGTATTGCTGCGCTTCTGGCATTGCTGGTGATTGCTCTGTGTCTCCACCTGCGCTGCTTGCTCTCCATTCTCACCACCACCCCTACCACTACCAGGAGCAGTAGCATCAACAGGAACAGGCACCACATCATCTTCTGCTACAGTTGCCACAACTGCTGATGCTGGTGTTGGTGAGGAGCTGTTTTTGTTGTTCTTCTTGCTCTTCTCAGACTGCGTTGCTTGCTCTCCATTCCCACCCGCACCCCCACCACCACCATCACCAGCAGCAGCACCACCACTACGACCACCACCGCCATCTTCTGCTACAAATGCTGTTGCTGATGCTGGTGAAGAGCTGTTCCTGCTGCGCTTCTTGGCACGGTCATCCCGCTTCTCATGCTGAAGGACTTCCTTATTAGAACCACCACCACCACGGGCAGCAGCAGCAGCATTGGCAGCAGCAGACTCCATTGTGTTGGCTGCTTGAGCTGCCGCTACAACTCTCTTAGGCCTACCCCGTGGCTCCTTAGTGATCTGCTCCTGCTCCTGTTGCTGCTGCTCCTCCTGCTCTGCCACCTTGCCACCACCACCACCACCAGCAGCAGCACCAAGAGCAGCAGCAGTAGTATCCATTGTGTTGGCTGCTTCATCTGCAGCTGCTACTGCTTTCTTAGACCCACCCGGCGGCTTCTTTGCAACGTGCTCCTGCTCCTGTCGCTGCTGCTCCTGCTCTGCCACCTTACTACCACCACCACCACCAGCAGCAGTATCAGTATCTGCTGTCTTTGCTGTTTCGTCTCTTGCTGTCTGCTCCTGCTCCTGTTTCTGCTGCTGTTCTTGCTCTACCACCTTGCCACCATCACCACCAGCAGCAGTAGTATCCGTTGTGTCGGCTGCTTCAACTGCCGCTGCTACTTTCTTAGGCCTCCCCCGCGGCTTCTTAGCAATCTGCTCTTTCTCAGCAACCTGACTACCACCAATACCACGATCAACAATACCACGATCAACAATACCACGACCAGCACCAGCAGCAGCTACAGGTGTGGCAGCAGCACGACCAGCAGCAGCAGCAGCTACAGGTGTGGCAGCAGCACGACCAGCAGCAGCAGCAGCTACAGGTGTGGCAGCAGCACGACCAGCACCAGCAGCAGCTACAGGTGTGGCAGCAGCACGACCAGCAGCAGCAGCAGTTACAGGTGTGGCAGCAGCACGACCAGCACCAGCAGCAGCTACAGGTGTGGCAGCAGCACGACCAGCACCAGCAGCAGCTACAGATGTGGCAGCAGCAGGACCCATCCCATCTACTGTCCCAGCTGCTGTTGATGCCTTCGTGCCACCCTCAATACCATCACCCCCAACCCCACCTGCAGCTGTTATCTTCTTAGGCCTACCCTGCACCTTCTCGGTTGCTTGCTCCTTCTCACCCACCTCACCACCACCACCAGCAGTTACAGGGGCAGCAGGAGCAGCAGTATGGGTTGCATCTGCTGCCCTAGCAGCTGTTAATGCCTTCTTGGGCCTACCCCGCTTCTTAGGGAGCTGCTCCTCCTGCTCTTGCTGCTGCTGCTTCCCCTGCTTTCCATCCACCTTCTCATCCCCATCCCCATCCCTAGTCCCACCACCACCACCACCACCATACCCAGTGCTCTTGGCAGCAGCAATGGCAGCAGGTGGAGGAGTCAAAACACCACGGCCGCTACCAGCACCACCATCACCACCACCAGCAGCAGCAGCAGCAGAAGGGCTGCGGAAAGCACTTTTTGCAGGTATAGCAGCTGCTTCTGCCGCTTGCCTCCTGGGTCGTTTAGTGGGTGGCGGCTGCTCATCATCACTGCCGTCATCACTAGTAGCAGCAGCAGCCGCCATCGCCGCTGCCGCTTCATCAGCTGCGTTCCGGCGCTTACGGGGTGGCGGCTGCTCATCATCACTGCCGTCATCACTACCATTGCTCGCAGCAGCAGCCGCCATTGCAGCCGCCGCTTCATCAGCTGCGTTCCGGCGCTTACGGGGTGGCGGCTGCTCATCATCACTGCCGTCATCACTACCATTGCTCGCAGCAGCAGCCGCCATTGCAGCCGCCGCTCCATCAGCTGTGTTACGGCATTGTCGGCCGCTGCCCCTTCCATCTGGCACTGATGAGTCATTACTGTCATCATCACTAGTAGCAGCAGCAGCAGCCATCGCTGCTGCCGCTCCATCAGCTGCGTTCCGGCGCTTACGGGGTGGCGGCCGCTCATCATCACTGCCGTCATCACTACCATTGCTAGCACCAGCAGCAGCAGCCGCCATTGCCGCCGCCGCTCCATCAGCTGCGTTACGGCGTTGTCGGCGGCTGCCCCTGCCGTCCCGCACTGATGAGTCATCACCATCAACAGGCGCATAATCGTCATCACTACCGTCATCATCATCATCAGCAGCAGCTGTGACGGCTGCAGCAGCCGCGGCTGCCGGAGCAGCTGCAGCAGCGGCGGCTGCCGGAGCAGCTACAGCAGCGGCGGCGGCAGCGGCTGCAGGAGCGGAAGCGGCGGCGGCTGCTTTTGAAGCTATGCCACCAGCTACAGCAGCGGCTGCGGCTACGGGAAGGGCGGCGGCTGCCGGAGCAACGACAGGGGCTGCAGCTGCCGGAGCGGCGGCGCTTCTTGCAGCAGCAGCAGCAGCAACAGCAGCAGCAGGGGTGGCAACAGCTCTTGAAGCAATGCCACCAGCAGCAGGTCGCAGTCTCACCCCCCGTCCTCTCCCACCTCGTCCCCGGCCACCCCGCCCTCGGTTACTCTTAAAACTAGATTGCACCTCCCTGCTCTCGGCAGCCGCCGCCGCCGCCGCCGCGGCTGCTGCTGCTGCTGTTGCCGCCGCTGCCGCAGCTGCCGGCCCATCAACAGCAGCAGCAGCAGCCGCCATTGCCGCCGCCGCTCCATCAGCTGCGTTACGGCGCTTACGGGGTGGCGGCTGCTCATCACTACTGCCGTCATCACTTCCATCAGCAGCAGCAGCAGCATCCGATGTTGTGGTGGCAGTAGCGGCAGTGACAGTGCTAGCAGAAGCAGGAGATGTGTCCCGGGTTGAAGGAGGGGCCTTAGGCATTGCAGCATTACTTACTGCTGCTGGTATTGTTGGCAGAGCTGCTGTTGCTGCTGCTGCTAAAGTTTTGTTCTGCTGTGCCGTTCCTGTTGCTGCTGTTGCCGCTGGTGCTCGTGTAACTGTTGTTGCTGCTGCTCCTGGTGGAGCCAGAGCCGGATATTGTTCTGCCATTATTGCTGCTGCTGCTCCTGTTGCTGCCGCTGCTCCTGCTGTAGCTGCTGCTCCTGTAATTGCTCCTCTTGCTGCTGCTGCTCCTGCTGCAGCTGCTGCTCCTGTAACTGCTCCTGTTGCTGCTGCTGCTCCTGCTGCAGCTGCTGCTCCTGTAACTGCTCCTGTTGCTGCTGCTGCTCCTGTAACTGCTCCTGTTGCTGCTGCTTTCGTTCCTGCTACGGGTGATGTGTCCTGTTGTGCCGTTGCTGGTGCTGCTGCTGCTCCTAAACCTACGGTAACTGCTGCTCCTGCTGCTCGAGTGGCTGCCAAGAGCGCTGGCTTCTGTTGTGGCGCTACTACTGCTGCTGCTGCTGCTGCTAGTGGGTTGTTCTGTGCCCGTATAGCAGCAGCTGCTGTCATGCGTTGTACTGCTACCTCAGTCAGTGCTAGGCAGTACATGTCACCCAAGCACCCCTCCACACCTGTTCACAAGGGCAAGAGGAAAACACATAACTGGACCTGAGCATTTGCACCAGCAGTATAAAAGCGCTCCTGTCCTGGCCTGACCCACGTTGCCGCATTTTTGATACCTCAAGCCACCCTTTTTCCCCAGGCCCAATAAACCCTACGAACCTTCCCCCACCCCCCTTACCTCCCGGGACAACCCTTGCCATAAGCCTCAGTATACCCCGGTCCGCCAGCAATATAGCAGCCCGCGTGTCCATCCACATACGCATTTGATGCCTCAAAAACCGCGTTCTTCCTAAGCCTCATAAACCCTAGAAGCCTTCTCTTACGTCCAATGCCTCCTGGGACAACCCTTGCCATGAGCCTCAGTATTAACCCCCCAGCAATATCTGCCAGCGATATAGAAGCGCCCTGACCTGGATAATCCACCTACCGTAAACTCCCTGCATTTTGACACCTAAAGCGCGCCTTTCTAATTAGGCCCCGTAAACAGTAAAGCCATCCCCACTTCCACCCGCTTCCCCGTACCCACCATCACCATATTTTTCCCAGCAATACAGCGGCACCCGGGACCTGGACAATACCCCCCCCCGCACCATCACCATATTTCCCCCAGCAATACAGCGGCACCCGGGACCTGGACAATACCCCCCCCCCCCCCACCATCACCATATTTCCCCCAGCAATACAGCGGCACCCGGGACCTGGACAATACCCCCCCCCCACCATCACCATATTTCCCCCAGCAATACAGCGGCACCCGGGACCTGGACAATACCCCCCCCCCCCCACCCACATTTGATGCATTTGAATACCTCAAGCCCCCATTGCTCCCCAGGCCTCATAAACGCTAAATCCTGCCCCACGTCCACCCGCTTCCCCGTTACATCGGCCTCAGCATATTCCCCCCAGCAGCATAGAAGCACCCCTGACCTGTACTTCACACTCACACATATTGATGGATTTTGATGTGTCACAGGGCCCCTATCTCCCTGGCCCCTAAACCCTCCCCCCATACTGCCCCCCCCCCCCATTCCCGCCCAAAGTCCTCCCCCCCTCCTCCTCCCCCGCCCCCACCCCAAGTCCTCCCATTCCCCTTACCTTGTTTTACAGCACATCCTCCAGCCGCATATAAGCAACTGTCATCAAGAATATACACACAAACCTACGTTGCTGCATTTCAATGCCTCACCCCCCCCCCCCCCCGGTTTTTCCACCCCACAATCTCTTAAAGCCTCCCTATCCTCCAATGCTCGCCAACACACACCAACCGCCATCCCCCTACCCGTCCCTATCTTTCTTCACCTTGCCCCTCAGCATATCCCCCAGCAATATAAAAGCATCCTCCATCCTGATTATACTTTTTAAGCACAAGGCAGGGTAGCCATGCGTCAAACCCTGCTTTTTCCGCTAACTCCTTAAACCCTCAATGCCCAGCTTATACCCCTGCCCATGTCCTTTGCTTCCCCCCCTCGTTCCCCTTACCTTCAGGGCACATGCCCCTTTCTCCCCTGGCCCTTTGAACCCTAAATCCTCCCCTCATCCATACCTCCCACCCACCCACCGCCACCCCAGTCCTCCCACTCCCCTTACCTTGCCCCTCACCACACGCCCCAGCAATATAAAAGGACCCTTTATCCGGATTATACTCGTAAACACATGACAGAGTAGCCATGCTACGAAACCCTTTCTTCTCCCACCTGAACCCTAAACCCCTAAAATTCCAACCCTTGTCCCTGCCCACAAAACATACCCCCCCCCCTCCTCTTTCCCCTCACCTTGCCCCTCACCATACCCCCCAGCAATATAGAAGCACCCTTCATCTGGATTATACACACAAGCACATGAGTGGCGAGGTAATGGAGGACAATCAAACACTGCTGCTGGTGCTGCTTCTGCTACCACTTTTGCTCTCTTTGCGCCTCGTTCTGCATCTTTTCCACTTCCAGCTCGCACTCCCCAGCCAAATCTCCGTCGTCCTGATGTTCCTGCTGCTGCTCCTGCTGCTGTTGTTGCTACCTTCTGCCACCCCACCTGCCCTTGCTGTAGGTTATACTGGGGTTTAGGCCCTAGGTGTAGAAGCCACACATCCTATACAGCAGAAGCAGCAGCATATAGGCAGAACATATCAGACATGTTCTTAGAGCTGATGCGAACAGCAGACAAGGTCTAACAGTTCATATATGTGGTATAGGGTCTAGGGTTTAGGGTTTAGGGCTGATCACTGCGCAATTCCCAAGGCCCACTTGCCCGTGCAATAGGTTATACTGGGGTTTGGGACTCCCAAATTTAGGAGCCCACATCCTGTATGGGGTGGAAAGCCACATGGAGAGCCAAAAGGGTTTAGATTTCAGTACTAAACTACTAGTTTAGGGTTTAGGGTTCAGGGTTTCTAGGGTTTTGGTAATCCATCATGCAGGTCCATTCAACCCGCTAGGCCTGCCTGCCCTACATGAAGTTAACAAAACATGGAGAGGGAGTTAAAAGAGAGTAGGACAGGGGCTTTAAGGTTTTGGTAATCTACTTTGCAGGTTCCTTAAAACCGCTAGGCCTGCCTGCCCTTGCTGTAGGTTATAGAGGGGGGGGGGGATTGGGTCCTGTATCACCCCACATCAAGTACAGGAACCAGCGGGGCAGAGCAAGGTTTTAGGCTTTTTTTTATCTTTGGTACCAATAGGTTTCCAATCCTTCAAGCTTCAGTGCTCCCTAGACCGCCCTGCGCTTACTGTGGGTTAAAATGGGGTCTTGTGACAGAGCTCTCCACACATTTAATCTGCCCGTTTTAAACTGGCTCAGAAGCATTGAGAAAGGTGTTAACTGTGGTATGCACCCTACCTGCCAGGGTTTACAGAAACCATGTTATAGGTCTGGTGGCAAGCTGCACATGTACTTGAAGGGACTCAGAAAGCAGCAGCAGCATGCTTGAACCCTACTTACCTAAACCCTTAAACCCTGAGCCCTAAAACCTCCTATAGCTTCCTCCCAAAAGCCTATCACCCTGCAACATCACCCCAGCGACCTCAGTATGTTTGATAAGGCTCACAGGGGGCGAGACACCGGGGCTTTAGGGCTCCGGGGGGGGGGGGTCACTAGAAAACTACATCATTGGGGTTACTAATACCCCCCCCCCCCACACACACTTTTGCCACCATCCAGCAGTCTCACTTCAAAAGTTCCAGATCTAAATCCCAACGCCCCAATCTGGAAACCCTGAACCCCAACGTACCACACATACACCCACTAAGTGGCAACAGGAACAAGAGGTGAGCTACATGGCTCTTTTCTACGGTTGGGAGAACTCTGAGGCATTTGCAATATCATGCACACATTCACCCACCCACCCACCCACCCACCCTCAACCCCCAACCCCTAATTACCCGCCCTACCCCACCCCTGCCTTAAACCCTAAACCCTAAACATGACTCACCGCACATGAATCATAACTCACCAGTTCCCACTGTGGCAATACAGTAATGCATTGTAAGAATCAACCCCTGAACCCTGAACCCTAAAACCCTCACATTTTAAACCCTAAACCCTAAGCCCCCTCTTACCCCGCACACCCGGCCCTGTCCGTCCAGCCCTCCATATATGATGAATGTTGTTTCATTGACAGCTGCCAAGCAGTGTTTGAACCGGGGCCCAGGGACAGCAGCAGTAGCAGTAGCAGCAGCAACAGCAGCAGTAGCACCCGTTGCGGCAGTAGCACCAGGTCTTGCTACTGCTTGTTGTTGCTGCTGCTGCCAAGTGCCACTGGTGACGTCTGCCAGCCACACCTCATCTGAAATCCTGCAGCAGCAGGAATAAGGAAGAAATGTTAAGGTGAAGAAGAAGAAAGAAGAAGACAGTGTTAGGGTTTTATGGTTAGGGTCCAGGGTTAGGCTTTAGCGGTTTAAGAAGACACCAACATCTGAAAAGGCTGTTGCTGCTGAGCGGTGCCACTGGTGACATCTGTCAGCCATTGCATCTGAAATCCTGCAGCAGCAGCAGCAGCAGCAGCAAAAGCAGACGCAGCAAAAGCAGCAACGACAGAACAGATTGAGGGACAAAAATAGACGGCAGTCATTCTTAAAAAAATGGTGTGTGTGCGATAGTTAGTTGTGACACTGCCAATGCCACCTCAGTCGAAACCCTGCCACAGCAGAGATAAGGAAGCAGAAAGTGTTAGGGTTTTGCTCCTGTTCTAGACCCTGAACTCTACAAGCCCAGACCTACACCCTAAAACCCTAAACCCCAACCTTCCCTTGAGAGTCCCACATACCACACGTACCCTTTTTCAGTCCCCCTCCATAAACCAGCAACCAATCCGCACCACAACATACCACCACCAGCAGAGCAGCAGCACAATAGGTCGCACCAGAACCTATGGTAATGATTTCTTTAAGGACCCAGGCAGAAAATACCTTTGGGAGAGGACCGGGACCTTTGCTAATGACTTCCCTGCTTCTGCTCCTGCCCTAGACCCTAAACCATACGGGACCAAAAGACCTACACACTGAAACCCTAAACCTCACCTTCCCCCAAGAGTCCCACACACCACACTTACCCAGCAACCAAATTCAACCACCACCACCACCACCACCAGCAGCAGCATGGTAGCACCACTTTAAGGTACTACCGCCAAGGTCACCATCCCTACTTCCAGCCAGAAATGTTAAAATAAAAAAATTCACAAAAGCAAACCACCAACATGGCTATAACCTGGACCTGCCACTTCCACTCACCCTTGCTCAGTCTTGCCTCCGTACAACAGCAACCGACTCGCACCACCATCACCACCACTAGCAGCAGCCGCAGCAGCATGGTAGCCCCGCCTTTAATCCCCCCCCCTCCCACATACCATGGCTTGGATATGGCCGTAAACCTCAAATCCCAGTGGACCCAAACCTATCAAAAACGGTTCCCCCACTTCCACTCACCCTTATTCAGTCTTGCCTCCGTACACAAGCAACCGATTCGCACCACCAGCACCACCAGAACCAGCAGCAGCAGCAGCAGCAGCCGCAGCAGCTTGGTAGCACCGTCTTGAATGTCTCACCACCCAGTTACCATGGGTTGAGTATGGACAAAAACTCTCAATCCCCCAGTGGACCCAAACCTATCAAAAAGGCAATTACAAAACAAATGTTTCCCCATTTACACTCACCCGTGTTCAGTCTTGCCTCCATACACAAGCAACCGGTTCCCACCACCACCACCACCACCACCACCACCACCACCACTCGCAGCAGCAGCAGCATGGTAGCACCTCCCTGAAGGTCTCAGCGCCCCATTGTGTTGGCCGCCTAGGACTCGTTCCAGCTTTCCACTTTGTAGATGGATGGACCACAGCTCAGCATGGGGGGTGTGCTCCTGCAATAGAACAAGGCATGCACTTATTACATCAGAAAGGGAGAAAAGAGAACTGGGGAAAAGGGAAAAAAAGGAAAAGAAAAGAAGGGAAACCCTCATGGGAAACAGTTCAGGGGAAAGCTTCTAAATCCTAGAACTCCTTCCATATATTCACTCTGTAGATGGATGGACCACAGTTCAGCATGGGGGGTGTGCTCCTGCAATAGAACAAGGGATGAAAGGGGGTTGCACACAGACAAAATTTTCACACCATGATCCGATCATATGGATAGTTACCACTGCAGCAGGGAACACAAGGGATCAAAGCGAGAGAGGTCTGGATGGGGGGTGTGCTCGTGCAAATGGAACAAGGGGTGAAAAGGGACGCACCCAAGGTCCCAAAAACCTTCAATACTCTGTAATCAAGTTTGCCCCGAGGATAGAACGGAGCCAAGCCTAGCTGAGCGAAATCTTATTCCTATAGTTGTAATTCACTCTCTGTTCGAACCTAGATTCTTACGCATGTAACCAGGGACTTGCAGGGGTTCAAAAATCCTCAATCCCCGCCCTCCAGCAGCAAGGCATAGACTTCTTACACGGGGAAGCAGCCATAGGTATATATCTGCGTCATATCACATATTAGAACAATGGAGTGATATGACGTCACGGACTACTATAACAACCAGAGCAATATGTAGTATGGCACAAGGGATAAATAATACGGAAGGTGTCAGGGACTTCAGAAGTTGCACATGCAGGATCAAATGGTAAAACACAACACATCACAGCCATGAGGTCTCAGAGGCTGCCACAAAAAGCAGCGCTAAACCACTCCAAATCCTCCCATTGGGATTTGCTTATATTTGATGAGAAGCCTAGGTGGAGGAGGGCCACATAAAGGAATGGAAACCTAATTACTTACTCATATTTTAATCATTAAAACAAAATACACTACCAGTATTAACATGCGTAAAAACCAATATCTAAGCTTGTTTAAGTTTATCATTTCCAGGCTTCAACCGCTTTCAAAGGAAAGCACTCACATAGACGTTGTTCACCTCCCAAATACCGGTACCAAACCAACCTTACCTTACCAAAACCAACCAACCAACCTTAACAACACTCCTTGATTCAACTCCGGGATTTTGTTCTTTGCACCAGCACAACAAAACAACGAAACCATGCGTGCCCCCCAGACTGGCGCCTTAAACCCTGTGCCTACCTCTGATATGCTGGGTGCCCCACCAAAGACACAGATGCTCTCATCAACACGGGTGACGGAGTGACCCACCCTGTAGCAGCAGCAGCAGCATGAATGTCAGCAACAGCAGCAGCAGCAGCAACAGTAGCAACAGTAGCAGCAGCAGCAGCATGAATGTCAGCAACAGCAGCAGCAGCAGCATGAATGTCAGCAACAGCAGCAGCAGCAGCATGAATGTCAGCAACAGCAGCAGCAGCAGCAACAGCAGCAGTAGCAGCAGCAGCATGAATGTCAGCAACACAGCAAGAAACATAAAATTAGCAGCAGGAGGAGCAGCAACAGCAGCAGCATGAGTGCCAGTGACACAGCAAGAGACGCAAAAATGCAACAGGAGCAGCAGCAGGAGCAGAAGGCACAGCAACCCCATTTCCAGATGCTCCCATTCCAGATGCTCTCGTCAACCCGGGTGATGGAGTGACCCACCCTGTGTAGCAGCAGCAGCAACAGCAGCAGCAACAGGAGCAGCATGATTGTCAGCAACATAGCATGAGAAGCAGGAACAGCAGCAGTAGGAAAAGCAAGAGTAGTGGCAGCCGGAGCAAGAACACTAGCAGCAGGAGCAGGAGCAGGAACAGGAGTAGTGGCAGCAGTAGCAGCAGCATGAGTATCAGCAACATAGCATGAGAAGCAGGAACAGCAGCAGTAGGAAAAGCAGGAGTAGCAGGAGCAGGAGTGTCAGCAACACAGCAAGAGGCGCAAAGTTAGTAGCAGCAACAGGAGCAGGAGGAGCAGGAGTTGTAGCAACAGGAGCAGCACGAAAAGCAGGAACAGCGGCAGCAGGAATAGCAGAAACAGCAGCAGCAGGAGGGGCAAGCACAATACTCCTGGTGCCCTAGTCTGTGCTGAGGGCACTAAACTCTCAGCGGGACCCTCTCCAAGCTGCTCCAGACAGTGAAATCCCACAAGCGCTCCTTACATTGTTACATCCACGCTCACTTAAGGACAAGAAGAGAGCAAGTAGGCCTATTAAGTGAGGTATAAGTGTGAACGTGGTAACAAGCCATCATCAACTACGGACACTTGAAAGCGCGTAGTTTGGATCGCCCACCAGTTTCAGACAGGATCTGTCTCATACTACAACCTACACCCTCTGAACACCCCCCTGCTCACTGCTCACTGCAGAACTATACTATGAAAGAACCCCTTCTTGTAACCTGCTCCCTAAACCCTATAGTGATACAAAACCCCACCAAAGTGTGAACATATAATAAAAGAAAGTCACCTGGGTGTCAACCCTTCCAGATCCAGCTCAGGTCTCAGCCAGGCATTAGACATCAGGTTGAGCACAGCAATCTGCAGAGGGCGGGCAACACAAGGAGTTAGACTCAGATGTTGGGTGAACATCCCAAATAGTGACATGCCCAAAAGACTTCTTCTCACATTTTAAGAGCTCGAAACGGTATGCAGGGTAGCTAAGGGATACGGCTAGAGAATGGGGCCCGTTGCTGGACTTCTAAATTGTTGAGCGCAATTGAAGGAACTCCTGTACTATTCAAAAAGACTCTCCTGCAGCGGTATACATGCAGCACCTAAACATAAAGACATTCCTGCAAAGCCAGGGAATGTTGCCCTCGCCAGCCCTTGATGTCCACATCTGGATAGAAGCTGCGTGCATTATTGTCAACATGAATTTCCCAGAGCGTGCCGTCATTACCTACTGCAATCAGTCAACACGCAAGACCAGCTTATGCAGATGTCAAACAAACCTAGGCCATGAACACAAGGCTCCTTGCTACCTACTGCACTAGCATAACTTCAGAGAGGTTGATAGCTCTCTATAGAGAGTAGTGCTCCCATAAACCCTGGGCTTAATGTCTGCTTTGTAGTACTCCCATACACCCCCGGGTTTCATGTCTGCTTGGAATCAATTCTTGGTCTCTGGCTTACCTGGCACCCTGGGCTTGTGGGATCTGTTGCCACGTGTATTAGGCTAGACCCTACAAAAAAAAACAAGGGTTTAGCCAGGCTCAAATTAATCGGTTGCGATTGCATGTATGACCAATCAGGAATTGATATGGCAGAAGGCACAGAGACGTAAGGTCCAGCCACTGAGTGGGGTCCAGCAGAAGGACAACAAAAGACAAGTAAGGACGTTTCCCTGCGAATTGCTGACACGTAGAGCAACCTGGGATGGATCTCGCTGCGTGTGTTTATTGCAATGAATTCGCGCTAACATTGCTCCAACCGCCGCCGATTATTGTTCGTAAGAACGAGCAACGTACCGTATGGGACGATCTCGTGGACATGCTGCGTGTGCCAATCCGGGGAGTCGCCACTGGTGTCCAGCAGTTGCCTAGAGCCCTCTTGTGGGTTTATGGTGTATACTTTAGCGCCTTGTTCCCCAACGAGGTACATGACCCCTGCATTGCGGGTGAGATCTGCAATCGGACGGCAGCTGAAAAGAGCCACGGCTGCGTGCCTTGGAAGGTACTTGCCATCGAGATAACCTAGGCAATGGCTCCAAATTGGCCCATGATCCAGCTTTGACAGGCAGCGAAACCAGGCGGGCTGCTGGACCCAATCTGCCATGCTTCAACCTTGGTGATTGTTTCAAGCGCAACAAAGGCTATTAGGCATATAACATGGCTTCCATGTAACCTAGGACGCCGACAACCAGACATGCCCCTCCATGAATAGCAACAACGTTTGAAAAAGCCAGAGACACAATCCTGAGGACGGACAGAGAGAAGTTCTACGAGAGCAATATGGCCATGCCATCAGTGTAGCAGTGTGTTAGTGTAGAACAAGGTATTGTTGGGGGCCGTCCTGTCTATGTGCGAGATCTTTGCGCCACGTCCACTTGACTTTCGTGACTGTGTAACTAAGCTGCGGTGACACCGGTGCCTCAACTCGGGCTAGCAGCCTAGCTATTAGGACAAGCTATCATCCTTAGAAGGGGGACGGGTCTTTAAGTGCTCCGGTGGTAGAATGACCCTTTGGCCGGTCAAGATCAGTCATATGTACGTGCGGCATGCCTCTCCGTGCTGGCAAAACACGGTTGTTTTGTACGTCTATTTTAATTTGTGGCTTACATGGACCTCGTCAAGCTTGTAACGTGATGTATGCACAGCTTGCATTGCGCTGTTGCATAGACACCATGGCAACCTGTCTGTCCTTGTCGTCTGCTTCGCTTTGTTCCAGAAGAACCGCCCAACAACGGAAAGCTCACGCCAGGGGAATCTGTGTGGCACAACCTTAACCTATGGTCTCTTAGAAGTGGACTGGTATGCCAGTGTTACCAAGACCGGCCACAGGACGTGTCTTCCCTGCAGCCGTGTGCACAGAACCGACCATGGCGCCCAAATCATCCTGGCGGGTATCCTCCGTGGCCTTGAGGATCCGTCTTTCCCGGAAGCCATTCAGAGCACAGTTAATTTGATTAGTTCCATCAGGTGAGTCACTGGACAGTTTGTGGGTCTTCTGCAATTCCCCAAAAGTAGAAGAAAACTAGTGAGGTGATGGTAGGCCTAAACAGAGGCAGGAGTCATTAGGGTCCCAAAGTCGCTCTCTAGCTACCGTGTGCTGTTACGAACTCACCTTCGATCCCCGAGAGTTGCATTAGGGCCTAATGGTCATGTCAGGGGGAGGTGCCAGGGGCTGCGGACCTCTGCATCCCCGCCCTCCACACACACTCCTTTGCAGGATTGTCTAGGCCCTCTTGTTCAGTCCTAGCAATCGTCCTTATATGGCAGGGACAGCCTTTGATTGTTACACATTGCTGGGAGGATCGCCTTCAAAAGGTCGTACCTTAAGTGCACGCTGGGAGGTGGCAGGGGTGAAGGCCCTTAAACCGTAAATCCTGAGCTGGTGGGTGGCAGAGATGTAGGCCATATCAATCTCAGCCCTGTGTTCTATACGAGATGATAGATCACTGCACAGCCCTCAGACCGTGCAGCACCCGCCACATGTGTGTTGTGTGTTGAAAGAGACCAATACTGAGTGTTGCATAACGAGCAAATCAAAGCTGTACATAGTGGCATCTGTAAGGGGCTCAAGGCACACATGTGGCTACTACTGCACTTCACAACAGCTCGCTGCTTTGGTCCCCCCACTTGACTTCATTGTAGCCCTAAACCCTGAACCCTAAAGTCTTCTCATGCGTTGCAGCCGGCGTCTTCTCATGCGTTGCAGTGAGCCAAATGCAGTGAGCCAAATGCTAGGATAAGGTGTTAGGTTGTAGGTCTTACACTGACCCAGCACAGTGCTGCCGTCACTAGCTGCCACTGTCATCCGTCGGTACTCGAGTCAGGAGAGTGCTTCTAAACCCTTGGTTAGTAGTTACTCTGCTGGGTTAGCACATGCGTAATGCGATGCTGCGCTTGGTAGAACAAATTGCTGCTGCGATGCTGTTTTAATGGAATAACTGCTGTAGATCAAAGACGTTACCTGAGGTGCTGTCATAGGTGGTACATGGGTTACACAATATGTGCATGGCAATTGCACCGCAGCTTGAGCTGCTGCTTTTGTTATGGCTGCGAGCTGCTATTGTTCATACATTTCATGGTATGCCATAGCAATATTGGAATAGGTCCTGGACCTCAAGCTGTCGCAAAAACAGCAACCCTAACAAACTGGTTGGAGTCATGCTTGGGTGCTGCATGGCCCGGAGGGCTGTGCAGTGGTCTTTCTTAACAAAAACAGCAAGGTGTAACAAAATACAGGTTAAGCTTTACATGGAGGAAACATAGCATGCAATCAGGGACTTTTTCACGTGTGGTAGGTGAAATCCAGGCTAGCACCCAAGCTCTACACGCTTGCTGTTGACTGGGTCAGCTGGTCAGCCGGCGCACTCACGGCAAGTTGAAATGGGCTGGGCTGACGTGCATGGGCTAGCAAGTGATAAAGGTGCAGTGCAGTGGTCTCTCTTAACAAGTGATAAAGGGAGGGCTTGTGGCAGCCAGTGGAGTGAGACTCTTAGACAGGAACTTTGAGTCATGGGTGCCCCCTTTGTGGGGCCACTTTGTAATACGTGATATGAGTATGCTGTTGGCCTAGCCTAAGTTGGTTCCTTGTGGGTGGTGCTGCTGCCCCAACCAGCAGTGCCCTGGGCGCACTTCTAATTGATGGCACCATTTGGTAACATTGGCATAACATAACAACCTTTCGAACTAAGGTGTGGCAACCGTCGCAAAGGGCTGTTAGGTTGAAACGACCAAACACACCACACCTTTGGTAATCTGTCATCTGTAGGCAGTAGGACTCAGCTGTATTACATAGGTAAGCTCTCCCTGGTGTGCTCTGTGTTGGCCTCATGCTCACATGGTCACGAGTGACAGCCCGTATGTACGATACGATTTGGAGGTTGGGGTAGGTTACACGGGTAAGGTACATGTACCCAAAGCAGGGAAGATTGCGCACAAAAAAACGGGGGTCTCTCATGAAGTGCTGGAAGGGAGGAATGCCGGGTGCAGCGAACAAAGCAATGAGCTGGAACCAGCTGACCCCGGCAAACCCAGAACTTGTCATTGTGAGCTTACGGCTCTGAGCTGATCGACGAGCTCATATGGGAGGTGGCAGGTCTGCTGAAAAGCCGAAATCGGATACGATTCCGCACATGCTGTAGTGCATCAAACCTTAAATACTATCAGTCGTTCGAAGAGGTTCAAGCAACTTACCGAAGGAAATACGAACTACGAACCTGAGTCACTACGAACTACACTATGAACATGGCCCCCTGCGCGTTGATGTTGTTGTCGCCTCGCCCCTGTGTGTAAACGGGTTTTCCTCTGTGTACGAACCCGTTGAACACTGAAAGCCATGCCTTGTTGAAATAGTTTGACGTGAACCATGATCGGATTTTGAACCGCAACATCTGTCGACGCAGGGCCCTCAGTTATAGTCCCGCTGCATTTCACAGTTGACTGCCACACATTTGCAAATACGACATGCCATTTGTAACCGTATGCGCAGTAAGATCCTAGGTCCTTGAGATTGAGCTGTTCTAAGAGGCACCTATGCTCGGCCCACAGGGAAGTGCTGACTCACCTATCAACGATAGTTCCTGCCGCACCGTAGCACCCAGTACATGCAGGCTGACACATGGGCGTATAACATTCGCACTCGTACTGTTTGTGTTGCTGGCTGCGCCAATTGCGTCTGCACTCGAAACACCATGGGAAGCCATTGGCCCCGAAGCTAGCGCGGTGCAAGCGCAGCAGTTAAATTGTTCTCGCATTCCCAGCTGCGAGCAATGCTTCCTTGCAAGTAGTGACGACTCGATCACACAAATAGTATGTCGTACGTGCAAGCTCGGCTACAGGCCTGCGGCTGAAGGGTCGTCTTGTGGTAAGCAAATCGGGCCTCATTATGGCCCTGCTTCGATGCACCGTGCCTCATTATGGCCCTGCTTCGATGCACCGTGCCTCATTATGGCCCTGCTTCGATGCACCGTGCCTCTTTATGGCCCTGCTTCGATGCACCCTGCCTGGCAAGCATGCATTCACGATGTCCCTGAAGCACCATCATGTAAGCTCTCCAGCTGTTAAGACTCTACGTTTTACGAAATAATGGGCCGTGCGTGCCAAGTCACAAATAAATCAGCACAATGTTCTGCATTAGGACCTTAATGCAGGGTTTAATGCTTGCCTCACTGCTTTGACTGCCTATGGGATATGCTCCACATCCCGTAATCTACCATGTACTGACAATACATGGCACTATTATTGTTGTGCTACAACACCAGCAGCCTTCTGCTTACAAAGTGTTTTGCTCACTCAGACTTGATGCCAAGTGCTATGGGGAATTTCCTAAAGCAATGCAGCACTCAGTCCAGCATGTAGTTCCTTCAAAGCAGTTACAGTTGTAACTGCTGTCTCGTGCAGGGCCGAGTTGCTTTGCTCTGCTCTGCTCTATTGATGCTGAGGCTGTTAAATGCATCCTTGCCTCATGCCTGCAGAGTGTGCTCCGTGCAGCAGCAACAGGTAGCAGCTATAGTTGGAGCCCAGAGCCATTCTTCTTTCAATCCTGAATTCTTGCATCAAAGTGCATGGGATTACTCGTTTCGGCCTGTTGGCCCTCATCAGATCCACTTGAGCACATGCAAAAGAAAACTAATATACACCGAAAGAATGGCCACAAACAGAATGAACAGAACGTGTCACCACGAGTCACTAGATGCCTGTGGTTGAGGGTTTAGGGTTCCATTTTGGATGAGTGCCCCCGGTTGACATGCTTCCTTGCCTCCTCCTGCAGAGTGTGCTCCTGGCCATGCGACAAATGCAACTGGGGAATGTGGCATCTGCCCTTTGGGCATGCATTGCCCAGGCGGTACAACAGCAGCGGCAGAATGCGGCCCTGGCCTTACAACTCTAGCAGCTGGAGCAAGAAGCATTGAGTCCTGTGGTAAGCAAGACAAGCACTACATTAGCAGCACACATTAGACAGGGACAGGGACAGGACCGCACAGTGGAGATTAGATGAAGCCGTAAATCTTCATTGGTTGCTACTCAGTGACTGCAGTAACATGCAACAGGCTATTCCACGCCTATCCTCCATGGAGATGATTAATTGCAGCATTGCTTGCTGGATTTGGAATGCAACCAGTAGTTAGAGCTCCAACGAGCAAGACTGTCTATACTGCTATCAGAAGCGCCAACTACCTCTTGGGCAGTGCCTAACTAACTGTGGCTAGTAGTGAGAAACACATCACCAGCAGCATTTTGGAGAGGGATACCGAATACCATTCACAGACATCTGGTCAACAGAAACTGGCGTCTACAATGACAGGAACAAAAACTGGCCGTGTTACAGTAACTCAAGCTCAGGAGGAGCGGAGCAGCCACCCATTGGCATGCTTCCTTTGAAGCCTCTTTTTGAAGCATTTGAATAAAGCACTCACCGAAACAACACCAATTAGGAAGGTGAAAGCCTGCAGTAACTTCTACATAATCTGGAGCAGCAGGGTGAGCACCATACTGGTTGCTGCTCTATTTCATTTCCAGTTACTTTTTACTTTAGGGTTTAGGGTTTAGGGGTCAGTTTTTTTTTAGAGTTTAGGGAGGGAAACCTTACCCTCCCTGCCTTCTCATGCAATTACTCTCTAGTTTAGGGTTTAAGTCTTAGGGTTTAGTGAGTTCTTCTAAAAGCGTTAAAACCTTACCCTCCCTGCCTCCTCATGCACTGTCACAGTGACCCTCCCAGGCTATGATTACAGCAGGAGCCGCATGCAATTTAGATTTTAGGGTTTAGTGTCTTATTTCAAATAGTTATAACTTTACCCTCCCTGCAGTCTCATGCATTTACTCTCAGATCTAGGTTTTAGGGTTTAAGCTTTACTGTGTGACCTAGAAACATTAAAACCTTACCCTCCCTGCCTCCTCAAGCACTGTAACAGTGACTCTCCCAGGCTACGATTACAGCAGGAGCCGCATTCAAACCCTAGCTTTAAAACCCTAACCCTAGCCCTTACACCCTACTTTCCCCCCTTTTCATGCACTGTCGCAGTGACCCTCCCAGGCTACGGTTACAGCAGAACCCGCATGCAGCAGCCAGACGGCAGCATCAGCACAACTGTCACCGCTACAGAATGTCCTTTACACTCCTTTAACGCTGGCAGCAACACCCTACCCTGCCGCCGCTGCCCAGGGGGTCTAATCACCACAGCAACCGGCTCAAGAACATCCCGATCCTGCATGGCTGGGCCGGGGTACCTCTTCGACAAGATGGTTGCCAAAACGTGTCCCCGCGGTACCTGGAAGAGCACCACTAGTTACGCTACTGCTTGCACTCGTTGCCCGCGTTGCCTTACGACGCCGACCGTAGGTTCTATCGACCCGTTAAACTGCAGCATGGCTGCGCCGGGGTGCTATGTGGTCACAGCTGGGGCAGCAGGTGCTTCCTGTCCTCGCAACAGCTATAACATGGGTTACAATGAGGTGACAAGCTGTACTCCTTGTGAAGTACAACTTGTGACACTCGCCGCAGGAGCTAAGTCGGAAGGCTCGTGCCTTGCACCTCCTGGAGTGGGATACAATGCTGGTAGCACTGCCAGTCCCAAGGCTGCTATGTGTCCCATAAACACCTACAAGTCGGGGTTTAACAGGCACTCGTGCAGTAGCTGCGGGCCAGGGTTTCTCTCGCTAGAAGGTTCGGACTCGAAGCAGCGCTGCTTCGTGCCGATCGGTCACGGTACGATCAAAACCGCTGCGGCTGATGGTGTCACTAGTGCTTCCGGCACGGAAGTTCTCAAGTGCGTGAATGGCACCTTCGGTCACCCTGTGGACAGTCATGGGATATTTGAGCTGCCATGTCGCCCTTGCCAAGATGGTATGACCACTTGGGATGCAAAGCCAGGAGTCAATGCTGCAGGTGATCTAGGGTTGGGGTGGTGGTTGCAACCTGCTTTGTTCGATGTACCGCTGCTTTTCTCGCTTTCAGCACTGCATGACAGACCCTGCCATTCTCGTCCGCACTCTCCCCTGCTTTTATTACTTGTACCAACCTCCAGTTATTGCTGCAGATGTTACGAATGTCGCCCCGGACAGTTGCTTCACTTTGCCTGGCTACGGCTATCAGAAAAGGGAGCAGGCTGCGAAGCAATGTGAGATCGGATGGTATGCTGCTGGTTGGAGCAAGGAGCCCTGCTTACAATGCCCGGAGTGCTACACCACACTCGCCCCTGGTGCCACTAGTGCCGACGAGTGTGTAATCGCTCCTGGGTGTTACTGGGATAGAAGGGCAATTCGTGTGGTGCCTTGCGATGAGGGGTATTACTGTTTGGGGGGAGGTCAAGATAGCAATGCTACTGTATGTCCAGCTGGAACGACTCCAAGGATGGAGCGAGCAGACTCACTGGAGAAATGCGATGGTGAGTAAACAAACAGACATTTAAGGTGTGGCAACCGCAAGAGGGCTAAGTAAGTAAGCCTCCAGGCTCAGCAGGAGTTGGTGCAATGGGACAGATCCGTAATTTTAAAAAAAATCTTAAATAATTGTTATATTTATTAACAATAAATATTTGTTTTAAATTTTAAAATTTGTTTTTTATTGTGTATTGTGGCGGCCACGTGATGCAGATTAGGTGATGGACAGTAACTAGGAGTGGCATGGCTTTAGGGATCCTATCATTCCGCAAGTGCATTGCAATGGGGCTGGGCAGCAGCAGCAGCAATGCAGCGGGACAGATGGTTAAGTTTATTTATTAGAAATCATTTAGGTTAGAACAGTGAGTGGCATTTTACATTCAGCAACCTCCACCGGCAACTGGCCCCATTACTGTTATTGTCATGATTTCAACCAGTCCCTTATTGTGTGCTTAACTAATTTCTTCTGATAGTCAGCTTCCAGTCAACTTCAGCATGAACTGGCCTTGTCAAGTCTTAACCGATCTGCTGTTGGCCAACCTTATTAATCAGTCAATCTCCACTTGACCAACCTTATCAATCAGTCAATCTCCACTTGACCAACCTTGTTAATCAGTCAAACTCCACTTGACCAACCTTATCAATCAGTCAATCTCCACTTGACCAACCTTATTAATCAGTCAAACTCCACTTGACCAACCTTATTAATCAGTCAATCTCCTGTTGACCAACCTTTTTGCTCAGTCAATCTCCTGTTGACCAACCTTATCAATCAGTCAATCTCATGTTGGCAAACTATTTTTGATCCATTAGCTTGTTTGGACAATTGCAGCCAGATTCCAATACAGTTTTAACATGCTGCTGCTGCCTTTGCACTACATTGTATCAGTCGATTTGCTGAAGCAGCTTGATTAAAGAACTGCCGCCAGAGCGCAATCTAAACAGGTAACATGCTGTCCCCGCTGCTGCTGCTGTGTTTGCGCTGCAGTATGCCTGGGCGGCTATGGCAGCTACTCCCCCTCCCCATCACCCTCCTGCTCCGGCTGCCCCGCGAACACCTACGGCCCCAGAGGTGCCACATCCCCTTGCAGCCCCTGCCCCCCCGACACAGTCTCAAAACCCATGTCAGACAGCGCTGGCGACTGCTACAACCGCTGGCAGCATCTCTTCAAGGATTGGGACTTCCTCCCGGTCGCGGATCCTGCGACGATGCTTACTCCTGGAATTGGCGCTACCGAAGACGCTTGCAAGGCATCGTGCGACCCCATCGTCGCGTGCGCTTTCTATCAGTTCGATTACTCCAGCAATCGCTGCATGCATTACATCGCGCCGACGCCGAGCCCCGCTACCAATGTGGAGGTAGGGTTTAAGTACGATACGAATTTGTACCATGTGATCCCTGGTGACGCGACTAGTGAGGGTTTAGGGACGCAGGTGACGGCTGGGAATATCGCAGGTGCTACAGGTGTGTTTGAAAAGGCCACCGTGCGTGAATGTATGTATGAGTGCGATCAAATCGAAGGGTGTGTGATCGTTATTATCACCAAGATCAGCACGGGTAACTATCACTGTACCTTGAAACTTGGGGGAGAGTCAGCAGACATTAAGAGCAAGTATAAGGTGGAAGGTACTGGCATGGGTAATTGGACAGTTGACGATCAGCCGTATATTCCGCCTCCTAGTCCTGGTGTGATACGTGAAGATACACCCGCAGTTTTGGAGGCACCTCCTCCCTTTTCTAATCCTCCACCTCCCGGTCTAAGGCATCTAGAATCCCTTCCACCAGAATTTGTGCAGTCCCTATCCCCACCCCCAGGCCCCCCTCCCCCTTCTCCCTCACCTCCCCCTCCCGTCCCATCCCCTCCCATCCCCCCACCACCATCCGAGGACACTGCAGTTATAGACCCAGCTCCTCCCCCTTCTCTCTCCCCTTCCCCTCCCGTCCCGTCCCCTCCCATCCCCCCACCACCATCCGCGGAGAACGGCGAAACTATAGACCCACCTCCTTCTTCTCCCCCTCCCCCACCAAGGCGTCTAGTGTTATCCCTTCCACCGACTACAGTGAACTCCCTATCCCCACCTCCAAGCCTCCCTCCTCC